>JAVIAB010000092.1:83134658-83506573 GCA_032433765.1 Megaustenia siamemsis
CTCTTTCTTCTTCCCCTTTTTCTTCTTCTGCATCTTCCTCTTATTTAATTTTTCAGCTCCCTGTGAAGCATGCGTCTTCAACAAACACTTTCAGCTCCCTGTGGAGCATGCGTCTTCAACAAACACTTTCAGCTCCCTGTGAAGCATACGTCTGCAACAAACACTTTCAGCTCCCTGTGAAGCATGCGTCTGCAACAAACACTTTCAGCTCCCTGTGAAGCATGCGTCTGCAACAAACACTTTCAGCTCCATGTGTAGCATGCGTCTTCAACAAACACTTTCAAGGCCGTCCTATTTCTTGCCATTCTCTTAAAGTCGTGTCATTACTTCTCCATTCTCTTCATCTCAGCTTCCATCTGTCTCCTCCCATGGGAATTCCAAAAAAGTATTTCTTGATGTGCTCCCAGTTGGCTCCCGAAGTGTGTGTCCTGTCCCGCCCCATCGTCTTTGTCGTATCTCTCTGTCTACTTGTATTTGTTTGTTACTTTCCCTTTGTTCTAAGTTGGTGATTTTGTCCTTACATTTTCATCCGTTTATTCAGCGCGAACATACAATAATGAAAGTTTATATCTTTATGATTGTAATTTGTGACGTTCTCCAGGCTTCAAAGCCGTATAATAGGACCAATTTAACACTGGATATGAAAATGTATATTTAAAAATATAGGGCCACTGCAGGAATGATAAAAGTCAGTAAAATTTATACAGGAAACAATATTGCAGATATAGACAATACTTGAGGCGAACGAAACATAGAAAATATGTATTTGATTTCTTTTCTTAAACAAAGGAAACAGTTTTAAAACGTTGCCTCTTCCTGATTTCAAACAACAGTACAGAGATGCATATATTATTAGCCTATATTCTCAACATCATCACATATACATTTTTTATAACTTGAATATATAATGTTTTGCTGTGTTAAGAATTGTAAAAAAAAATATCCCGTAATTTTACCGCTGTCCATCTTTGTGCACAAAACAGATATCAAAGCTAATAAAAAATAAATGGTGTTTTTTTTTTAAACAAAAAAGTTGTCAAAATAAATAATAAGAGAAATTCAAAGTTTCGATTGCATATTTTTTATTACTAGTCAAAGAACATTTACACAATTGCATTACCAAATGCACATGTTTACAGAGCTTTAAGATCTGAAACGCCAAACACGTTTACATTTAGATAAACACAATAAGCTGCATTACACATGCATTATAAGACTACACCTAGTAAAGTGCTTTGAGAGACTGGCTTCATAGAACTATAATAAACACTAAACGTTATAGTTCCCTTCAAGAGCTGTTAAAGAGGAACAAAGTCATCGAAATGACAACTTTATAAATATATAGACCTTAGCGAAAAGAGGAAGAAGAATCAGGAGGATGAAGATGGGGGGGGGGAAGATGAGGGGTAGAAAAGAGAAAGTTGAAAGATAAGGTAAGAGAAGAGATAGGAGAAAGAAAATGAAATGGAAGAAGAGGAGGAAGACGAAGAAGAAATAGAAGTGGAGGAGAAAAGAGATAGAAGATTAAAAAAGAAATGTTAGAAGAAGAGGAAGGAGGAGGTTGAAGGAGAAGAAGAAGAGGAAGGCAGAGGAAGATGAAGAGTGAAAGTGTAAACAAGATGTTGAAAAAGAGATAAAAGAAAAGGGGTGAATGAGGAACATGTTGAAGAACGGGTAGAAGATGATGAAAAGGAAGAAGAACTTGAAAAAGAGGAGGAAGAAGATGAAAATACGAAGTGGAAGAAGCAGAAGGAGGAGGAGGAGGGGAGGAAGGTAAAGTAGAATAGGAAGAAAGGAAGAAGTGCATGTGAAGGTGGAAGAAAATGACGAGAAAGAAGAAAAATAATAGGAAAGGAAGGAACCCCAAGGGGAGGAGGAAGAGTGGAGGGGAGAGAGAGAGAGAGAGAGAGAGAGAGAGAGAGAGGAGGAGGAGGAGAAGAAGACAAGAGGAAAACGTTGAAGTTTGGTCACCTACTAAAATGTGAACAAACGGAATCAGTCACTAAATAAATTAAATAAGACAACACATAAAACTGTACGACAAGAGATATATGAACGCTACACATATTTCAACACTACAACATATCATCGCAGTGCTAGCAGCATAATGAAAGAAATAGTTTTCACCGCACTCATATGATCTACCCATCGCTATCACTCCAGTCACGTGATTCAACTTTCCGTTTTTCGCCTTGACCAGTCTTCCGCTTTGCATAAATTACACACAAAAACCGAACTAAATGAAGGAAATAAACAGACCAAAAACATTTATACATCAATTATTTTCAACAAGCCATCATTGTATTTCGTTTTCTAGAAGTAGGCCTTTTCAATGCGTGTCTTGGAACAATCATAGGTAGAAAGGAATTTATGTCTTGTGAAGAGATTACCTTGTGCAATCAAAAAGAGAGCAGTACATGGGAAAATTGTGATAAGTTAGATTGTTTTCGTCTCCACTATAGATCAACCTATTTACATCGACACATTTAGATGTTGTATCTTCCGATTTGGAATTGTCTACATCCATCAAGTTTGTAATTGTCTACATCCATCAAGTTTGTAATTGTCTACATCCATCAAGTTTAATTGTCTACATCCATCAAGTTTGTAATTGTCTACATCCATCAAGTTTGTAATTGTCTACATCCATCAAGTTTGTAATTGTCTACATCCATCAAGTTTGTAATTGTCTACATCCATCAAGTTTGTAATTGTCTACATCCATCAAGTTTGTAATTGTCTACATCCATCAAGTTTGGTATTGTCTACATTCATCAAGTTTGTAATTGTCTACATCCATCAAGTTTGTAATTGTCTACATCCATCAAGTTTGTAATTGTCTACATCCATCAAGTTTGGTATTGTCTACATCCATCAAGTTTGGTATTGTCTACATCCATCAAGTTTGGTATTGTCTACATCCATCAAGTTTGTAATTGTCTACATCCATCAAGTTTGTAATTGTCTACATCCATCAAGTTTGAAATTGTCTACATCCATCAAGTTTGGTATTGTCTACATCCATCAAGTTTGAAATTGTCTACATCCATCAAGTTTGGAATTGTCTACATCCATCAAGTTTGTAATTGTCTACATCCATCAAGTTTGTAATTGTCTACATCCATCAAGTTTGGAATTGTCTACATCCATCAAGTTTGTAATTGTCTACATCCATCAAGTTTGGAATTGTTTACATCCATCAAGTTTGGTATTGTCTACATCCATCAAGTTTGGTATTGTCTACATCCATCAAGTTTGTAATTGTCTACATCCATCAAGTTTGGTATTGTCTACATCCATCAAGTTTGTAATTGCCTACATCCATCAAGTTTGGTAGTGTCTACATTCATCAAGTTTGTAATTGTCTACATCCATCAGGTTTGGTATTGTCTACATCCATCAAGTTTGTAATTGTCTACATCCATCAAGTTTGGAATTGTCTACATCCATCAAGTTTGGAATTGTCTACATTCATCAAGTTTGGAATTGTCTACATTCATCAAGTTTGGAATTGTCTACATCCATCAAGTTTGGTATTGTCTACATCCATCAAGTTTGAAATTGTCTACATCCATCAAGTTTGAAATTGTCTACATCCATCAAGTTTGGAATTGTCTACATCCATCAAGTTTGTAATTGTCTACATCCATCAAGTTTGAAATTGTCTACATCCATCAAGTTTGGAATTGTCTACATCCATCAAGTTTGTAATTGTCTACATCCATCAAGTTTGGAATTGTCTACATCCATCAAGTTTGGAATTGTCTACATCCATCAAGTTTGGAATTGTCTACATTCATCAAGTTTGGAATTGTCTACATCCATCAAGTTTGTAATTGTCTACATTCATCAAGTTTGGAATTGTCTACATCCATCAAGTTTGTAATTGTCTACATCCATCAAGTTTGTAATTGTCTACATTCATCAAGTTTGGAATTGTCTACATTCATCAAGTTTGGAATTGTCTACATCCATCAAGTTTGTAATTGTCTACATTCATCAAGTTTGTAATTGTCTACATACATCAAGTTTGAAATTGTCTACATCCATCAAGTTTGGAATTGTCTACATCCATCAAGTTTGTAATTGTCTACATCCATCAAGTTTGAAATTGTCTACATCCATCAAGTTTGAAATTGTCTACATACATCAAGTTTGGAATTGTCTACATACATCAAGTTTGTAATTGTCTACATACATCAAGTTTGAAATTGTCTACATCCATCAAGTTTGAAATTGTCTACATCCATCAAGTTTGAAATTGTCTACATACATCAAGTTTGAAATTGTCTACATACATCAAGTTTGAAATTGTCTACATCCATCAAGTTTGGAATTGTCTACATCCATCAAGTTTGAAATTGTCTACATCCATCAAGTTTGGAATTGTCTACATCCATCAAGTTTGAAATTGTCTACATCCATCAAGTTTGGAATTGTCTACATCCATCAAGTTTGGAATTGTCTACATCCATCAAGTTTGGTATTGTCTACATCCATCAAGTTTGGAATTGTCTACATCCATCAAGTTTGGTATTGTCTACATCCATCAATTTTGAAATTGTTTACATTCATCAAGTTTGGAATTGTCTACATTCATCAACTCGGATGTTGTATTTTCTTGTTTGAAACTGTCTACATCCATCCACTTGTATTTTGAATCTTCTGGTTTGGAACTGTCTACATCAATCAACTCGGATGCTGTATCCTCTGTTTTGGAACTGTCTACATCCATCAACCTGGTGTTGTATCTTCTGGTTTGGAACCGTCTACATCCATCAACCTGGTGTTGTATCTTCTGGTTTGGAACCGTCTACATCCATTAACAGTCTTCTTCTACCTTTTAGCTCCCAGTGGAGCATAGGTCTTCAACAAACACTTTCCAAGTCGTTCTGTTTTTTGCAATTCTTTTAAGATCATTCCATGTCTTCACCATCATCTTCATCTCTGCTTCGATCTGTCTTCTCCAAGAATTCCTTGGTCTTCCTCTTTGTCTTTTCCCCTGGGGATTCCAAAAAAGGGTCTGTTGTGTAATACTCTCAGTTGGCTTCCGTAGTGTGTGTCCTATCCATTAACAGTGATTAACAATAATTTCGAAGTGTCATATCTTCAGGGTTCAACCAGCCTCTAAAAAACTGGCTACTTAAATTTTCTATGGAAAAGTTAATCACCTGCTTTATACACCATTCATACACATCATCAATTTATATGTCGTAGTTTCTGAATAAAGACCAATGAGGAAGTTCTCAAAGAGGCCAACACAAAAAGGGAGCTCTTAAAAAACATCAGAAAGAGGCAATCAACATTTTTTGGGCACATCATGAGAAGAGGAAAGTTGGAATACTTGGTTACAACTGGCAAAATAAAAGGAAAGAGAGATCGCTGACGACAAAGAGAGAAAATACTGGATAGCTTGGTGTCATGGCATGGAAAACAGTCAATAACAGAACTGATACGATGCACTGTAGATAGAAGATTGCGGAGGGACATGATCGCCTACGCCAACCGGCAGGGTACATGATGATGATGATGAGTTTCTGAATTGAATTTTTTTTCTCTACCAGCTTTGTGAACAACACACCATCTGATATTTTATTAATTATTTATCGTCGACATATACTAACCGCCTTGATCTGCTTAGAATGCAGCTTTGGTACTAAACACATTGCACGAGACCATATATTAGCATAGTCATACAAGGTTGTTATTGTGGGGTTCATAGTGGTCATACTGTTATTGAATGTTAATATACTTCATGTGAACATTATTTGATGGATATATATACCGCATACATAAGTAATGTGTGTTTATAGTTGAGAGAGAATTATAAATTATGGAGGAGAGGGGAGAGAAATAAAAGTTCTAGGGAGAAGCGGGAAAGGGGTAGGAGGATTATTGTTGTTTATGTATACACAGATATATGGTCACACATACACACATGATTGATCATTGTTTTTTATGTACACAAAGACATATGGTCACACATACACACATGGTTGATCATTGTTTTTTATGTATACACAGACATATGGTCACACATACACACATGATTGATTATTGTTGTTTATCTATACACAGACATATGGTCACACGTACACACATGATTGATCATTGTTTTTTATGTATACACAGACATATGGTCACACATACACACATGATTGATCATTGTTATTTATGTATACACAGACATATGGTCACACATACACACATGATTGATTATTGTTGTGTATGTATACACAGACATATGGTCACACATACACACATGATTGATTTTTGTTGTTTATGTATACACAGACATATGGTCACACATACCCACAAGATTGATCATTGTTGTTTATGTATACACAGACATATGGTCACATATACAAATAATATTTTGTGCACACCTTGAGCTGTGTGTTTCATCCGTTTTGATCATGTTTGATCACGATGAAGATGCTATTTATCGTTTGTTGTTTAGCTGGCATAGAAATGTGTGGATGTCTTAGCAACGGTGAAAGCTGGTATGTGAAGGCATTTGCTTTTTGTATCCTCATGTCAATTTTTCTGTCTAGATTTCCATCTTCTGTGAACATTGTGCCTAAATACTTGAATTCCTCTACTTGTTTTATTTCTTTATCTTTGATCTTAATGTTTAATGGGTGTCTTAATTTGCTTATTCTTATAGCCTCTGTTTTGTTGTGTTAATTTTCATACTGTAGTTTGTGCAGTTTTTATCTAGAGATGTTAAATGCTGTTGTAGCAGGTTTTCATCCTCATATATTAGGCATTGGTCATCTGCGAAGAGTAGCTCGTTGATGTTGGAGTTTTCTACCTCTGTGTTATTATTTGATTTTTGCTTATTAGACATTAATAACAGTAAATAATAATATACATTAAATAACAGAAATTAATAATAGATATTAAATAACAGAAATTAATAATAGATGTTAAATAACAGAAATTAATAATAGATATTAAATAACAGAAATTAATAACAGACATTAAATAACAGAAATTAATAATAGATGTTAAATAACAGAAATTAATAACAGACATTAAATAACAGAAATTAATAACATACATTAAATAACAGAAATTAATAACAGAAATTAATAATAGATATTAAATAACATAAATTGATAATAGATTTTAAATAACAGAAATTAATAACAGACATTAAATAACATAAATTAATAATAGACATGAAATAACAGTAAATAGTAATAGACATTAAATAACAGTAAATAATATAAGACATTAAATAACAGTAAATAATAATAGACATTGACTTACAGTAAATAATAATAGACATTAAAGATTAGATGTCGTGACAGATTCCTGTACTTAAGTAACTTGATGCGCAAATGTTATGGGATGTTCATGACGAATTTATCATCTGTTTTTAAGATGTCGAGACCTTTCCCCGTCAACTCTGTTGTTAGGTCTGTCATCACTGCACACCAGACGTACCCATAGACGCCCCGATATCCTTCTCAACAAAATCCCGTGATAATCCTGAACATAGACGCCCCGATATCCCTCTCAACAAAATCCCGTGATAATCCTGAACATAGACGCCCCGATATCCCTCTCAACAAAATCCCGTGATAATACTGAACATAGACGCCCCGATATCACTCTCAACAAAATCCCGTGATAATCCTGAACATAGACGCCCCGATATCACTCTCAACAAAATCCCGTGATAATACTGAACATAGACGCCCCGATATCCCTCTGAACAAAACCCAGTGATAATACTGAACATAGACGCCCCGATATCCCTCTCAACAAAATCCCGTGATAATCCTGAACATAGACGCCCCGATATCCCTCTCAACAAAATCCCGTGATAATCCTGAACATAGATGCCCCGATATCCCTCTCAACAATATCCGGTGATAATCCTGAACATAGACGCCCCGATATCGCTCTCAACAAAATCCAGTGATAATACTGAACATGGACGCCCCGATATCCTTCTCAACAAAATCCCGTGATAATCCTGAACATAGACGCCCCGATATCCCTCTCAACAAAATCCCGTAATAATACTGAACATAGACGCCCCGATATCCCTCTCAACAAAATCCCGTGATAATACTGAACATAGACGCCCCGATATCCCTCTCAACAAAATCCCGTGATAATCCTGAACATAGACGCCCCGATATCCCTCTCAACAAAATCCCGTGATAATCCTGAACATAGACGCCCCGATATCCCTCTCAACAAAATCCCGTGATAATACTGAACATAGACGCCCCGATATCCCTCTCAACAAAATCCCGTTATAATCCTGAACCACAAACTTCGTATCTCGCCCTGAGATCCATGGTGTGGGTAAGTTTTTGTGACAATGTTGACCAGGCAGCGACCAAAACTATTGCCTGCACTATCTATTTGAGCCGCGATAGTTCAGTTTATTAGTGAACTGGACTACAAAGGACAAGAGGTAGGGTTCGATCCCAACCGACGGCTTCCGGGTTCACCCAGTCTTAAATGGGTACCGGATTTTTTTTCTGGGAAAGTAAAGCGGCACGGGCGTAATACCGGCCACATTACCTCAAAAATCATGTGCTGAAGGTCTGTAAAAATTATGATCACTAACACCATATTCCCCATACGCCACTTGGCATGACGGGGGTACTTTGACTACTCTTTACTCTTACTCTTTCTATTTCAACTGCCAATGGTTCTTTAGCATGCTTGAGTTTCAACGGGAACTCATGTTTTTTTGCCGTTATTCAGCAGGACTAGACATCAAATCTCCTTACCCAGAGGTCAGGCGTGAACTTTTAAATTGCCTACACTGAAATGAACTATAATATTGTCTAGCACAATCAGATGGCTACTAACCTGTCTTGTTAGTAAAATGAAAATAGTGAAGTGACTGTCTTGTTAGCAAAATGAAAATTGTGAAGTGATTATAAGTCTCTTCCAGTGTATCTTCTAATTTCTCTCGTTAGCGTATTCGTGTCAGGGACTCGGTATTTCAATCACGTCCTAGGTTTATGTTCTTGCGAGTGCTGCTATTAACATTCCAAGGTTACAAAAATGTTGGTCATCTCTACAGGAGGATTGCAACATGGATCGAGTCACGGCGGTTGGGATTTGAGCCGGTGTGGTATTCGTCGTGAAAGTTCATTTGAATTGCTGTAAAAAGACAACAGCTGCGATGTCTGATCTTTGTGAGAAGACAAAGTTCATCTAGGAACCAGTGTTTCGACAAAAAGGTCTACAGTTTTGTTGAATAAACAAAATACAAATCTTTAAAAATTACAAGGAATCTAAACACTTGCTAGAGACATCTTACACCATCATGTAAATACATTCAAAATGAGACGTCAAGTCGCCAAAACAACGAAGACAAGAATGTTTTAAAAGCCGTGTATAGGAACGACTGATATAATGTGGGAATACCTAAATGATCAAGAGAAAAGAAATGGAGCGACACAGGGATACCCAAATGTTAATGAGAATAGAAATAGACTACTACAGGAATACTAGAATGAGCATGGGGATAGAGATAAACTGCCACAGGAACACAAGAATTGAGTGAGACGTTTTATGAATGTAGGTTTTCAAGCCACGTAACGTATTTTAATTACAATTAGCTCAAAACTAATTCTTAGTTCGTTCAAGAAGGATTCCATTCTTAAGAAACATTATTGTTTCTAGTTTTCTTACTTGTCTCCATGTTTTGTTTGCCTTTGAGTATATATTTCTTCATTAGCTTATTAGCGGATTGTGTTGCATTGTCTCGTGACCTTAGGGTCGTTCGTTCGTTCGTTCGCTTTCGTCAGCTTTGACCTCTGACGAAGTCCCACCCACTCAATTTTGTGGGACTGAATTTTGCGTATAAAGTATGTTTTATCCCATTACAGGATGCCCCTCGCCATGCAGGCAGATTTACTCCGACTTCAGAGGTACTAATTTTTAGGGAATTAGTAAAACCCAGGTGTCCTCGCCAGGGTACGAACCCCGGCTGTTGCCGTGGTAAGCCAACCGGTACCTTAGGGTCCAAATGCACCCTTCATTCCAACCTCCAGTTCTCCTCGACCGTCCTACAAGACATCACTTGACTGTAATCATTGTTAGCTCGCACAGAAAATAAGTTTTACCGGACAAGAACCACTTATGGCCTTATATGTATACACACATCTGTGTGTGATTGTGCATACATGTATTTGTGGGCCCTTAGATACTTTTAGACATTGCCAGTGTCTTTGCAGTCCAGGTTACCTAGACAGCGTTCCCCCCACTCGCATATTTTTAGAACCCTTCACACGGTCTTGACCAGCAGGGTATAATTACAGCTACACTCGTGTGACTCTCTCTTTCCCATTCTGACCACGGTCCACGACACAGGGAAGACATTTTTTTTCTTAGACCAGTTTCGATTATTTTGTTTTGGATGTTTCATTACTAGTTAGCTATGCAGGATTAGTTTTTTTTACTTACTTATCTGTGTGTGCGTGTTGTTTGTTTGTTCCTGCTGAAGGCCTATCGAGCCGAAACGTCGTTCAAATCTGTGTCGTCTATCAATCACGTAAAGCTTTTTCCATACCATTTTTTTCTATTTTTTTTTTCAAATCTTCCTCACATTTAGCTTTACCGCAGCTTCGCATTTGTATGCATTCATTTGCATTTCTTTGCCGTAACCCCTTATATGTTAGAAGCCTTGGTCATGCTTGTCTTATTAATAACGGAATCGGAGATTAGAATGCATTCTTGGTATTTTTCCAAACCAATTTAAATACCTAGGAACGGTGCTAACTTCATGTTGGTTATGTACAGCAGAGGCGGCGGTGGGAAGTATCGTGTTAAGAATATTTGTTAATTTTTTTTGTTGCTTTGTACTCAATGACGGCTTTTGTCGAAACGTTTTAGCTTGTCTCGTTTATGTCCTATGGAGCCGCGATAGCTCAGTGGTTAGTGAACTGGACTACAAAGGACAAGAGGTAGGGTTCGATCACAACCGACGGCTTCCGGGTTCACCCAGCCTTTAATGGGTACCGGATTTTTTTCTGGGAAAGTAAAGCGGCACGGGTGTAATACCGACCACATTACCCCAAAAATCATGTGCCGAAGGTCTGTAAAATTTATGGTCACTAACACCATATTCCCTATACGCCACTTGGCGTGACGGGGGTACTTTACTTTTTTTCCGTTTATGTCCTAGTTTAGCTGCTCGATACAATGTTATGTTTATTTGACATGGAGGTGTACAATAGTCAAGGTAATGGCTGCATGAAGAAGAATTTGTAAAACGCACTTTTGACTATGGAAATACGACATGAAGTCTTTTTATTATTATGCCGAGCAAGACACTGAATTTGGAGAATAAGAACACTTACAAGTTGGAGAATAGAGAAATGGAGACTTGCAGAAAAAAATTAGAGAAAACAATGATCTGCTGAATAAAGTGATGTGATGGTTGTAAAAGAGGTCGACGCCAACTTAAATTAAACATTTCACCTACACCAGAATGACATTTTTAGCTTCTCAACACTTAGAGAACAGATTTAATATGTCGTGACAAATGAAGGAAGAAGAGACAGAGGGAAACAGAGAAAACATGCCATACAGTTTATGAGAATGGTTTGGTAGAGAGTTTTCATATAATTTTATTGGTTTGGGGGGTTTAAATAGTAGAGACAGGGTGTTGTGGTGAGACATTGTCACCTACGTCAGCAGAAACGGTGATAATGATGATGATGGATGATCAATGACGAAATAGTGATATTTGTTTCACAGAAAAATAACTTCAAGAAGTATTTCCCTTTTCTAAAAGAATCGTCTGAAAATGGGACCAAAATGTTCAAGACCTAAATTACTGAGAAGAAGTCGTTAATGAGAAAATCCTGCTGGAAGGTGAACTATTAATCTTTGGTCTGAGAACTAGTGAAATCAAACGCTGGCAGCTAGTCGACTCCGAGTGCGTGTTAAGAAAATAGCAGGCACTCCTGACATAGTTCATTGCCACCAAAGACTAATAAACTATTAGGAAAAAAATTACCTTCCCTTAATAAGTACGAGAATTAGCCACTATCTTCAGTAATCAAGAAAAGACGATGGGCATGTGTTAGACATGTGATGAAGAGAGATAATAACCGAATAACAAAGCAAGCCCTCATATAGGAAAACAACAGGTAAGAGGAAAAGAGGAAGACCCAGAGAGACTCTGAGAACATTGATGAGACAGGCAATAGCAGCAGGAATCAGCTCCCTCAATGAGATAGAGTTGCTTGCACAGAGCAGAGACAAATGGCGAGATTTAATAAAAAAATCTTTACAAGGATTGAAAACTAATAGAATAAAAATTTAGATAAGAGAAAAAGTATCGGAGTCTATGCCCTATGGGCCGGCTCCGGCTCGAAAGGTCAATAGATAGATAGAATGAGTACTAGAATCACATATAAGAAAAAGAGAAAAATGAAAACTAAAAGAAATAGTGAATTAAGATATGAAATTCACTGACTAGATGACATAGTGCATGTGAAAATTGTGCTTTCACACTAAGTAGAAGTTAAGATCGTTACAGTTTCTAGCAACTAATTTGATTAACTTTCTCAGTGTTTATGATACAGATTTAGCGAACACAAAATGCACTTTAAAGTTTTGCACTTTTAAAATTTGTATTCCATAATTTATGATTTTAAAATGTTAAATTAATTATGGATGCAGGTTTAATTTAAGTGCAACCTTTTCTTCTGAATTGTGCAATGCCTGTCTTTTTCTTGTGGAAGCTAAGACATTTATTTTTTTATGTTCCATCACTACAATGATGATTATGTTCCATCACTACAATGATGATTATGTTCCATCATCACAATGATGATTACGTTAAATCACTACAATGATGATTATGTTCCATCACTACAATGATGATTATGTTCCATCACTACAATGATGATTATGTTCCATCACTACAATGATGATTACGTTCCATCGCTACAATGATGATTACATTCCATCACTACAATAATGATTACGTTCCATCACTACGTTGATGATTACGTTCCATCTCTAGAATGACGATTACGTTCCATCACTAGAATGATGATTACGTTCCATCACTAGAATGATGATTACGTTCCATAACTGCGATAACGATTACGTTCCATCACTAGAATGATGATTACGTTCAATCACTATAGTCCGTTCAGAAATTAATAATCACACCTGAATTAGTTTTGCGTGATAACCACTGGTTATTTTGGTTTCAACTCTTGCATGCAATCTTAGAATATTGATGACGCAAAGATTTTGGTATTTTGTATTCCACAAACACAACAGATGTTGCACATCAGCGAATTCCTTTGATCTTTTATGACGATATCACACAAGTTGATTCAAATTTTAGAGTTTACAGTAATCGTGTTAAATTTTCCAGTTTACTGTAATTCTTGTCAGAGGCGTATCTACAAAGTGCTTAATTGTGGGTGTTGTTCGTTATGTGTATTTGCAAACATGAACTCAATTGGTTACAATTAGTCTTGTCCTTCGGTCACCATTAGACCCCAGGACGTCCTAACTGCAGCTGGAATTGAATTCATCTCAATTTTAATCATTCAGAATCTGACGATTCCAAGAGGTAGATTATCATTACTGGCTGGACAAATAGTAATCCATCTCGTTTCCAGTACTCATCTTCCACCCGCAGCACATGTTCAACACACTTCTTCCAGAACAGAATGTCTATTTTTGAGAGAGACTCGCGTGTCAGTACTTCAACATCACACATTTTAAACGTCCTGTTCTGTTCTGCAACTTGTCCTTTGACGTGAGCCCAGACAAGTTCGATTGGATTAAGGTGCGCATGATATGCAGGGTGTCGAAGAGAGGTGTGGCCGTATTTCTCAATGATTTTGTCAACATGGTACACCTTTTTCTTATTCGTATTCTTCACAAGTTGTAACAATTCGGGTTTTAAATATGTGTCGTCAAATTTGACATTTTCATTCGCAAGCCATGTCCTAATTTGCTCTTTTGTATTTGATGCAGTAGGCACTTTGTCTTCCTCTGATACGACATTGTGGTATGATGCATTATCCATGACTATGCATGAAGGTCTCTCCAGAATTGGTAAAAGATCGTTCTCCTACCAGTGCCTGAAAATGTTTCCATTCATTTCAGTATGGTAGTCCCTACCGTCGGTACTTTTTGATTGGAAAATAAGTCCCGCATCATGGACAAGGCCGTTTTCAGTGCTTCCAGCATGCGTTAATATAATGCGCTGGCCTTTGCTGCTCGGAATTGTTCTTTTGAGTTTGCCATTTACTGACTGCCATTCTTTAGCATAGGTGTGGTGTGCGTTGACCAATGATTCGTCCAAATATACAATATCATACCGTTCACTCCGCCGCTCACGGATCTGTCTCAGGTATTTGCTTCGAGCAATGACCAAGTGTGGTTTTTCACAAATAATATTCCTAACAGTTTTTTCTGAAAGTAAAGCCGGCTCCTTTTCCTTCCTTAATTGACATGAGTGCACTCTGAGTCTTGTTTAATCCAACGAGAAAATGACGATTTATTAAGACCAAGCGCGAGTTGCGTTCGTCTCTCTGGGTCATGAATATCACAATATAAATGCCCCATCTTGGATTCCCTAAGGAAGTGCTAATATAGTAAAACAGTAACCTTTTGCATAGTTATAAATTTGCATTTTAAAATCATTGTAATTTAGATATAAATGTTGGTATTTAAAGTCAACAAATTGTCTACTGAGTCTTCACAAAATTAATAAAGATACGCCTTCCCTTCGGTAATTAATGCCAAGGCCGTGGTGCGTCATGTCGTTCAATAACAATTCAGTTTTGCGCACGGGATTTTCCTGAAGTTAGTGTTTCTGCAATAGCCAAACTATTTTACGTGAAAGACCGCACCAAATTAATGTATATATCCTAAAATGGTGTCAAATTCGAATAGGGTGAATTTAATATAGCCTAAAGAAGAAAACTTTTAAACTAGATCACATTTTTCAGAGCAAAAAATATTTCTATAACGTCATCAATATTCTAAGATTGAATGCAAAATTTGAAAGCAAAATAACAAACGGTTATCACGCAAAGTTAATTCAGGTGTGATTATGAATTTCTGAACGGACTATAGAATGATGATTACGTTCCATCACTACAATGATGATTACGTTCCATCACTACAATGATGCTTACGTTCCATCACTACAATGCCACTGATATTCTGTGACTCACTATTACAACTGCATCATCATCAAACCTCAGGTTATTTATGTAATAACCAGCGACCATTATACAAAGCCTGTTCTTTAGGGAACTAAGTATCATCTCACTACTACATTAATCAATCTATTGATAGTACACAACCCTGCTTAACATCTTATCTTACCTGCTGAAACATTCCCAGTTAGTTCATGGCTGATTTTTATTGTCAATAAATTATCTGCCGTATTCTCAGTTGCATGAAATCAACATCGATATTCTCTTACATTTGGATTATTTTTTAAATATTTTAATTGACCAGTTTGTCATTTTTAGCTTCTTTAGCGATATTTAGCTTTTGTCCTTTCTCGTCAAAGGCGGCACATAGAGTAGAAATTCTAGACTTTCCATGTCCGACGATCTTTGCTATTTAGCGTCAGACTTTGCATAAGACCCGCAATGTATCTGGTCACTTGCCCCATATTCTGGCCAATCTGCTTAACTTGTGGAGGGTAGGTAATGTTCGATGTTGCAGCTTCTCGTCTTAGTATTTTCCTTAATGTTTCTTTAGGTGAGATTCTTTTACTTTTGCCCTCTTTTCCCATCCTAGGGTCTGCTTTAAGATTCTCTTGTTGTCTCTTTTTCTCATCACATGGCCGACATATGCACAAATTTGTTTCTTCATTGTAAATGATACTGTTTGAAGCATGGTCATTTCTTTTACTTCTGCACTAGAATTGAATTCATTCCACGGTATACGAGGTATTTTCCTGGGGCAATGTTTTCAAATGTAGCTAATCTGTTTTCTATTTCTTTAATTGTATCCAGGTCTCATGCATAAGTAAGATCGGATAATACATTTGATTTGAAAATCCTGAGCTTTGCTTTTGTAATTTGATTTTCGTGTCTTATGAAGGTTTCTGAAAGTCATTGCTGCCTTTGCTGTTCTTTTTTCTAATTTCTTTCTAATTTTCATTTTTTATAATTTTCTTCACTGTGTCTTGTTCTTAACCCATGTAACTTCCAAAATATGCGAAGGGATCGGTTTCTTCCACTGAATGTCCTTTCATTCTAATATTGTCCTTCATTAACCTCGACTTTTCTTGATTGAAATCAAGTCCTTTACTGTTAGCCGCAGATGACATGACATTTTTTTTCCTGGAGAGTGTTTACGTTGCTGATAAGAACTTGTTGTCTGCAAAATCACCGTCCTCTAATTGAGACCCATGTATCTCAATACAGCTTTGGTTTCAGCTTTGTTATCTCTACAGCATTTCTGAATTATGAAGTATATGCCAGTGTATGTTAACTGCAACATAAAATCGATAACATTGAAATTTCGATATTCAAATATCCTTCCATTTTTCCTTGGCCACGAATTGACATCGCATTGACGGCCATCACGCAGTTTGACGTATGTTGGGAAATAGCAACATATATCCAGAGAAATACATGTATACTCAATTATCTTTGAGCCGCGATAGTTCAGCGGTTAGTGAACTGGACTACAAAGGACAAGGGGTAGGGTTAGATGCCAAACGACAGCTTCCGGGTTCACCCAGCCTTAAATGGGTACCAAATTTTTTTCGCGGAAAGTATAGTGGCACGGGCGTAATACCAACAACATTACCCCAAAAATCATGTGCCGAAGGTCTGTAAAAATTATGGTCACTAACACCATATTCCCTAAATACCACTTGGCGTGACGGGGGCTCTTTACTTTACTTTACTCAATTGTCTTTCATATCTGTAGATATTCTTCGATGCTCAAAGTCTTATCACTCTGTGCAAGTTTTCCTTGTAGGGAAATTAGAGAGAGAGAGAGAGAGAGAGAGAGAGAGAGAGAGAGAGAAAGCGGGAGAGAGACAGGGGGTGGGTGAGAGATTCTACAAGAACAGTGGCGTAGCGAAAAATAACACAGAATACGATCCGTTCGAAAGCTTTTTAGGTACACGAATCAAGTTAAGAATCACATCATCACGTGCCTGTTCTAACGACAGACCTCCTGAAATATAATTCTGTAAATGCTTTATAGAGCAAGCGTTACAGATGTATAAACCGACAACCTTATGCTCTCTCTGTCTTTTCACTCCTTATGCCCCTACGGGTATTGAGAGAGATGGAACGCTCTAGGTCTTGCATTAATGGCATTTTCAGTCATTTTCAAGCGATGTTACTTTAGCGTTTCTTGGATGTTTTCAATCCATCTTAATCTGGTTCTGTCAAGGACTTTTCTTCCTTCTCTTTAATATATGTTTCATATTGTTTAGAATCTCTTGACATTCTTTACACAAATCATTTCATTTTTTGTCGCTACATATAGTTCATAATTGATTCAATATCCAATCTCTCTCTTACGACATCATTTCATATTACGTGCCGTCTGGTCACTCCAAGTTTTTTTCTCAAATATGTTATCCTTGTGGAGACTAGCTTCATTTTATGTTTATACCAGATGTATTGATAAAAAACAAACAAACGTGGTTTTACAGAAAAATGTTGAGAAATATCATGGACAGCTGAGAAGAGTAATGAAAACGTTCTGAAAGAGGCCAAAGCAAAAAGAGAGCTAATTTCCAATATTAAGAAGAAACAATCATCATTTTTTGACCATGTAATGAGAAGCGAACAGCTGGAATATATTGTAACAACTGGAAAAATTGAGGAACGAAGAGATATATGGAAGCAAAGATAGAAGATACCAGATAACTTAAGAGAATGGCTTGGCAGAAGGTCAACAACAGAAATGATAAATAACTGTAGTGATCGAAAGTTGTGGAGAGACATGATCACCTACGTCAGCAGGCCCGGTACTTGATGATGATGACTGATAAAAAGCAAACAAACGTGCTCATTTTACAACTGCTTCATGTTCCAGCACTGGTTCTTGAGGAACAGGCAAGTCAAGAAAATATTTCGAACAAGCAAAACGTCATGGTGGCCTGAATAATATAATTATTGAGGACATGGTACCAAGTAGACGAGGAAGGAAGATCCAAGCAGAAGATGGGTGCAATTTGTCACTATAGGCTGGGCATGACTGCAGCAAACGCTGGGTAGAGAAGCTGTGTCTAGTTCCGTGATGGACAAGTTAGATGATGATGATGATGATAATGATGATGATAATTTTAATGATGACTGAGATGATAATGCTTATGATGGTGATGTTGATAATAATGTTAGTGATGACTGAGATGATAATGCTGATGATGGTGATGTTGATAATAATGTTAATGATGACTGAGATGATAATGCTGATGATGGTGATGTTGATAATAATGTTAATGATGACTGAGATGATAATGCTGATGATGGTGATGTTGATAATAATGTTAATGATGACTGAGATGATAATGCTGATGATGGTGATGTTGATAATAATGTTAATGATGACTGAGATGATAATGCTGATGATGGTGATGTTGATAATAATGTTAATGATGACTGAGATGATAATGCTGATGATGGTGATGTTGATAATAATGTTAATGATGACTGAGATGATAATGCTTATGATGGTGATGTTGATAATAATGTTAATGATGACTGAGACGATAATGATATTTATGGCGATAATAATGTTTATAATTTTGAACTGTAGATCTTAATATCCTGCGAAAATTCCACATATCATTTGCTCTTCATTTAATGACAGGACATCATTTTGTTTACCTAAATATTTCAGCGTTCGAATGTTTCAAGTTAATGGAATTTGGTTCTATAATTCATGTTTGAAACAATCTGTAACATTAATATTTGCCTTCACTTTATTTGCAACATTTGCCTAAATGAATCTGAAAACACTTTATTATTTCCCGCTCTCTCTCTCTCTCTCTCTCTCTCTCTCTCTTCACACACACACACACACACCCCACCCACCCACCCACCCACCCACCCACCCACATATATATATAAATTAAAGAGCCCCGTCACGCCAAGTGGCGTATAGGGAATATTTTGTTAGTGACTATAAATTTTACAGACAAAGTGTTTCATATCGACCCTAACCCATACATTGTTTTTCTGGTTTTGTTTGGTTGATCTTACAAGGACTGAAGAAGAGATGGTCTAGGGATAAAGTGGCGTCTTCTGGACGGGAACGATCTGCCGTGTAAATATTCTTCGAATTAGCAGATTTGTCTATGCTTTACCTGTCCTCGATGTCTAGCCCTCTCGTATTAAAATAAAAAAAACGGAAAAAAATATAAACAACGGAAGTTCTAAGGACAATCTGCATACGTTAAAGAACGACTGACAGCTTAGATGGCGAAACGAGTAGGGTAATTATGGCCGCCATCCGGGGCAACAATTGTTAAACATATTCAAATCAATCCAATTACTCTTCCATTTTCCATGTCTTAGCCAGTGCTATGAAGTTTATGTATGTGAGTTGAAACCATTTTCAGTGCTTTTTCTAGCGTGTGGCGGCAGTGCTTCACGTTAAGGAGTGGATATTAACGCTATGGGATTGTCCGATGCGCAATGAAGATTATCCGTTGACTATAAACTCAACTAAATTAAACTAAACTAAGCTAAAACTTAAAAAACTTAAAAACTTAAACTTAAACTTAAACTAAACTTAAACTAAACTAAACTAAACTAAACTAAAACTAAACTAAACTAAACTAAACTAAACTAAAACTAAACTAAACTAAACTTAAACTAAAACTTAAACTTAAACTTAAACTTAAACTTAAACTTAAACTTTAAACTTAAACTTAAACTTAAACTTAAACTTAAACTTAAACTTAAACTTAAACTAAACTAAACTAAACTAAACTAAACTAAACTAAACTAAACTAAACTAAACTAAACTAAACTAAACTAAACTAAACTAAACTAAACTAAACTAAACTAAAACTAAACTAAAACTAAACTAAACTAAAACTAAAACTAAAACTAAAACTAAAACTAAAACTAAACTTAAACTTAAACTTAAACTTAAACTTAAACTTAAACTTAAACTTAAACTTAAAGTAAACTTAAACTTAAACTAAACTTAAACTAAACTGAAGATTTGCATAGAAATTAATGAGTTTCAGAAACTTTCTTACTCCTGTTGAGCACATCACATTTATCTTTTGATTGATTAACCGGAAATTGGTGATGAAGAGATAGAACAAGTTCACTAGCATGTTTGAAACATATTTCTCTACATTATTAATCCTTAATTTATGCCTTCTGGTCCAGCAATAAATTTAGCGCACATCTTCAATCTGTTACAAGTAATAGCGGCTACAGCTGCCTTGCTTGATTCACCCACGCTACACTAAACATGAATTTCAAATGATGCATACCGCGCTGTTAGGATATCGTATTCGTTGTTTGACTTGACATGCAACACAGTTCATCGAATGGAAAAACACATGTTTAAAGAAACATCTTCAGTGTTGGTCGTTTAGCAAGATGTCGGATTTTCAAGTTTATGAAGGCGTTATTAACAAAAATAGATGTTGAGATTTATAAAGCGACATACGACAGTTATTTAAAGTTAACAAAATTTGGATTCTGTATGTAAACTTTTTAATTGTATTTTCTTTTCTTTTTTTTTCTTCTTTGCCGACTTTGACCTTCTGCGTCAAGGTAAGTGAAGGAATTTGTTGAGGTCAGCGATCTGTGATGTTTGTTGATTTGGTAAAATATATTTGGCTGTATAGATGTATATAAAATGTAGGCTCACTTTCGATACCTACAGTGTAACAACGACAGTGAATCAACGACCGTGTAACAGCGACAGTGTAACAACGACCGTGTAACACCGACAGTGAAAGAACGATCGTGCAACAACGACAGTGTAACAACGACAGTGTAACAACGACCGTGTAACATCGACAGTGAACCAACGACAATGAAATTTACAGCTACAGAAGTAAACCCCCACCTAATCATCCCAATTAAGGGAACCCACTGGATAGCGAGATGCGCCTTACCCATCTTCTGACATCCCTAGAACTCAGCTTCCTTTTCGATTATATAGACTTTATCTCTCTTTTGGAACGCTCCGAAGATTACCTCTCTGCCCTTTCCTAGTTGAGGATTAATGCGATGTTGATAAAGCACTAACTCCGTAATAATCGCCTGACAAAACGAGCTACGGGAGATGTAACTCCACTCTTGCTCTCGTTAAAAATCCGTCTCAGTCTATAAAGACAGGAAGGCCAGGTTGCATGCTAATTGCATGTGCTATATTTAGATTTTCAGAATAGCTATTACATACAGGATAAAGATATATATATGAGGTTTACTTGATTGTGATTATGGATTATGACATGGGATACTGCCTTGTAACGTTGAACTGTTCATTTCTGGACATCGAAATAATAAAACCACAGCAATAACTTGCATGTATACCCGATTACTTCTAGAGAAAATGATAATTTTCCTTTTCAGTGAGCAGTACAGTAATATGTCATCTATATCAGCAGTTTACATTTGTTCGTCTCATCGTATAGAAGAACATTTGTTCCTCTCATCATATAGAAGAACAGTTGTTCCTCTCATCGTATAGAAGAACATTTGTTCCTCTCATCGTATAGAAGAACATTTGTTCCTCTCATCATATAGAAGAACATTTGTTCCTCTCATCGTATAGAAGAACATTTGTTCCTCTCATCATATAGAAGAACATTTGTTCCTCTCATCGTATAGAAGAACATTTGTTCCTCTCATCATATAGAAGAACATTTGTTCCTCTCATCGTATAGAAGAACATTTGTTCCTCTCATCATATAGAAGAACATTTGTTCCTCTCATCGTATAGAAGAACATGTGTTCCTCTCATCGTATAGAAGAACATTTGTTCCTCTCATCGTATAGAAGAACATTTGTTCCTCTCATCATATAGAAGAACATTTGTTCCTCTCATCGTATAGAAGAACATTTGTTCCTCTCATCATATAGAAGAACATTTGTTCCTCTCATCATATAGAAGAACATTTGTTCCTCTCATCATATAGAAGAACATTTGTTCCTCTCATCGTATAGAAGAACATTTGTTCCTCTCATCGTATAGAAGAACATTTGTTCCTCTCATCGTATAGAAGAACATTTGTTCCTCTCATCGTATAGAAGAACATGTGTTCCTCTCATCGTATAGAAGAACATTTGTTCCTCTCATCGTATAGAAGAACATTTGTTCCTCTCATCGTATAGAAGAACATTTGTTCCTCTCATCGTATAGAAGAACATTTGTTCCTCTCATCGTATAGAAGAACATTTGTTCCTCTCATCATATAGAAGAACATTTGTTCCTCTCATCATATAGAAGAACATTTGTTCCTCTCATCATATAGAAGAACATTTGTTCCTCTCATCATATAGAAGAACATTTGTTCCTCTCATCATATAGAAGAACATTTGTTCCTCTCATCATATAGAAGAACAGTTGTTCCTCTCATCATATAGAAGAACATTTGTTCCTCTCATCATATAGAAGAACATTTGTTCCTCTCATCATATAGAAGAACATTTGTTCCTCTCATCATATAGAAGAACAGTTGTTCCTCTCATCATATAGAAGAACAGTTGTTCCTCTCATCATATAGAAGAACATTTGTTCCTCTCATCATATAGAAGAACAGTTGTTCCTCTCATCATATAGATGAACAGTTGTTCCTCTCATCGTATAGAAGAACAGTTGTTCCTCTCATCATATAGAAGAACAGTTGTTCCTCTCATCATATAGAAGAACAGTTGTTCCTCTCATCATATAGAAGAACATTTGTTCCTCTCATCATATAGAAGAACAGTTGTTCCTCTCATCGTATAGAAGAACAGTTGTTCCTCTCATCATATAGAAGAACATTTGTTCCTCTCATCGTATAGAAGAACATTTGTTCCTCTCATCATATAGAAGAACAGTTGTTCCTCTCATCATATAGAAGAACAGTTGTTCCTCTCATCATATAGAAGAACATTTGTTCCTCTCATCGTATAGAAGAACAGTTGTTCCTCTCATCGTATAGAAGAACAGTTGTTCCTCTCATCGTATAGAAGAACAGTTGTTCCTCTCATCGTATAGAAGAACATTTGTTCCTCTCATCATATAGAAGAACAGTTGTTCCTCTCATCATATAGAAGAACAGTTGTTCCTCTCATCATATAGAAGAACATTTGTTCCTCTCATCGTATAGAAGAACATTTGTTCCTCTCATCGTATAGAAGAACAGTTGTTCCTCTCATCGTATAGAAGAACAGTTGTTCCTCTCATCGTATAGAAGAACAGTTGTTCCTCTCATCGTATAGAAGAACAGTTGTTCCTCTCATCGTATAGAAGAACAGTTGTTCCTCTCATCATATAGAAGAACATTTGTTCCTCTCATCGTATAGAAGAACAGTTGTTCCTCTCATCGTATAGAAGAACAGTTGTTCCTCTCATCGTATAGAAGAACAGTTGTTCCTCTCATCGTATAGAAGAACAGTTGTTCCTCTCATCGTATAGAAGAACAGTTGTTCCTCTCATCGTATAGAAGAACAGTTGTTCCTCTCATCATATAGAAGAACAGTTGTTCCTCTCATCATATAGAAGAACAGTTGTTCCTCTCATCATATAGAAGAACAGTTGTTCCTCTCATCATATAGATGAACAGTTGTTCCTCTCATCATATAGAAGAACAGTTGTTCCTCTCATCATATAGAAGAACAGTTGTTCCTCTCATCATATAGAAGAACAGTTGTTCCTCTCATCATATAGAAGAACAGTTGTTCCTCTCATCATATAGAAGAACAGTTGTTCCTCTCATCATATAGAAGAACAGTTGTTCCTCTCATCATATAGAAGAACAGTTGTTCCTCTCATCGTATAGAAGAACAGTTGTTCCTCTCATCATATAGATGAACAGTTGTTCCTCTCATCATATAGAAGAACAGTTGTTCCTCTCATCATATAGAAGAACAGTTGTTCCTCTCATCATATAGAAGAACAGTTGTTCCTCTCATCATATAGAAGAACAGTTGTTCCTCTCATCATATAGATGAACAGTTGTTCCTCTCATCATATAGAAGAACAGTTGTTCCTCTCATCGTATAGAAGAACAGTTGTTCCTCTCATCGTATAGAAGAACAGTTGTTCCTCTCATCGTATAGAAGAACAGTTGTTCCTCTCATCGTATAGAAGAACAGTTGTTCCTCTCATCGTATAGAAGAACAGTTGTTCCTCTCATCATATAGAAGAACAGTTGTTCCTCTCATCATATAGAAGAACAGTTGTTCCTCTCATCGTATAGAAGAACAGTTGTTCCTCTCATCATATAGAAGAACAGTTGTTCCTCTCATCATATAGAAGAACAGTTGTTCCTCTCATCATATAGAAGAACAGTTGTTCCTCTCATCATATAGAAGAACAGTTGTTCCTCTCATCATATAGATGAACAGTTGTTCCTCTCATCATATAGAAGAACAGTTGTTCCTCTCATCGTATAGAAGAACATTTGTTCCTCTCATCATATAGAAGAACAGTTGTTCCTCTCATCATATAGAAGAACATTTGTTCCTCTCATCATATAGAAGAACATTGTGTTGTTCCTCTCATCATATAGAAGAACAGTTGTTCCTCTCATCATATAGAAGAACATTGTTCCTCTCATCATATAGAAGAACATTTGTTCCTCTCATCATATAGAAGAACATTTGTTCCTCTCATCATATAGAAGAACATTTGTTCCTCTCATCATATAGAAGAACATTTGTTCC
The DNA here is from genome assembly GCA_032433765.1 of Megaustenia siamemsis. Classification (NCBI taxonomy): domain Eukaryota; kingdom Metazoa; phylum Mollusca; class Gastropoda; order Stylommatophora; family Ariophantidae; genus Megaustenia; species Megaustenia siamemsis. Next base: position 83,159,516 of record JAVIAB010000092.1, read on the forward strand.
TCTCATCATATAGAAGAACATTTGTTCCTCTCATCATATAGAAGAACATTTGTTCCTCTCATCATATAGAAGAACATTTGTTCCTCTCATCATATAGAAGAACAGTTGTTCCTCTCATCGTATAGAAGAACAGTTGTTCCTCTCATCGTATAGAAGAACATTTGTTCCTCTCATCATATAGAAGAACAGTTGTTCCTCTCATCATATAGAAGAACATTTGTTCCTCTCATCATATAGAAGAACAGTTGTTCCTCTCATCATATAGAAGAACATTTGTTCCTCTCATCATATAGAAGAACAGTTGTTCCTCTCATCATATAGAAGAACAGTTGTTCCTCTCATCGTATAGAAGAACAGTTGTTCCTCTCATCATATAGAAGAACAGTTGTTCCTCTCATCATATAGAAGAACAGTTGTTCCTCTCATCATATAGAAGAACAGTTGTTCCCTCATCATATAGAAGAACATTTGTTCCTCTCATCATATAGATGAACAGTTGTTCCCCTCATCGTACAGAAGAACATTGTTTTCCTTTCATCGTGTAGAAGAACAGTTGTTCCTCTCATCGTATAGAAAAAAAAAACATTTGTTCCTCTCATCCTATAGAACATTTGTTCCTCTCATCGTATAGAAGAAAATTGGGTCCTTTTAATCTTTTTCTCACTTTGTCTCATATAACCTCGTTTCTGATTGTGCCTCTTCTGGTCACTTCTACAGCTTTTCTCAAACATCTCATTTCTGTGGTGACTAATTTTCTTTTCTGACTTGTTGCCACTAAACGTTTTTGTAACTGGTAACATAAAGTTGGGGTAAATATGCTTTGTATAAGATGATTCTTTGTGCAGATTGTCACTGTTTTTCGTTTTAGAAGAGAGATTTGCTGTCCCAATACTTGGTTTGCCTTATTGTAATGGATATTAATTAATTTATATATTTTGCCTTCTTCGGAGAATGTTGTTCTTAATTATTTGAGCGCTGATACCTGTTTTACACTTCTATCTTTTGGTGTATTTATTCTTTATGTTTCTGTCCCTATTGCTAAGGGAATCTATTTTGTTTTCTGTGCTAGTTCTGATATTGTTTGTTTACACTCAGATTACTGGACATAAGACAATTTCTCTGGTGTTTCTGCTGCCAAGTACTGACCATATGCAAAAAGTATAGTTCGTTGATATTATTTTCGCTTTTGATTTTTTTTATACCTACACTTCTGAATAGTAAGAAACCAGAAGTAATGGACATATCGAAGAAACAATCATCATCATCATGCAGCATAGAAATAAACAGGACAAATCTGAAACAAGTGCAACGCGTCAAATGCTTGGACACAATAATAACATAAGATGGAAAATGCACCTCGGAAATAAAAAGAGGAATAGCTCAGGCCAATATAGCATTTCAGAAATTGAATAAAAACGTCTTATGCAACAAGTCTGTATCAATAGAAGTGAGAAAAAGAGTTCATATGTGCTATATACAGCCACTTCTGACTTATGGAAACGAATCATGGACAGTAGACAAACAAATGAAAGATGATTAGAGGCCACAGAGATGGGATTTCTCAGAAGAATGTCGAAAGTTCCCTGGACAGCTAAAGACACCAACGATGAAATTCTCAAAGAGGCCAAAACAAAAAGGGAGCCACTAAAAACATCAGCAAGAAACAATCAACATTTTTCAGGCATATCATGAGAAGAGGAAAGTTTTAATACTTGGTTACAACTGACAAAATGCAGGGAAAGAGATACCGCAGACGACAAAGAAAGAATATATTAGATAGCTTGGAGTCATAGCATGGAAAACAGTCAAAAGCAAGCAGAATTGCTACTAATCACTGTGGATAGAAGATTATGGAAAGGACTTGATCTTCTACTCCAACCGCTATGACACACGATGATTATGACACTTCTGCAATCACTTAATAGATGTTTGCATAATATAAATAGAATGTTATTTTACTCCATATTGAGCCGTATTTGCCTTAGCTTCTGTCAAACCTGTCGTATGTTGTCACTTGATCTACAAAAGTGACAAATAAGATTCACTCACATTCCATGTTATTTTCCGTGAGTTACATAGGTGTGAAGAATTAATCCGTGCTGCGGAAATATATATAAATACTTTTTAAAGCCAATAATTCTGCCAAATGTAGTCCTGTAATTAGCCGTATTCTCGTGTCTGTTATCTTGACATACATTTTTTCTACGTGGCTTAAAAGTTAAGTGCCTCCATGCTGTGATCATTCTTGTTTGCTTTCTTTGTTTTTCAGTAGGGGTATTAATATTGCCAGCTGTCAATCAAAGTTCACAGTTTGCTTAGTGTGCATGCAGTACTAGTCATCTGACGCAGATTTCTACTCCTGTTTGGATTATTTCTACTGGTAGCCCAACAGCTAATCTATCTATCTATCTATCTATCTATCTATCTATCTATCTATCTATCTATCTATCTATCTATCTATCTATCTATCTATCTATCTATCTATCTATCTGTCTGTCTGTCTGTCTGTCTGTCTGTCTGTCTGTCTGTCTGTCTGTCTGTCTGTCTGTCTGTCTGTCTGTCTGTCTGTCTGTCTGTCTGTCTGTCTGTCTGTCTGTCTGTCTGTCTGTCTGTCTGTCTGTCTGTCTGTCTGTCTGTCTGTCTGTCTGTCTGTCTGTCTGTCTGTCTGTCTGTCTGTCTGTCTGTCTGTCTGTCTGCCTGCCTGCCTGCCTGCCTGCCTGCCTGCCTGCCTGCCTGCCTGTCTGTCTATCTATCTATCTATCTATCTATCTATCTATCTATCTATCTATCTATCTATCTATCTATCTATCTATCTATCTATCTATCTATCTATCTATCTATCTATCTATCTATCTATCTATCTATCTATCTATCTATCTATCTATCTATCTATCTATCTATCTATCTATCTATCTATCTATCTATCTATCTATCTATCTATCTATCTATCTATCTATCTATCTATCTATCTATCTATCTATCTATCTATCTATCTATCTATCTATCTATCTATCTATCTATCTATCTATCTATCTATCTATCTATCTATCTATCTATCTATCTATCTATCTATCTATCTATCTATCTATCTATCTATCTATCTATCTATCTATCTATCTATCTATCTATCTATCTATCTATCTATCTATCTATCTATCTATCTATCTATCTATCTATCTATCTATCTATCTATCTATCTATCTATCTATCTATCTATCTATCTATCTATCTATCTATCTATCTATCTATCTATCTATCTATCTATCTATCTATCTATCTATCTATCAATCAACCCTTCCAGCCGTGGTCCATAGGGGATAGATCCAGATACTCTTTCTATTTTTCTATGCAGCCTCAATCCTTACAAAAATCATTTATCAAATCTCGTCATTTGTCTATATTCTGTGCACGCATTTCGATCTCATCGAGGGAGCCGATTCTATCAGCTAATGGAGCCTTAATAATTAGGTGAATACCTAAGAGTGACTTATACTTCTTTAGTCACAATTCCTGGCTCTAGCACTGTTGCTTTCTCGTCTTGTCACGTCAGGTTATTGAAGATTATAGAGCAGAAAATAATATAATGGAAGGCATGAAAGAAGCAACAAGCGATGAGGACGGGTGGGCGAAAAATATGTTGAGATTTTCATGTTGAGAAAGATATGTGGAGATTTACATGTTGTGTAAAGCACGTTTAAACAAAGGTAGAAAAAGTGAACTGGAAAGAGACGAGATCATCTAGTGTCATCTCCGCAACGAAGGTTGAAAAGAGACAAGAAATAATAAAAAAAAAAAAGAAACAAGAAGTATCAAACCGGTAAAGAGGAAAAATAACTATCAAGGAGAAAAGGAAATCAGAAAGGAGAAAAAATTACTTAGGGATTTAACGATTCTTAATTACTCTTAAAAACTTTTAAAAAGAGAAATGTAGATAATAATTAAAAAGGAAAATGAGGAAATAAAGAAGGACGAAGTGTAAATAAAGAAAATAATTTATTATAGCATTTTCTAAGTTCAGGTGTTTTTATGTTTTACACTTAAATGTAAATATTTTTTAGCGTTAAAAATAGATGTAAATAACATAAATTTAATTAATTTTTGGAAATAATGAAACAGGTTTACCTGCATGTACGTTTATTAGTGTACACGAACTGAATGAAGAAGATTGATGTGTCAGAAGATTTAAGAGACGAAAAGAAGCTGTAAACACGGGTTAGTAGAGAATGGTAAATATAAAAGAAATAAGATTAGGTGATGAAAAAAGAAAGGAAACAAATTAAGCGGAAAGTAGAAATTGTGGTGAAGATGACTATGGAGGGAAGGACATCAAAAAGCAGAACTTGTTAGATTGCAGTCAGTGAGGGATTTCCCTATCGCAGTCACATTGTGTGGACTAGAACTGTCTGTTCCAGCGCGACTCATAGCTTGGGAAACATCGAGCGAATGTTTCTACTCGCGCGTGCCTGTTGCATTTGTAAGGTTCGTGTGTCTGTTGCACTAAGTCGCGTGCTCAGCGCCTTTAATGCTTTCCGGTTAAAACCAACTATTCCAAAGAATTTTTAGTCTGCAAATTATGTATGTCCCTACGTCTTTAATTTTTAAAATATTTGTCTGATAGGTAATTTAAAGAGAATATAATTAATAAATTCATAATGAGTGTTTTAGTTATGTTGAAAGTGAAATGATTCAATCCTTGTTTATTTTTATATAAAAAAGACACATTTCAAACATGAAACAACGATTCTAAAGTCAGTTTAGTTGGTTGCTATAAAGCGTTATTGGATTGGATGCATAATTTATTTAATTTCAATCAGGATACGTCCAGATTGAATGCTGATAAATAGAAGAAACATTTCTTAACAATCGGAACGTTTACAGTATATCACAGAGCAATAAATCTTTAGAATTACAGCGTTTGTTATATAAACACCTGCCGGAAGTTGTTTCTCAATCTTTTGTTATGAAACTTGGTGTAAAGGTGGACTATCTCTGCAGTACGCAGTAATAATCTCATCTATAGGTCATGTTTTGTAGTTGTGTTTTTTTATGACAATTGTAGTAGTTCTTGCTTCTTGGATTATAATTACAGAAACTTTACAGAGGTGAAAACTCTTGAAAATATATAACTGGATACATCAGTTTAATTTGTTTGTGTTGATTGTTTCGTGAATAACAGGTATGTGTAGTCAAACATCTAATATTAAATCATGGTAGTAATTCCATCGCGGAAAGTTGGTTTAAAAACTAATGTATTCATGTTTTGTTTGTGAATTTGTTTTCCTTATGTTGTAGCTCGCTGAAGACCCTTTGAAACGAAGGGTGGATATTTTTGTTACCAGTCGTCTTATCCACAAAAATGGAGATTTATATTTTTAGTTATTTAATTGTAATTGTTTTTCTTTATGTTGTCTCATTGTCTGGTTTTTTTTTAAGTTTGAAATTATTATATAACATTGATATATGAAGATATTATTTTTAATATTACCTTAATGAATAAATCAGAGCCATTTAGACCCCTTTGTATAAGCCACGGAGAAAATCTCTCCATTTACCCCTTCTTGAACATTTTCTCTACTTCTCTCTTAGTCTTAGTTCAGTGTTCTTTATGGGTTTTTTTTTTTTTTTACATTTTTTCTCCCCCCCGAGTCCACTGGACAAAAAAATGAGGGACTCGGAGATAAAGGGAAGCAAAGAGATAAGATGACAGACTGCTTAAAATAATGGCTTGACAGAGGATCAACAACAGAGATGATAAATAACTGTCGAGATTGAAAGTTATGGAGAGACATTATCACCTATGCCAGCAGGCGTGGCACTTTATGATGATGATTATGATGATTCCTGGGCCTTCCTGCATACCTTAAAGCTATATTTGTATTTAAGCTTTGCACTTAGTTATTAATATCAGAGCTCTTCGTCATTGTCTTGTTGGTAGAGTCAGTCTTTGGCACATGAAATAATCTCGAACCACCGGCAAGAATATCTTTGCAGGTCAAATAAATATGATGTATAAGAAACATGTTTATAATCCCATTAAAATTAACAACTAAAAAATAATGAGCACTCTCTAAAAGTAGTGAATGCAAGAGGATAACATGCTAACTGTCATTAGGAGGGAAACATAATTTTGACCATGATAAATAAGAAGGGAACAAACGCTGGTGTGTATTGCGGTAACTGTGAAAATCGAGGGAAGAAGAGATGGGAGTTAACAGAAACGATACCAGACAGTTTAACAGTATGGTCTTGTAGGAATTCATAAGCATAAAATCAATTACAGAAAAACGAACAGTAGAGAAGGTCATTCACCCAAGGGTGTAGTACTTGTTGATGATGGTGTGAATATATTTTGTTTCCTGTATCATCAATTTGTTTGTTTGTTTTATTTTTTTATATTTTAGCAGATTTTTGAAAGAATGTTATATATTATAATATATTTGGGTGGTTGAGTAGTCTAGAGGTACGACTCTAATCTCAGGACGGTAAGGACCTGGGTTTAAAGTTCACCAGAAGCAGTGATGATTTTTCAAAAATTGGAAACATTAATCCGTGGTTTTTTGTATGACGTTACTCTCCCCTGATCTCGCGGGTACTGAGATTTGATGTCTAGCCCTCTCGGATAACGGCAATAACTAGGAGGTCCTGTGTGCTCATGCACACGTTAAAAATCCCTTAGTAGTTTTAATCGAAATGAGTAGGCCATACATATGGCCGCTGTCCGCACAAAATAATCAACAAAAACCTAGCCACACTGTGCGGATCACGTGCTACGGAGTTCGTGCTCGTGGACTGGGATTCTCCTCTGATGTTCTCGAGATTCTCGAGGGAGATATCGCAGCACATATCGTCTCGTGTGACGTGATAATGATCCTAACAACAAATAATACATTGTCAGCAGTTTTACTTTCTTAATATTTCCCTCCTGTGATATTTATTTTAATAGAATTTATATTATCTAATAAGAGAGAGATAGATAGAGAGAGAGAGAGAGAGAGAGAGAGAGAGAGAGAGAGAGGTGGTTTTTTGGATTGGGGTGGGGGAGTCAGCAAATATTTAGAAAGCATTTTTTTTCCTAAAGAAATAATTGCTGGATGTAGCTTCTTCTTCTACTTCTTCTATCCTTCCTCTCTTGGCGTCGAGGGGAGAAACAATATGCGATTCTTTGCTCTTCTGTTGGCCTCTTCTGATGTTATTCCTCCTAGTGACTCTAGTATTCCCTTTATCCATCTGTTTCTCGGTCTTCCACTTAATCTGGCGTTTTCGTAGCGTTTGTTTATGGCTCTTTGATTCATTGTTAGTTCTTTCTGTCTTGTTATGTGGTCGAACCAATTTGTCTGTTGTTTCTTTATGTATTCGATGGCTGGTTCAATTGGATGTAGCGAGTCGTAATAAACAAAGAGAAGTTCTAAATAGTTTATGATGTCCTTATATGAGGCGTGTTTGCTGATATATCGTGTATAAAATTCTGGCTTATGTAAAAAAAATGGATATATTGCTTTCGTTTGCTTATTTAATGGTAATTACTGACGCTGGATCGAGTCAGAGGAATTATTTAGCAGATTCATCTACGTGCTAGAAATACTTTATCATTTCTTGCGTCCAAAAAGATAGTTAACTTTGGCTAGTTTTAGTCGGGAATTATTCTGCACGTAAAGAGACCACCAAAGACATGGCAGTCGCTGTGGTGATGAGGTTAAGATGCTTGCTGTACAGTTCTAAGGTAGGCGGTTTGAATCACTTTTAGAATGACCGGGATTTTATCGGCAACCTCTGATTTCAGTGTCAGATTGGGTACTTAGTCCTATATAAAACAAACAATAAATAGAGATGTCTCGTTTTCAAAATGGTCACGCTAAAGAAGCTTTGGCAGTTTAACATCGTAAACAATAGGCAGCATGCCGCTGCTCGGGTCAAATAAAATAAAATAAGTAAAAAATTCTTACCATTTTTTAAATAATGAAGCACCTTTATAAAGCAACATTGAAAGTGAAGTTGGGGTTACAGTGTTAGTGAAATCTTGCAAAGGAAAGAGACCGCAATGCTAACATGACATTGTCGAAGTAAACTGATTATTTTCTATGACAAAACCATTTCGAATATTAACTGTAACTTTTGTTGATAATATCGCTACCTTTGACAAGGTAAATATTAAAATAGAACCGAGCTGTGCTTGATGGAGATTAAACCCGACCTCTTGTTCCCAGTCGTCCACTAATCACTGCGTTACCGCAGCTCCAACTATATTTAATATTTAATGTTGTTCATGAACAGCTAATGTAAATCATTGTATGACTATAGCGTTTGATTTACTATAGTTCGTTCAGAAATTCATGCCCACAGCGTTTATTATATTATCTCTGAAACTGCTTGACAAACTTCTGTAATTCTTTTTCGTGGAATCTTATTTCTTCACCGACATTCAGTCTTATTTTTGCCTTACTGTCATGCATTTAGGAAAGATTTCTACTTATTTGAGGTATATACAAATATGATTTTCTTGCTTGTCATGAATTTAAGGATTTTACAATACCCACTTTTGTTGTAATCAACTCACCAATTAAAAAGGCAAATTTCACGTGCACACCACACAATCTTAGCACCGTTTCGCACTCTTAACTTGTAATTCCTCGCCACTCCGAGGTTTTTTTTTTGTAATTTCATTTCCGGTTTCTTGTTAAATCAGTACAGGGGCGTATTTTGACAAAATATTTACTATTAATGAATATTCCTGTATGTTTGATAATTTGTAAACTGTTGTGAAGTGTCTACTTGATTTTTAAAGCCACGAAGAGTTTAAAGTGTAAATTCATCACTATGCAAATGGTAACTGTGTTATTGTACATGCCGTTTTACAAGGAATTGAAAAGGGGTCATTTATATTACTATTCAATGTAATACGGTTACGCCTTTGGATTGTTAGAAAATTAACATAATTTACAGTAAAATCTAATGTTTAGAGCACGCGGTTTGATATCTTCCTAAAATTATATAACAAAAAACGATTTGTACAAAGTTCAGACTACCTTTGTACTTAAATGTTATAAAATCTGAAGGTCGGTGAAAAAAATAAGATTTTATGAAAAAAAATTACAGAAATTCATCTGCAGTTGAAACAAGTTTCCGAGATAATTGATCAACTGTGGGCACGAATTTGCGAACAAAACTATAGAAGAAAATTCCGTTAGCGCGCCATGAAAAGGTCTGGAAACCCACATTTTGTGGAGAATCTCGTGCAGTATTAACCTGTGACCTTTCTGCTTTAGAAATTACTTCACGATTATCTCTTTTGTCAGAAGCCGTGCCGTAATGAAGTTTCAGTTTGCTGGTAACAGGGAGATTAGTTTCCCTTCACCTTCATGTCTTGAACAAAGGTAATAAGAGAACAGTTTCACACTATTGGACAAAAATCAGTGATCTGTGTTAATGTGTTTCTGCCATGCTCAGGTTTTCTACTAAAAATCTGTCTAGTGTGTGTTTGTTTTTTGTACTTAGTTCTTTGCTAAAAGGAAAAAAATTAATTTTGCAATCTTAATTTCCTTTGAAAACAAGATATCTAAATATGTGTATGCATGTTGCATCTTTTACATGTATAGTGTACATATATATGTAAAGAGGTGGTTACGTTTTTGATAAACATAAATATACGTGTATATGTTTAATGTTTCTAGGGGTGATTATAATTGATAAGACATTTTATACGGTCTTGTATGTTTGCTCACTTATTTTCTGAATACATTAGCTAGTGATTTCACTGCTTCTCATCCTCCTTTGCCTTTCAGCGTCGAGCGGAGATATAGTTTGCGGTTTTTTTGTTTCTTCTGTTGGCCAAAGCTACTGTTAGGTTTACTGGTGTTTATTGTATTCCACCACTCCATCATTTATTTCGTGGTCCACAGATTTAATGTCTAAAAGATCACATGAAACCTTGTTAATGTGCCGAGATTGTTTTTCTAATCGGATATTTGAAGAAGTTAACTCTCTCATCCTGTCTGTTAATGGCTTAGTTTTTAAAATTATTTCGTGGGTTTTGTTTTTCATAAAGGACACTTTCTAGTTTTAGTTAAAACTTGGATCTCTTGGCTTGTTGCTTCGTCCCCAGTTTGCTGACCTCTCTTATATTTGTTGTCTCCTTCCGCATTTTAAAATATTACACCGGGGACATGATTCAGTTGTATTTTTGCTAAATTTACAACAGCTGTTTTCTCTAATTGTTTTTTCTTAGCTGTTTTCTCTAGTTGTTTTCTCTAGTTTTTTCTTTAATAGTTTTCTATAGTTGTTTTCTCTAGTTTTTTCTTTAATTGTTTTCTCTAGCTGTTTGCTTTAATTGTTGTTTTCTCTAGTTGTTGTTTTCTCTAGCTGTTTTCTCTAGATGTTGTTTTCTCTAGCTGTTTTCTGTAGCTGTTTTCTCTAACTACTTTCTCTAGTTGTTGTCTTCTCTAGCTGTTTTCTCTAGCCATTTTTTGTAATTTTTGTCTTCTCTAGCTGTTTTCTGTAGCTATTTTCTCTAGCTATTTTCTCTAGTTATCTTATCTAGTTATTTTCCATAGTTGTTTTCTTTAATTGTTTTCTGTAGCTGTTGTTTATCTAGATATTTTCTCTAGTTGTTGTCTTCTCTAGTTGTTTTCCCTTGTTGTTTTCTCCAATTGTTTTCCCCTGTTGTTTTCTCTAGTTGTTTTCCCTTCTTGTTTTCCCTTGTTTTCTCAAGTTATTTTCCCTTGTTTTCTCAAGTTGTTTTCCCTTGTTTTCTCAAGTTGTTTTCCCTTCTTGTTTTCCCTTGTTTTCTCAAGTTGTTTTCCCTTCTTGTTTTCCCTTGTTTTCTCAAGTTGTTTTCCTTTCTTGTTTTCCCTTGTTATTTTCTCAAGTTGTTTTCCCTTCTTGTTTTCCCTTGTTGTTTTCCCTTGCTGTTTTCTCAAATTGTTTTCCTTTCTTTTGTTTTCTAGTAATTTCCCTTCTTGTTTTCTCTAGTTGTTTTCTTTTGTTATTTTCTCAAGTTATTTTCCCTTGTTGTTTTCTCAAGTTGTTTTTCTGCCGTCTGTTTTGTTATTGCTTTGTTATGACGGTATTGTTAGGTCCTCAGTTAAGGCTGAAGAAACTTACAAACAGGCCCCATCAACATGAATAGCTCATGCCGTTGAACTATTCTAAACCTCCCGGACCAGGTGTGGATTTATTGGGGTTTGGCATAAATGTACGGGACTGCGGTAAAGCAGGCATTATGGAGAGTAGACAGACACCAAATGTGGGTACACAAATTTGAGGTCATAACAAAATTATATAGAGCAATAAGAGATTGAGGCTTAGCAAGCTGGCCTTCTACGGTCATGTATGTGCTAACAGACTAAATCTTAACAAGCTGACCTCCTACGGTCATGTATGTTCCAAGAGACAGAATCTCAATAAGCTGACCTACTACGGTCGTGTATGTTCTAACAGACAGAATCTCAACAAGCTAACTTACTACGGTCGTGTATATTGTAACAGACATAATCTCAACAAGCTAACCTACTACGGTCGTGTATTTTCTAACAGACAGAATCTCAACAAGCCAACCTACTACGGTCGTGTATGTTCTAACAGACAGAATCTCAACAAGCTAACCTACTACGTTCATGTATGTCCCAACAGACAGAATCTCAACAAACTGACCTACTATGTTCATGTATGTTCCAACAGACAGAATCTCAACAAGCTGACCTACTACGGTCGTGTATGTTCTAACAGACAGAATCTCAACAAGCTAACCTACTACGGTCGTGTATGTTCTAGCAGACAGATTCTGAACAAGCTGGTATACTACGGTCGTGTATGTTCTAGCAGACAGAATCTCAACAAGCTGATCTACTACGGTCGTGTATGTTCTAACAGACAGAATCTCAACAAGCTAACCTACTACGGTCGTGTATGTCCCAACAGACAGAATCTCAACAAGCTGACCTACTACGGTCGTGTATGTTCTAACAGACATAATCTCAACAAACTAACCTACTATGTTCATGTATGTTCCAACAGACAGAATCTCAACAAGCTGACCTACTACGTTCGTGTATGTTCTAACAGACAGAATCTCAACAAGCTAACCTACCACGGTCGTGTATGTTCTAACAGACAGAATCTCAACAAGCTAACCTACCACGGTCGTGTATGTTCTAACAGACAGAATCTCAACAAGCTAACCTACCACGGTCGTGTATGTTCTAACAGACAGAATCTCAACAAGCTAACCTACTACGGTCGTGAATGTTCTAACAGACATAATCTCAACAAATTGACATCCAACGGTCATGCATGTTTCAACAAATGGTTAGACTCGAGACCGCAACGTGGAATTGTTTTGTGTCAGATGTTTTTAATAAACTTAAAACTGTAACAGTAACACTTGTTGTTCTCCCTGTAAATCGATTGCTCAGGTCATGTGGAGATTGTGGCAGTGAAATAGTGGATCTGCTGGCTCTAAAAGCACGCACTAGTGATGGGGTCTCTGATTATTGATAGGGAAGAGATACTAGACTGCATTCTTCAACGACTGGAATTGATGTGTCTATCGCCCTCAGACTGCGGTAATTTAAAATGAAATTCTGAATAAGTGATTAATATACACGAAATGCAAAAACTACAATCAGTGTAGTATAAACGTCATTGGTATGAATTTCCTTTGTTGTATGTTAAATGGGATATAATACCATTGGTTCGCACTGAGCGCAGTGATGTTGATTCTTAATCACATTCGACCACATCAATAGTTTTGCCACAGAACATATCCTATTTTTTTCGTCACAAAAACGTATCTGAGTTATCATTTCCAGACGTATAATAGTTTTTCTATAAACACTAAGTACTCTAGAGAAGGAATCGTATAGTAATTATCACAATGTATCATAGCTCTGACTATAAAATATATCGCAAATTATATATAATAAATATATATATATATATATATATATATATATATATATATATATATATATATATTACAATGAACTTATCATAGTTTTTATCAGAAATCGTTAACCTTTAATCAAGTATATTGGTACTTCTGAAAGCAAAACGTATTGCAGTTTTTAAGAAGAAAACGTATCATAATTTTTACCATAATGCGTAGTGTAATTTGGTCCCAAAATTCTATTGTAGTTTTCATTATAAAACGTACTGTAGTTTTATATGGTAGTTAACTCACTGTGAGTCATATCGTAAAGTTGACAATAAAGCCTATTGTGCTTCTGACTATAAAGAGCGTACCCTAGTTTTCAATTTGATCTCAATATGGCAACTCCTTGGTGTGATATTTACTTAATATCAATTTGCTACAAACTGATCACTCATATGATCACACAAGACAGTAAGCTACCACTTTTATTACTTGATTCAGTAATGCATTTTATACATTGAGTGTCGTCTCAGTATCGAAGGGTGGCAACTATGGAGCACCATTCCGCTCTGCCTCTTGCTTTGATGGTGCAGGTTGTTATACGCTGACTTGTCCATCTTTTGATGTTTATCGTCCACGTTAGTCTTGGTCTGCCCCTGCTGTTATTTGATATCCTGTTATTTTTATCCAACAACCGGAAGTCAACACAGCTGAACTGTCCTTCGTCATTCGATACCATTCAAACGATTCATCGTTTTCAATCGAAATATCGAAAAACTATCCGGATAAGAAAGCACATCTCACAGTGTGCACAGAGCATTAAACTCAGCAGCTTAGGGAGCAAGCCGGACTTGGAATATGCGGAAACTGTAACAAGGAACACATTTCATACAGAGCCTCAACGGTTCCTGTTTATCCGCCACAGAGCATTAAACTCAGCAGCTTAGGAGCAGCCGGACTTGGAATATGAGGAAACTGCAACAAGGAACACATTTCATACAGAGCCTCAACGGTTCCTGTTTATCCGCCACAGAGCATTAAACTCAGCAGCTTAGGGAGCAAGCCGGACTTGGAATATGAGGAAACTGCAACAAGGAACACATTTCATACAGAGCCTCAACGGTTCCTGCTGCTTATTCCCCATATTGACCGGTTAAATAAGCATAATTTAACCACAAGTATTGTAAACATTTAAGTTATAACGCCTCTTAGGATCATTCTTATTATAGCAGAATTATACTGCAATCATGTTTCAGAGATAGGAACATTTACCAAGACTACTGAAATAGCAACAATAGACAACTGTTTGGACCCCCTCCTCTCTAAGACAACTCACAAGCGATAGAGTAGAATTTCGGATATTCCTAATTTACTGACACTGTCGTCAGCAGTACGATCTGGGTCGCGGAATTATTTCAGCCAAATCACTGCAAGATTCAAATGAAAAGTGATTTCCCAGTTTAGTGTTATAACATTGGTGTCTATGAATTTGTGGTTTGTGTTTAGTTTTATTCTGTTTGTGACGTGACTTTCCAGGCATACGTCTCTGTCGCATTTAACGCCGAGAGCGGTAGATCAATTTTTATTTTCATTTTCATTAGTAGATGTTTGTGCTAGATCTTGTAGGTTTATACTCATTCACTCACTGACTCACTGACTGACTGTCTGACTGACTGACTGACTCACTCACTCACTCACTCACTCACTCACTCACTCACTCACTCACTCACTCACTCACTCACTCACTCACTCACTCACTCACTCACTCACTCACTCACTCACTCACTCACTCACTCACTCACTCACCAACCCACCGACCAAGCTCCATTTATTCAAAACCTCACTCACTCACTCACTCACCCACCCACCGACCAAGCTCCATTTATTCAAAACCTCACTCACTCACTCACCCACTCACTCACTCACTCACTCACTCACCAAGCTCCATTTATTCAAAACCTCACTCACTCACTCACCAAGCTCCATTTATTCAAAACCTCTCTCACTCACTCACTCACTCACTCACTCACTCACTCACTCACTCACTCACTCACTCACTCACTCACTCACTCACTCACTCACTCACTAAGCTCAATTTATTCAAAACCTCACACACTCATTAATTCTCTCACACATCCATTTACTCGCTCACTCACTCACTCACTCACTCACTCACTCACTCACTCACTCACTCACTCACTCACTCACCAAGCTCCATTTATTCAAAACCACACTCACTCACTAAGCTCAATTTATTCAAAACCTCACACACACTCATTAACTCTCTCACACATCCATTCACTCACTCGCTCACTCACCCATCAGTCTGGCAGTCAGCTTGCCCAACAGTCTGTCTGTCTGTATGTCTATTACCCTTTTGAGCCGAAGACAGCACATAGAGCAGAAATACTAGTCTCTTTGTATCCGACGATTTTTGTTATCGAACATTAGACCTTCCACAGGACCCGCGTTGTATCTCGCCGCACGTCTCTGTCTGGACGAGTTGTTCAATCTCTATGAGGGAGCAAATGCCCGCAGTTGTTGCCTCTCGCCACAGTGTTCTTTTTATTTTTGATTTGTTTAGGTCAGCCTCTATTCCTTTTTATCTCTGGTTCGCCTATAATACAATGCAATGGAAAAATAATCATCTTATATAAATTGTAAGTTGAAGCCTTGCAGATATAAGACGTAATCTACTGATGAAGGCTTTAAAAATAAACCTTTTTCATGTTCCTTTGTATGTGTGTAGAGCTGCAAATTATGATTTATGTGGTAATTTTTCTGCAATAAGACGCAACATACCACTATCCTAACATGGCACAGGACAACATAACACTGTACAAACGCGACACAGCACAACATAATACAGTGCAAACACGACACATCACAACATAATACTGTAAAACACGACACATTAAGCCTAAAACAATACAACACAACAAAGCACAAAATAACACAACACATCAGAATTTAACATAGTACAAACACAAAATATAACTACATAACGCAATACAAACACAACATATCAGAACATAACATTGTGAAAACACGGGACATCGCAACATAACACTGTACAAACACAACACTGCTACAATAATATTGTACAGACACATTATATTACAACATAACACGAACGCAACATATAACAACATAACACAGTACAAACGCAACATAACACAGTACAAACGCAACATAACACAGTAGAAAGACAACACACACAACATAACACTGCACAAACACAAGAAATCACTATATAACACAGTAAAAATACAACACATCACAAGATAACATAGTACAAAGACAACACATCACATGACACAGTACAAACACATTATATCGCAATATGACACATTACAAACACGACACATCTCAACATAACACTGTACAAAGACGACATATCACAACATAACACAGTATAAATACAACATATCACAACACAATATAATATATAACTGAGACATTGTCTCTCTGATAAATATTTGCAATGGTTAGACTGTTCTGTGTTTATACAGATACATGTTACAATTTTAGTTAGTAAAATTAACAATTAACTAGCATTCACTGGTCGGGTTCGTTCCTGATCGACGGCTCCGGGTTCACCCAGCCTTAAATGGGTACCGGATTTTTTCTGGGAAAGTAAAGCGGCACGGGCATAATACCGACCACATTACCCCAAAAATCATGTGCTGAAGGTCTATAAAACGTCTGGTCACCAACACCATATTCCCTATACGCCACTTGGCGTGACGGGGCTCTTTACTCTACTTGTGAACGTTACATAGCGAACGTAAGGAAATCCCGAACACGATCATGCTGGTAAATGTTCTATTTTTATTACAAAAACTCCATTCTCATTTGCTGCGAACATTCTGTATAGGACACAGCTGAACAGCTGTGGCTCACTCATTATGCTTTGACTAGTAAAGGACATAATTGCTGGGAGTGTTCTACAGCTTTTGTTGTGACGTTGATTTGATAACACTCCTGTTGACAAAAGTGTACAAGTCTGCCTGGGGACACATACTCTATATAATTTAATTCAGCCATGTCTGATATGGCACTAGTTATACAAAACTGTTGACAATATCTACACGTATTGTGTACGTACGTTTTGTATATGCTTATATCAGCCACGGGTTTTTGTTGATGTGTTAAGAATCACATTGTGAGTTATTCCTTTTTGCCTTCTTTGAATGTGCTTATTCTTCCATCGAAAAACAATTCAATTGAAACATAGCTTTTTTTTTTATAATTTATGTCTAAGAACATATGTTAACATGGGTTTATAGAGTGTTTGCTTGATTAAACTAACTTTGTTATTTTTGGCAGTGTGTTGTTACTAAAACATTTGTATTTATGTTTCTGTCTAGCACAGGTCTTTCCGAAAAATGCTAACAGACAACAAAGATATAATAGATAGATGGCAAGAATTATAACAGAAATATAACAGAATTATTTCATGACGGAAAGGACAAAAAGCCAGACATAAAATGTACATACAACTATAAAATCCTGAAATCTGAAGTAGAAAAAGCTATAAAAACAATGAAAAAGGGAAAGGCAGCTGCATCTGACAATATACAGATAGAGATGATACAGGCTCTAGAAGAGTTTGGCATCGAAGTGATCACAGACATATGCAATGGCATATACCATACAGGATACATACCAAACTATCTAAAAAACATCAACTTTCATTGTATTGCCTAAAAAGAATGGTGCAGTTGAATGTAGTGATTTCAGAACAATAAGCCTAATGAGCCAGATCACAAAAATTTTACTAAAAGTTATACAGGGAAGGATTCAGAATAAAATCAATACTGAATTAGATGAGCAACAATTTGGATTCAGGAAAAACAGTGGGACAAAAGAAGCCATATTCAGCATGAGAACATTGATTGAAAACTACACAGAAGTAAACAAACCAATATATGCCTGCTTTATAGACTACACCAACGCTTTCGATATAATACACCATAACCAACTTATAGACTGCCTAAAGGATATAAATCTAGACGACACAGACATACGACTAATATGTAATTTGTACTGGGAGCAAACAGCAATAATAAGATATAACAAGGAGAACTCTACACCCATGGACATAAAAAGAGGAGTAAGACAAGGATGCATCCTATCACCAAGCTTGTTCAATCTATACATTGAGCAAATCTTTAAAAACATCTCAGAGATACCAGGCCTAAACATCTTATAGTAGATAATCAATAGCCTAAGACATGCTGATGATACTGTTCTACTAGCAGAAAATCCTAAAGACCTACAACAATTGCTTAATGTGATAAACATAACAAGCAAAAAATATGGACTAGAAATGAATATCAAAAAGACTAAAACTATGATAATAAACAAAGAAAATTCTCAGGACCTACAATTAAATATCACAGTTGAGGGAATACATCTGGAGACAGTCCAGAGCTACAACTACCTGGAACATACTATAATCAATGATGAAAAATGCAAAATTGAAATAAACAAAAGAATAGGTATGACAAAAAGTAATTTTAATGCCATGAAAAATATACTAACAACAAAACAAATATCAACAGGGCTGAAACTAAGAATGGCAAAATGTTACATCTTCTTAATATTCCTGTATGGTGCAGAAACATGGACATTAGACCAGAAAACAGAACAGAAAATTGAAGCCTTTGAAATGTGGATTTATAGAAGAATGGGTAGAATTGGATGGAAACAAAAGATAACAGACGATGAAGTTTTAAAACAACTGAAAATAAAAAGAGAACTACTAAATACAATTAAGACAAGACAAATTACATTTTTGGGGCATGTTAAAAGACACAACAGCCTACTAAAAGTAATATTGGAAGGAAAAATACAAGGTAAAAGAGGCAGAGGCAGACCAAGACTAACATGGACGAGTAACATCAAAAGTTGGACAAGTCAATCTATGACAGCCTGCACCATCAAAGCAAGAAACAGAGTAGAATGGCGATCCATGGTAGCCAACCTTCGTTGCGGAGAAGGCACTTGATGATGATGATGATGACAGGTCTTTTATGTGCACATGGGAAGTAAAGATCCAATTATTCTTTTACACTTTTTCCCTGTTAATACAATTAACCACTCTATCTATCTATCTATCTATCTATCTATCTATCTATCTATCTATCTATCTATCTATCTATCTATCTATCTATCTATCTATCTATCTATCTATCTATCTATCTATCTATCTATCTATCTATCTATCTGTCTATCTGTCTGTCTGTCTGTCTGTCTGTCTGTCTGTCTGTCTGTCTGTCTGTCTGTCTGTCTGTCTGTCTGTCTGTCTGTCTGTCTGTCTGTCTGTCTGTCTGTCTGTCTGTCTGTCTGTCTGTCTGTCTGTCTGTCTGTCTGTCTGTCTGTCTGTCTGTCTGTCTGTCTGTCTGTCTGTCTGTCTTCTGTCTGTCTGTCTGTCTGTCTGTCTGTCTGTCTGTCTGTCTGTCTGTCTGTCTGTCTGTCTGTCTGTCTGTCTGTCTGTCTGTCCGTCCGTCCGTCCGTCCGTCCGTCCGTCCGTCCGTCCGTCCGCCCGCCCGCCCGCCCGCCCGCCCGCCCGCCCGCCCGCCCGTCCGTCCGTCCGTCCGTCCGTCCGTCCGTCCGTAAAAGCATGCATTTATCAGAATCTACGAACATAAAATAAATAACAAATCCAAAAATTCTTTCAGCAACGACAATAGCAATTATCTAACATAACAGACACAAACTCTTACAACAGATCCCCAAAAATATAGCATCGGAATTAATTCGTCCGTTCGTCCGTCCGTCCTTGCCTTGCCAGTCTGTCCGTCCGCCTGATCTATCTTATCCATCTATTCCATCCCTCCCTATGCTACCCTATCTTATCTTATATCCTGTCCTATCCTATCCTGATCTTGGACTTGATCGTTATCTTATCTATCTATCTATCTATCTTTAACTCTATGTCTCACTGTCTCTTCCTCTCTCTCCCTCTCACACTTATTGCACAAGACTTTACATGTTATAGACCTGCTTATCGTGACACTTGTTCAAGCCATTAGTTTGTTGTTTCTGAACGGTATTTTGAACACTTTCTCCACTGACAGTTTTACGAAGAGTTCAAATACTTATGCCGTCTTTGCATGAGCTGATTATTTTGAATCCAAAGAATTTAAATTATTGCGATGCTATCTTTTTGGGGATGATCTGATGTAAGAGTTTGTGTCTGTTATGTTAGATAATTGCTATTGTCGTTGCTGAAAGAATTTTTGGATTTGTTATTTATTTTATGTTCCTAGATTCTGATAAATGCATGCTTTTTCTAAATGTGCTCAGCACACATTATCATCGTGGTCATCACCATCATTATCATCATCCATCATCGTCGTCGTCATCATCAGGCACTGTGCCAACTGTCGTCTGAAATAATATTTCTCCACAGTTCTTTTAGGTCTTTCTTGCCATCTATTCTTTTAAACGGTATGTTTATTTTATCACTGCTTCCATTTATCTCTTTTGCCCCAAAATTTTCGAGTTGTCACAATATTTTCCACCTGCTCCCATTATTTATTGATGAATTATTAGAAGCACTAGGAAACATAACATCAGCAGAGGCCAACAGAAGAGAAAATGACTGAAAACTATATCTCCCCTCGACGCTGAGCGGCAAGTGAAAAAGGAAAGAAGAATATATTACCTTCTTTAATACAGTCAAGTGAATGTTTTCTCTCCTGCTTTGGTTGGTGTATCTGGAATATTGTGTTAGTACCACATTTTTCAATAATCAATAACATTTTTCGATGATATGGTCGTCAACACGCCAGGTCGCATTTACTTTCCAGAAAAAAAAATTATGGTACCCATTTTTAGAGGCTGGATGGAACCCCTCTTGTCCGTCCCAAAAATAATCCGCCCATGAATTGAACCGGGTTCTTTTAATTAGGACACGAATATACTAACCACTCAGCCACCGATCACACTAACCACTCAGCCACCGATCACACTAACCACTCAGCCTCCGATCACACTAACCACTCAGCCTCCGATCACACTAACCACTCAGCCTCCTATCACACTAACCACTCAGCCACCAATCCTGTATCATTGCAAGGTATTTCCGTCTCATGTTTATAACAAGTGTTCTGTCTGCTTTAGCTTCTATTCAATCATGCTCGTTACTCGATTAACCGGCCACAGTGTTCTTAACATTCATCTGTAACGCTACATTCCAATAATTCCAACGATGTTCTTGTCTGTTATTCGCTTTCAGTTACATCTCCTTTTGTAAAAGGGAGATAAATTATGAACAGTTGGTGGTGCCATACATTGCTGCAGCAAAGTTGGCAAGTAAAGAACAAAATGAAGATGAAGTACAACAACAAATTGTGTGCTTGCGTCATTAAATTGCCAAATACAATTGCTTACTACGTAACTTTGTATCTAATTTGACGTATTTTCTAGCATTCTTTTCTTAAACGATTGTTTCAGTTGAAACACAATGATTTCCTAGTATTTAGCTCATATTTTTGTCTCGGAGAAGTATGTTTAAAATTACATTAGAAATAGAGGCGCATTTCACACACATTTGAATTTAGATCTATTAAATCAAGCAAGACGATGCATGTGAAATATAACGTGACGATTCGGAAAAAAATTGCAATGCAATAGAGAAATGCAAAGTATACATAATGAAAGAAGATGCTAACAGAATCAATACAACAAACATCACAAGAGAACATACCGCCATTGAGGAAAACTTCAAGAAGGGCAGATGACATTTTACACTTGTTGACATAAGAAGAAGGAATGAACAAGACAGAGAGATAAATATAGAAAATAAAAGATAAAGCAGGAAAACAACAAACACATGCAAACAACACAATCAAGTTTGGCTAAATACAGATACAGTGAGACAGAAATACAGCATAAAAATTATGCCAATTCTATCTGTAAAGAAACTGATGAATTAACAAGAATAACCAGATATGACAAAATACAGGCTGTTTAAGGAAGGATTATTGATGGGGCAAGGACGCGAAATTGAAAGATGGACAGAATAATAAAAAAAACATCTGTTGTGATGAAGAACGATCAGAGCTGCAAACAATCAAGATAATAGGAAGAGAGTTAAATATCCACAGCGTTAGTGGAGAATGCCTTGCGCAACATTACATTAAAAAAAAATTATCTGAACCAGATAAAATAACCAAAGAGGAGATTGACACGAATGTAAAATAGAAATAATAACAAATCTGTTAAATTACATCTATTCTCTAACAGTAGATATATACAGAATGATTTACTGAAATCGATATTTATATCACAACTAAAGAAACATTGTGCAAGTGAGAATTACCGTACAATAAGACTTATGAATCATACAACTAAGAATCCACGAATTGTTAAAATAGACACAGTGCACATTTTATGCACAGCAGTTTGTCAACAATATTTTAGTTTTCTTGCTCTTTCTCATTGCTGTTTTCAGAAACATAGTCTTTATGCGATTCTTATATGGTACATTCAAGTTGATTACAAAAAGGTATGCTTGTTTGCTTGCGTTCGCCCGATGACTTAAGGAGTGTACCTCGTCATCATCCGCCCTTAAAAGGACGTTAAGTAGGTGTGTCTGCGTTGTGTTGTGGTTTACATTATAACTGTGATATTTGCGCCTTTCGGCCCAATACATCCGACTTCAGCACGACAGTTTTGAGTACCGGGTTGTCTTCCCTCTTCGATCCCTACTCGCTTGGCCAGACTAGACAGGTTAGTCTGTTACTAGAGTCACCACGGCGAGGTGGAGCAGGGTCTGGATGGTTCTGGTTCACCGATCCTGGCGCAAGCCATCAGCTGTGGATCGCTGATAACTTCCAGCTCTGGTGCTGGGAGGCGCGCCTTCGCCTCCACAAAAAAGGTATAATTTAAATATTAGTAACATAATACATATGGTGAGAATATAAATATACTGTACCAGTAATTGTAAAAATATTAAAGGTAGTTTTTGTCATTAGCAACATTCTGCAAAAAATAACGTCAGCATCGGAGTTAATTAAGTTAGAAAATTTGGCATTCGATCACAAACTGGAAATGTGCCTCCAAAAAAATATCTATTTCATGAATGAGGGAATGTAATAGACTGAGGACATCATGATAAATATCATGATAGGGTTTCTGAAATTAGATTTGTTAAAATGTCATTTTTTTCATTAAAACACGCAGCTGTGTGTCCAGATTTATATGTCAACTCCATTTGTTATCCTTGACGTTTTCTAAATCAGTATCTTCATTTATTATCCTTGCAGTTTTCTAAGTCAGTATCCTCATTTATTATCCTTTCCGCTTTGTAAGGCAATACCATTTATTATCCTTGCCGCTTTGTAAGGCAATACCATTTATTATCCTTGCCGCTTTGTAAGGTAATACCATTTATTATCCTTGCCGCTTTGTAAGGCAATACCATTTATTATCCTTGCCGCTTTGTAAGGTAATACCCTTTATTATCCTTGCCGCTTTGTAAGGTAATACCATTTATTATCCTTGCCGCTTTGTAAGGCAATACCATTTATTATCCTTGCCGCTTTGTAATGTAATACCATTTATTATCCTTGCCGCTTTGTAAGGTAATACCATTTATTATCCTTGTTGCTTTGTAAGGTAATACCATTTATTATCATTGCCGCTTTGTAAGGTAATGCCATTTATTATCCTTGCCGCTTTGTAAATCAATACCATTTATAATACATGCCGGTTCGCAATGTAAATCTATTTATTATCCTTGTAGATTATAAAGGCAACATCTCCACCTATTTTTCTTGCCGACTTGAAATGCGATATATGCATATAGGCTACAATCCATGTCGATTTGTAAAGCAATATCAACACTTATTATCCTTGCCGTGTTGTTAAGAAATAACTGCATTTATGATCATTTCCAGTTTGAAATGCAATAGCTGCATTTAAGAGTACAATCGTCAACATCTTGAAAGATAATGAATGTATTTTTTTAGCGTGCCGATGTCTACACCAATATCTGCATTTATTTAAGATAAACCTACAAAGAATGTAGTCTGAGCGTCAGTGATGTTCTTGTACGGCGATACTAAAAAAAAAAGGAAGAAAAAAGTGGTATTGTGACAGCTTTACGTGGTAATGGACGAAACAAAAGTCGACGTTTCGAAGTCGATGTTCTTGTACGTCAGCAAGATCAACTTCTGGACATCATTTGCTTAGTATCGTCAACATTATCTTTTTCCTTTTATCATTATTCATAACCTCTTTTTTTCTTCATTACCATTGTCGTCTTTTTATTTTTATTATTATCATATATTTTTTAATCCTCTTTCTTTATCGTCATCATATTCTTTTTCTTCTTCATTTCTTTTCAACATTATCGTCACTTTCATTTTTATCTTCATCGTGTTTATCTTTTTCAACGCCCGCTTCAATTACTTCAATATCGTAATGTTCTCCTTAATGAACATTTTTCAATCTTCTTCATCAGCTTCCTATATTTATTTTTTGTCATCTTCTTTTCCATCATTGTTAGTGTCGTCATCATAATCACAATCATCCTCGTCTTTCTTTTCTTCTTGACCAGCTTTCTCTATTCTATTTATCACTTTCTTATTTTTCATAATATCATTTTTTTTTCATTCTAATCATCATCACTTTTTCATTCTAATCGTCATCATTTTTTCATTCTAATCATCATCACTTTTTCATTCTAATCATCATCACTTTTTCATTCTAATCGTCATCATTTTTTTCATTCTAATCATCATCACTTTTTCATTCTAATCATCATCACTTTTTCATTCTAATTGTCATCATTTTTTTCATTTTAATCATCATCACTTTTTCATTCTAATCATCATCACTTTTTCATTCTAATCATCATCACTTTTTCATTCTAATCATCATCACTTTTTCATTCTAATCATCATCACTTTTTCATTCTAATCATCATCACTTTTTCATTCTAATCGTCATCATTTTTTTCATTCTAATCATCATCACTTTTTCATTCTAATCATCATCACTTTTTCATTCTAATCATCATCACTTTTTCATTCTAATCATCATCACTTTTTCATTCTAATCGTCATTATTTTTTTCATTCTAATCATCATCATTTTTTATTTTTCTTGTTATCTTCCTTTTTATTATTATTATTATGATTTATCATCGTCATCACCATTATCATCATCAGTCCTGGTACCCATTTCTAGAGGCTGAGTGAACCACGAAGTCGGGTCAGTCACAAAAATAAAAGATACTGGGACATGAACCCCGACCCTTACAGTCAGCTAGAATACACTAACCATCCAGCTACACCAGATCTATATACACACATGTATATGTATCTTTCCACACTCATAGCAACAATTCAGTACGGAGCACTCTCAAGCAGAAAACGAATTTGCCGCCCTTGAGTGACAATGGCCCGTAATAACGTTTTAGTTGCCTCCAGACACGGCTGATAACTAAAATGGGCTAAAAAAAAAATGTCAAGTTTAAATTTATTAGAGTGCAAGATAATTTTTTGTTTTCCGTTTCAAATCCATTGATAAGTGAAGTGCGCGGTATTATTTTATCATTTATTTATTTATTTTGATAATATTTTTGGAGTTTGAATACACGGATGTTGTCTATATTGTGTTATTAAGTACACACCTCTTCTACAAACATGTTTTTAAGGTTACCAAGTGTGTTATTAACTGTTGTACTCAAGCAACGATCCCTGATAAATTTATGAATATTATGAAATTGTTTACTTATTGGTCTTACTTACTGTGGTTTGTCCCATAGCGTATTAAGTCTATAATGCACAATTAGCGAATGTAACCAATGTCGTCCAATAATATTTTCTGTATTCTATGTCGCGTTGCTATCGACATGTTGCTTGTCGATTGACAAAGCTGAGAATTGCCCATTCCTGCATGTTCTGAGTTCAGTTCTTTGCCCTAGTGGTTACCGGAGCCCTGATCACCGTTATACGAAAACAGAATAGAGCCACTACCGCCTGCCGTGCATGTTGTCAGGGGCGACTAATTAAGTTTGAGGACACGGTCTTAGCTGTGGTTTATGAATTCGCGCTGAAGCCAAATTTAGTGTTTTTCCTAGCCAGAGATTTTCATACTGGTGAAGTTTCAAAGGAGGGGATTTGAGCACTGTGGCGTTGTTTGTTGTGTAATGATCTATTGACTAAACCACCATTCAGTTCATTCGTTCTCTTTCGTTGTACCGTCCCCTCTGACAACATGATACTTGTTGGCAGGGGTGACTAACATGTCATATATGGTACATTTAACATTTTTGTATATTTATTCTAACGTTATTGTAATTACAGAATAATTTTGGTTTAATAGTCACAGTTTTTTTCTCTATTAATAGCAAATTGGGGCCGCACAATTATTGTTTTACAGAAGAATGATGTCAAAGATATCGACATCTAAAATGAGTAATTGAGTTCTGAAGAAAGCCAAAGCAAAAAAATAAATAAATAAAGCTTTTTTAACCATGGTTTTGAGGCCGTGCATTGAGATGGGATAACACCTGGAATATATTGGAAAAATTGTGAAAATAAGAGATAGAGGGAAACAGAGAGAAGGGACAGATTAACTCTTTCCATACTTTTCGACTCACCGTACGCCATGCCGATTTCGGTTGCATACGTTTAGCCGCACCGTGCGTCACTCTCAATTTGGTTAATGTAAACCGTCATCGAACTATATTTTATTTTACAAATCTTGTATCATCATGGTATTGGTGAAATCTACTTCCTTGTTGAATTATATAAACAATTCATATTTGATATGTTACATGTTAGATAACTATAAATATGTAGAATGATTTGTTAAACTATGACAGACTTTCTGAAAACAATTCATTTACATTAAAAAAGACGTTTCTGTATTGAAAGAGTTAAAGGAATGGCTTGGTAGGAGTCACAGGCAAAATTGATAAATATGAGTAGAAAGTTGTAGAAAGACATCATCACCACGACATTTGAAGATGATCATGATGGTTAAATAGCCGCAATAGCTCAGTGGTTAGTGAACTGGACTACAAAGGACAAGAGGTCAGGTTCGATCCTGATCGACGGCTTCCAGGTCCACCCAGCCTTAAATGGATACTGAATTTTTTTCTGGGAAAGTAAAGCGGCACGGGCGTTATACCGACCACATTACCCCAAAAATCATGTGCTGAAGAAGGTCTGTAAAAATTATGGTTACTAACATCATATTCCCTATATGCCACTTTGTGTGACGGGGCTCTTTACTTTCTTTTTTTACTTATGTTGGTTAAATTAATAGACAAAATCATGAAAGAATGTAATATAAATACCACGAATTCTGATTTACATTCAGAAAGAGCAAGTTAAATGTTTTGGGCATCATCTTCCAGTAATAATAATTTAAAAGCTTAGATGCATCAACAGAAATTAAAAGAAAATAATGCATCTCCAAATATAGAGTGATGGCTCATATTTACTAGTATAAGGTAACTCCATAGATCTATTAAGCGTGCTCCATATTTACATAGCGTGCTCCATATTTACTTTTTTCCCTGCAGGGCTCAAAGTAAGACAATACAAAGGAACAAAACAGAATAGGCACCCATGAGATGCTATTGTTGTTCATAACAGATAATGAATTTCCGAACATTTTGTGATATTTCGTTATCCCCGAAAAAGGACTGTTTGTTATTGTTTATTTAGTTTTGTAATTTGCAGCTAAACTTCAATATTGCGCTTTTAGATCTTACATATTTCGACATTTTTGTTTGACTGTGTTTACTCTTCTTTTTTTATCATCATACAATCTCAGACAGGGTGCTTTGGTGTTAGTTTTTTTTATTTCCCTACTAGGAAACGCGTTTACAAGACAAAAACATGTCAATTATAAGTTGTTTGATGATAGTTTTATGTTATAAGATGACAGCTTACAAAACAACGTGCCCTTGCCCAGACGTTTTTTTGCGGAAAAACTGACTAGACTCAAAGTCAAACAAAAATGAAAGTGTAAGACTACGTTACAAACTTGCCCTTTGCTCCACACTGGAGGTTGTAGAAATGTGTTTCTACAGAAGAATGTTGAGAATACCTTGGACAAGGTAAGTATAGTAATGAAAACATTCTGAAAGAGACCAAATCAAAAAGAGAGCTAATTTCCAAAATTAGGAAGAAATCATCATTTTTTTGCCATGTAATGAGAAGGGAACCGCTGGAATATATTGTGATGACTGGGAAAATTGAGGGACGAAGAAATAGAGGGAAGCAAATAGAAAAGATACCAGACAGCCAAGAGAATGGCTTGGCAGAAAGTCAACAACGGAAATAATAAATAACTGTCGAGATCGAAAGTTGTGGAGAGACACGATCACCTACGCCAGCAGGCATGGTACATGATGATGATCTCTTTTAACAATTTCTGTTGTTGCATGATAATATTCAAATATTTTTTCACAGAAAAAAAAATTGGCAGTCCTTATCTGATCTCACATTCTCATTTTGTAAATCACGCAGTGCTAAATTTTGCTGCAGATAATATTGTATTACCATTTTGACGTTTTGTTTACAATACACTTTTTGTATTGAAGAGTAATTGGTTAGACAAGTGGGCCGGTTCTTAATTTGATGGTCTGTGTCACGTGGTTCAGATTCCCTTGAGGAATAATTATTTGTTATGTACTTTTCAAGGCTTCTGAAAGACATTGCTGCTTTAGCCAGTCTGATTCTAATTTCTTTGCTCGTATCCCCCGTCACATTGATCGAGAAGGGGATACGAGCAAAGAAATTAGAATCAGACTGGCTAAAGCAGCAATGTCTTTCAGAAGCCTTGAAAAGTTGTGGAAATCAAAACTCATTAGCACAAACACAAAACTTAGGCTATTCAAATCAAATGTACTATCAACCCTTACGTATGCGTGTGAAAGCTGGAAAACAACAAGAGATATAGAAACAAAGTTGAACGCATTCGAAAATAAATGTCTAAGGAAAATACTTGGTATAGAATGGAACGAATTCAAAACAAACGAGGAAATTAGAGAAATCGCCAATCAACCACTAATATCTTCAGTAATAAAGAAAAGACGATGGTCATACGTTGGACATGTGATGAGAAAGATAATAATCGAATAGCAAAGCAAGCCCTCATATGGGAAACAACAGGTAAAAGAAAAAGAGGAAGACCCAGGGAGACACTGAGAAGAACATTGATGAGAGAGGCAAGAGCAGCAGGAATCGGCTCCCTCAATGAGATAGAACTGCTTGCACAGAACAGAGACAGATGGCGAGATTTGATAAAATATCTTTAAAAGAAAACTGCTAGAACAAAAATTCATATAGGAGAAGGTGTATCTTGGTCTACGCCCTATGGGCCGGTTACGGCTCGAAAGGTCAATAGATAGATGTGGAGGGGGGGGGAAGGAGAAAGAAACAATTGGCCTGTGTACCACGTTGCGACTGCACTGCTTTTATTCCTCAACAAACAGAAATATTTCGATAGACTAACAAATGTAAGATTTATGCCAGAATTATGATTTATTTGTACTAGAAACATTTTTTGCTTTAAGCAGACCTTAATTACAGAATGTTTAAAAAATCACGCAACCTTATGGGTAAACAATTACATGCAATTCTCCATACAAATGCGACCCATGCAACGTTTCTCCATGAGACTGCCCCCATGCAATTCTCCATACAAATGCGACCCATGCAACGTTTCTCCATGAGACTGCCCCCATGCGATTCTCCATACAAATGCGACCCATGCAACGTTTCTCCATGAGACTGCCCCCATGCAATTCTCCAACGGGTTGCATCCCAAGTCTCCATGGTGTTGTGTCCCATGTGATTCTTCAAAGGGTAGGGCCACTTTCTACATTGCCAATTTTTTATTACGTTAAAAGGGCAAATGGTAAAATGTATTTCTAAATGACTAAAAATACACACACGTAAATATACAGTCATGTATTCAAGAGCTGCAAACGCAGACATATTCATACAATGCGAGAGTAACAATGTAGATACAATGTAAGATTATGTCGAAACAACATAACGTCAATAGTAATTGCAGCAGAATACCACGTCAATATCACATTACATGTTTTATTTTTCAAACTAATATTACTTTCCTCTTCTTTCTTCTTTTCTCTTTCACTGATACCTAAAAGGTGTCGTGGTTTTTATCATTTGTTGTTCTTGTGCTGCTCGAATTGTCTGAATTAGTGATTTTCCTTTGTTGTTACATGTCTCTGTCACTGCATCTATCCATCTTCATCTGGGTCTTCCTCTTGGTCTTTTTCCATGCATTCTCGAGAAGAACGCCCTTGATGGTGATTGGTGAGTATTCATTCTGACCAGGTGGCCAAACCATTTAAGTTGTTGTTGTTCTATATATTCTTGGCAGGGTTTTGTTCCTAATATTACTAATATTACTAACTCCTGTTATTAATTTATGTGTTTCTCTGCTTGGCGCTTCTTGCTATTCTGTAAAGAACAAAAAAATGAAATAATAAAAAACTCCTGGTTTAAGTGTAGATGTGTAAATATTCCTGTATGGTGCAGAAACATGGACATTAGACCAGAAAACAGAACAGAAAATTGAAGCCTTTGAAATGTGGATTTATAGAAGAAAAGGTAGAATTGGATGGAAACAAAAGATAACAAACGATGAAGTTTAAAACAACTAAAAATAAAAAAAGAGAACTACTAAATACAATTAAGACAAGACAAATGACATTTTTGGGGCATGTTAAAAGACACAACAGCCTACTAAAAGTAATATTGGAAGGAAAATACAAGGTAAAAGAGGCAGAGGCAGACCAAGACTAACATGCACGAGTAACATCAAAAGATGGACAAGTCAATCTATGACAGCCTGCACCATGAAAGCAAGAAACAGAGTAGAATGGCGATCCATGGTAGCCAACCTTCGTTGCGGAGAAGGCACTCGATGATGATGATGGTTTAAGTGTATTGGTGGTGCCAATATTTTCTTGAACATAGGCATATTTTTGGGAGTCGCGATACCGCAGTGGTTAGTGAACTGGACTACAAAGGACGAGAGGATTCGATCCTCATCGACAGCTTCCGGGTTCACCCAGTCTTAAATGGGTACCGGATTTTTTTTCTGGGAAAGTTAAGCGGCACGGGCGCTATACCGACCACATTACCCCAAAAATCTTGTGCCGAAGGTCTATAAAAAGTATGGTCACTAACACCATTTTCCTTATGCGCCAGTTGGCGTGGCGGGACTCTTTACCTTATTTTAGGTATATTTTTGGTTGGTGTGATGGTGGTAATGCCAACATATTTCTAAAAAATTGACGCATTTCTGGTTCATTTGGTCAGCACTGAGTCATGCTATATTTTTTTTTTTTAAAATTCCCTTCCTTCCATGAAATAATTAAAAAATTTTCTGATTCAAGGTCGTGTAAACCCGAACTCATGATCTGAGTTAGCGACTTCACTATCTACTCAACCACTCACTCCGATCCTAAAACAACCATTCATCAAGATACACTTGTTCATTTTTGTGTCTGTTGCATTATTTCTTAGTTCTGGGCATTGCCTATGTTTACACAAATCTAATGCCTGATCATACAGACAGTTGTGAGAACAGCGCACGTTGTTAAGATTTTTTCTCATGTTTCCTTATACTGCTAAACATAACTCGAGTCAAGTAAATATTTCCCTACAGCTTTTGTGATTTCGATCAAAAGCCTGCAATTTACACAACAAGTGTTGGGATATCTTTAAACATAACGAAACAAATACGTGTGCAAATAAAGCCTTGTTCTGCATGTAACGATATTAATTAAGGGAAACGCTGATTATTATCAAACGTGAACTGAATGGCGCAATGGGAGCAGAATTGTGTCAACGACAGCTGCAAAAACATAAGTTTAAAAAAATATATCTTTACGTCACATAGTACCATTCCTTGTGTATGACGGGGAGCAACGAACCAGAGGGATAAACGCCGCTTGGTCAAGCAGTCGCCACGACGTGTGAGACTCAGGATTTTTATTTCACCCCCTATAGAAAAAATCCTTTCTGTCTACTGCGGGCTTCGAACACCGAACGTCGGCTTTTCAGCCAGCGGAACAGTGGTTTTAGCCGCACGGCCACGCGCACCTCTGCGGGTAATGAAAAGAGAAAAACACATTTAAATTGGTCAATAATAGACTGCTAACTGGTACCCAATTTGCGTTTCAGCCATTCCAAACATACCGTATGCATTTTGTTCTTGGAACTTGCGGTCCTCCATCCATGGGTCAAGTGTGTAATACTGACAGTCCTTGCCGGCGCCTTGCAGGATGAAATGGAGATTTCGACGATGTCCGGGAATCCTGGGAGGACTGACGGATCTTCAGGTCAAGAGCGATGTTGGGGAATTACAGGAGAGTTACAGGGAAAACAAAGGAAGACGTGTGAACTAGTCTGGTTGTATTTCTCAGTCGCTTCACGTTGCGGAATTTACCGAGAAGGAGATCTGAGCATCATGAACATTTTGTGGAAGTGCTATGAAGATAATTGGACAATCCGACGTCTAATTAACTATCCCGTACCCACGTTATCTGTGCTATTGTCTACTAGATTTAATACTCGGCCTTCGTCGAACCCTGATGACAGATCGTCGACTGTTGTAGCTGATTAGAATCCATCCTCACGATATGGCCTAATCACTTTATTTTCCGTTTCTAATTGTCCGGTTTTAATTACAGCCATGAATGACGTTTCCATAAAAGAATTTAATATTTGCGTGCCGATAACTTCAGGAAGTGATATCTATTGTTAATCGTGTTATCTGTTTGCGAGCTTTGTTTCTGCATGGGAAAATATTGTTTCCAGCCCTAAAATATGTTCATTCCTCATTATTGCTGCACACTCTCGTCATTACGTAACTTGTGTTGGAGCATGGCTCCCATGAGAGCTGTGTCGTTTTTTTTTGTCCCGTGTGAAATGTCCATCTTCTGCCATCAGCCAATCCTAGCTCATCTGTGATATCTTGTCCCCATTGTCTTCTAGGGGAAGACTGCTCTCTCTCTCTCTCTCTCTCTCTCATTTGGAACTGTGCCCTTTATAAATATCTTCTCTGGACCATCATATCGTTTTACATAACAACACGATGTTTTTTGTCATTGTTCAACTTGTATTGTATCAACCATTTTTCTGTTCTTATAAAAATGCCATATTTGCGCTTTTTCTCCTGTCATGGTATTCTGGTTATTCTCCAGCAACACTTGCATCCAAAGGCACTCATTTATTTCTCAGTAGAACTCTCTATTGTCCATGTTCACAACCATATGTTGCTGTGGAAAAATACAGGCTCTTAGCGACCTAAGTTTTGTTGCTCAATCAGTTATTTCTGCACATGCTAGAGATAACATGTGCGTATTTATTATTGCTCGTTTGGATATGTTTTCGCATATCTCATTGTATTTGCTATTTTTGGAGACGTTTTTCCGTAGCTAAATATTGTTGTTTGTATTGGAGATGTTTTCATTTGTTCGTTTGTCCTTTGTCATAAAATGTTTTTATTTGTCTATTTATTGGTTTTCGTCATAAGTTTCTCTTTATCCATTTATTGCTTCCCGTCATAAGATGTTTTCTTTGTCCATGTATCGATTATCTTCATGGGGATATTATGCAACTCTATGATTCTGCATGTTAATCGAAAAGTACACTAAAGTAAACAAATCAATATATGCGTGTTTCATAGACTACATCGAAGCTTTTAATAGAATACGCAATAAACTATTTATAGACTTCCTAAAAGATATACATCTACATGATACAAAAATACGACTAATATGTAATTTATACTGGGAACAAACAACAATAATAACAATTATAACAAATAACAAAGAGAATTCAACACCCATTGATATAAAAAGCGGAGTAAGACAGGATGCATCCTATCACCAAGCTTGTTCAATCTATACACTGAGCAAATCTTTAAAAACATCACAGATATGACAGGCCTAAACATTGATGGAAAAAAAATAATCAATAACCTATGCTGATGGTACTGTATTACTTGCAGAAAATCCTTAAGATCTACAACAATTACTTAATGAAATAAACGTGACAAGCAAAAAATATGGAATAGATATGTATATCAAAAAGACTATAATCATAAACAAAGATAATACTCAAAACATACAAATGAATAACAAAGTTGAAGGAATAGACCTGTAGACAGTTCACAACTACATCTACCTTGGACATACTATAAACAGTAATGGAAAATGTAAAACTGAAATGAACAAAAGAATAGGAATGGCAAAAAGTAATTTTAATGCCATGAAAAATATACTAACATCAAAACAAATAACTTCAGGGCTGAAACTAAGAATATCATATGTTATAACTACTCAACATTCCTGTACGGTGCAGAAATATGGACATTAGACAAGAAAACAGAACAGAGAATTGAAGCCTTTGAAATGTGGATTTATAGAAGAATAGAAAGAATTGAATGAAAAGAAAAGAAAACAAAACGATGAAGTCTTAAAACAACTAAAAATGAAAAGAGAACTACTAAACACAATTCCAACAAGACAAATGAGATTTTTGGAGCATGTTTAAAGACACAACAGCCTACTAAAAGTAATCTTAGAAAGGAAAATACAAGATAAAAGAGGGAGAGGCAGATCAAGACTAACATGGACGAGTAACATTAAAAAGGTGGACAAGTCAGCCTATGACCACCCCGCACTATCAAAGGAAAAGGCAGAGCGGAATGGCGCTTCACGGTAACCAACCTTTGATGCGGAGACTGCACTCACTGATGATGATGCATAATATCATTGTCTTAATATGCATGCCACAGTGAATATAGTCTATGAGTCACTAAGTGTTCTCTTCCAGGTTTCTTGTTACTGTGTGCACAAGCTGAATTCTAACACAGGCAGGTGCAATTTACATTTGGGACACGCTTCATGCAAGTTAGCCAAATGGGTCTTAACTGTTCATTCCTACTTACAGCATATTATCTTTGCGGTTCAGCAATTTCATGTTTCTCAACGATGCTGTCATCTCTAGTGGTATTACCTCGCAGGATTGGAATTTCACGCATACAAGTTTTGTATAGGGTAATGTCAGTAATTAAACTTTTCAGGGACATTTCAAGAAAATCTGTGGGCGTCGCTTTCTTTTTTTTGAATGCCTGAAAGAATGTCCTTGTTGAACATTCTGTAAAATCAGCCGTTTTTGGATATGTTTACTTTGCATGCATCACAGTTGTTTGTCACGGATACTTTAGTAGTTCATTTACTCATTTATGTGTAACCAGAAAGATAAAATACACATGCTTCTTCTATTATACATTCGGAGTGACTAAAATAAACGGTATTTTACAATTTATTATAACTTTTATGATTACAAATTTAATATTGCACATTCTGAAAGTCTCAAATTTGCCATTAATTGATTGAAAGAAATACGAGCATTACCTACAAAAATATAATTTATACACAAATAATTGCTTTAGCTAGAAATGTTACATTTTGTGAGTGGTGTCACATTGATTTGATGTCATATTGATGTCATATGTCACAATTTGGGACCACTTCCATAAAATATCAAGTTTAAGAGAGAAGTAGAACGTACCAGGCTCTGGACATCTCCAAATATAGATGATGAAATATTTAAAACATTAGAATTAAAATGTCTCTTTGGGATACAAATAAACAGCTGTGAAATATATACAACGTGTCTGGCTCTTGCATTTGGGAATTCTGTGGCAGTTTGACGATGTCTGGAAGTATAGCTACCGTGATTAGTTCAGTATTAGACACTTTATCCTACCACATTTTAAATATGAAAATCTAGCAAAGGCAATTGATATGGAGGTGACGCATCTTCTAGCAGTGCGCAAAGATGTCTCGAACTCAAAAGTGTAAAATATAATAGCGACCAGAATGGCACATGGGAGCGTCAATTGCGCAATGGTAGCGCGTTATCTTGGTAACAAAGTAAACGTGGGTTTGATTCCTGCTTGACTGTCTGCAGTTGATCCAATTAAAAGAAAAGAAAAAGTATGAGTTCCTCGTTCAATGAAGTCGATAAGGTAGATAGAAGCGACCAATACCAATTGCCCTCTCGATCTCCAACTTATGTGTTTTAGTACGTGGAGTCTGAACACTTTTCTTTTTATTTTTAGCATTTTAAAATATGAATTTAAGGGACATTCATTTTATTTTATTCTCTTACATTATACGCTATTAGTTTAGTGTTGGAATTTTGTTGTTCATTTTACTGCCCTGGAGATCGTACTACAAAGACAGATGGTGTTGTCTTCATATAGGGGATTTATCTCTCTCTTTCCCACCACCTCCAGATCTTTATGTTCTGGTTATTTTGTTTGTACTAAAATATCAACAATCCAAGGAGCTGATTTATTATATCATATTTTCCTTACACGTTAGACTCTTTGGTAATAGTTTTCTTGTTACTTTTTTAAAAGCATGCGAGGCGAGGGTCGAAGCATGATACCATTCCTCCATCCCGGCCTCCCTCCCTCCCTCCATCCTTCCTTCCGTTCTCCCTCCCTCTTGTCCTTCCTCCCTCCCGTCCTTCCTCCCGTCCTTCCTCCTGTTCTTCCTCCCGTCCTCCCTCCCTCCCTCCCTCCCTCCCTCCCTCCCTCCCTCCCTCCCTCCCTCCCTCCCTCCCTTCTTTCCTTCCTTCCTTCCTTCCTTCCTTCCTTCCTTCCTTCCTTCCTTCCTTCCTTCCTTCCTTCCTTCCTTCCTTCCTTCCTTCCTTCCTTCCTTCCTTCCTTCCTTCCTTCCTTCCTTCCTTCCTTCCTTCCTTCCTCTATCCCTTCCTTCCTTTCTCCCTTCCGCCATCCAACCCTTCCTTCCCTCCCCTTACCTCCCCTCCCCTCCCCTACCCCTCCACTCCACTCCCTTTCCCTCTCCTCCTGGCAAGAAACATAACTTCTTGGAAAGTGTTTGTTGAAGACCTATGCTCCACGGGGAACTGAAAGATATAAGAAGAAGAAAACACTGACTATATGTTGACTACATAATGTGTAGTGAACTGACTATATGCTAACTATATAATGTGTAGTAAACTGACTATATGTTGACTATATGTTAACTGTATATTGTGTAGTCCATTGACTATATGTTAACTATATATTGTGCAGTCCATTGACTATATTTTGTTACTATATATTGTATAGTCAACTGACTATGAGTTGACTGTATATTGTGTAACCAACTGACTATATGTTGATTATATATATATATATATATATATATATATATATATATATATATATATATATTGTGTAGTCAGCTAACTATAAACATTTAGTTAGCTGACTAAACAATATATATAATCAGCATATATTTATATATATATATATATATATATATATATATATATATCTAACATATATATATTTTGTAGTCTTCCTCTTCCTCTTCTACCTTTTTAGCTCCCAGTGGAGCATAAGTCTTCAATAAACACGTTCCAAGTCGTTCTGTTTTTTTGCTATTTTTTTGAGATCATCCCACGTCTTCCCAATCATCTTCATCTCTGCTTCTATCTGTCTTCTCCAAGAATTCCTTGGTCTTCCTCTTTGTCTTTTCCCCTGGGGATTCCAAAAAGGGCTTGTTGTGTAATACTCTCAGTTGGTTTCCGTAGTGTGTGTCCTATCCAGCATCATCGTCTTCACTGTATCTTTATCCACTGGTATTTGACTGGTACATTTCCATAGTTCTATGTTAGGTATTTTGTCCTGCAATTTCCATCCTTTTATTCTGCGCATTTTGTAGTCTACTAAGTATATGTTGACAAAATATTGTGTAGTCAACTAAGTATTTTGCAATTATGTATTGTGAAGTCTACTGACAGAATGTTTACTATATAATGAATGAATATATACTCCGATTTATCAGTTTATATTTCTTCTGATTTTTAACGGTTTATATTTTGTTTCACTTGTTGTTCTTCCTGATGAAGACCTTTCGGTCAAAACGCTCTTTCTTTGTTTATTCTTGCCTTGTTCGCAAAGCTAAAACATCTAATGTCGTATTCTACTTTGCCTAAACCAGGTATTTGAGATATACGGATGACACAGTTTTAATGGCAGAGACAGGGAATGAACTACAAGAAATGATAGACATAATAATAAAAGAAAGCAACAAGAAAGGTCTCAGTCTGAATAGCAAGAAAACAGAAGTAATGGTCATATCGAAGAAACAATCATCACCAGCATGCAGCATAAAAATAAACAGGACAAATCTGAAACAAGTGCAACGCGTCAAATACTTGGACACAATAATAACATCAGATGGAAGATGCGCCACAAAAAATAAAAGCAGAATAGCTCAGGTCAAAATATCATTCCAGAAAATGAGAACTGTCTTATGCAACTCGCCTATGTCAATAGATATTAGAAAGACAGTTCATCGGTGCTATATAGAGCCAACTCTGACTTATGGAAGCGAATCATGGAAGGTGGAGAAAGAAACAAAAAGACAATTAGAGGCCACAGAGATGGTATTTCACAGAAGAATGTTGAAAGTACCCTGGGTAGTTAAAAAAGACAAATGAAGACATTCTCAAAGAGGCCAACACAAAATTGGAGCTACTATAAACATCAGAAAGGAACAGTCGATATTTTCCGTGCGCATCATGAGAAGACAACAGTTGAAATAATTGGTTACAAAAGGCTAAATATAAGGGAAAGAGAGACCGCGGACGACAAAGAGAGAAGATACTAGATAGCTTGGTGTCCACACATGGAAAACAGTCAACAACAGAATTGATAATACGCACTGTTGATAGAAGGTTGTGGAAGGACATGATCACCTACGCCAACCGGTGTAGTTCATGGTAATGATGATGAGACCAGATTTTACGCGAACTGTACATGGATTTTAGCCCTTAATCTTGTCCCATAAACTATTACATCTGTTAGCTGCACCCAATCTTGTCCAACAAACTACTTCATATGTTAACTGCCCTTAATCTTGTCCAACAAACTACTTCATCTGTTAGCTGCCCCTAATCTTGTCCAACAAACTACTTCATATGTTAGCTGCCCCTAATCTTGTCCAACAAACTACTTCATATGTTAGCTGCCTCTAATTTTGTTCCACAAACTACTTCATCTGTTAGCTGCCCCTAATTTTGTCCAACAAATTACTACATCTGTTTGCTGCCCCTAATTTTGTCCAACAAACTACTACATCTGTTAGCTGCCCCTAATCGTGTCCAACAAACTACTACATCTGTTAGCTGCCCCTAATCGTGTCCAACAAACTACTACATCTGTTAGCTGCCCCTAATCTTGTTCCACAAACTACTACATCTTTTAGCTGCTCCTAATCTTTTTCCACAAACTACTACATCTGTTAGCTGCCCCTAATTTTGTTCCACAAACTACTACATTTGTTAGCTGCCCCTAATCTTGTTCCACAAACTACTACATCTGTTAACTGCTCCTAATCTTTTTCCACAAACTACTACATCTGTTAGCTGCCCATAATCTTGTTCCACAAACTACTACATCTGTTAGCTGCCCCTAATCTTGTTCCACAAACTACTGCATCTGTTTACTGCCAAGATAAAAGAAATCCAACGCTTAATTTTACTCAAAGCTTAACCCACAACTGAACTGATACATATCATAATCTGGACGTACACAATAATACTGTTAGTCTTCAAAACTAATCGTAATATCACGTGAACGGTTTCTGAAGTAAATTAATTAAGTTAGAAATATGAACACAGATGACAGAATGACATGTAATATCGTATTACGAGTTTTATTTACTTACAAGTATATTAAAATATATTAGTTATTTGTATATCAACCGATATTGAAGTTGAATAAAGAGTAACAAGTTTGTCTATACAAGAATCGCTTTTATATCAAGGGTGGGTAACTTTTCCATTAACCACTGGTCAGATCGTCGTTTTCTTCTGTTCCTCATTTGCTGTTTAGCGTAGATGTTAGATATAATTTGAAGTCTTTTGCTCTTCTGTTGGCATCTGCTGCTGTTATGTTTCCTAGTGTTTCTAATTTTTCATCAATCCCTTTTTTTTTCATTGTCGACCATTGAGTCTGGTGTTCTCGCAATTTCCGCGGCTCAAATCAAACCTAAGTGAGAAAAACGAATATGACGAGGGTTGGATATCACTTATTGAAGCCATTATATAAATTACTCAGTTTTTATTCAAAAGCTATTATAATGTACCAATCAAATTATTGATGAACAGTAAAATACAAACAGGGAGAAGATTAGATTATTGGTTACGGCGATACCGTCTGTTTTGGGAAGTACAACGTTCGTTGTCCGCATTTCTTTGTTCAGTAGTGCCATTGTATAACTATGCTACGTACTAACTTTCAATGTCCTTCTTATTAAAATGTATATACCATCCACCCTCATCATCAGCATACATGTCCTTCTTACCAAACCGGTACTATAAAAGAAGCTACTTCTTTATTTTGATCGCGCAGAATCATTCTACTACTACTACTATCCTTCCTCTATTGACGTTGGCGTCGAGGGGAGATACAATCTGCGATTCTTTGCTCTTCTGTTGGCCTCTTCTGGTGTTATCCCTTCTTCTTCTTCTACCTTTTAGCTCCCAGTGGAGCATAGGTCTTCAACAAACACTTTCCAAGTCGTTCTGTTTTTTGCAATTCTTTTAAGATCATTCCATGTCTTCCCCATCATCTTCATCTCTGCTTCAATCTGTCTTCTCCAAGAATTCCTTGGTCTTCCTCTTTGTCTTTTCCCCTGGGGATTCCAAAAAAGGGCCTGTTGTGTAATACTCTCAGTTGGTTTCCGTAGTGTGTGTCCTATCCATCGCCATCGTCTTCGCTGTATTTCTTTATCCACTGGTATTTGACCGGTACATTTCCATAATTCCACGTTAGTGACTTTGTCCTGCCATTTCCATCCCTTTATTCTGCGCAAGCATCCATTTATGAAAGTCTGTACCTTCGTGATTGTCAATTTTGTTATTCTCCATGTTTCACAGCCATATAATAGAACCGACTTAACATTGGAGTTGAAAATTTGTATTTTTATATTTAGCCTAATTTCTTTGGATTTCCATATGTTTCCCAGTGCAATGAAAGCTCCTCTTGCTTTTGATATCCTTATTTTGGTATCGTTTTCTGTTCCTCCCTCTTTGTCTATATTACTGCCCAGATATATATAAGATTGTACGTCTAGTAGAGGTATTTCTCCTAGTTTTATTTGGTTATTGCCAACTGCATTAATTCTCATAATGTTGGTCTTATCTCTATTAATCTTTAGTCCTAGCTGTTGTGATCTCTCATCAAATATACTCATTTTATCTTGCATCTGTTGGTGGCTGTGTGATAGGAGAGCTATGTCATCAGCAAAGTCTAAATCATCAAGTTGTTTGGTCAGTGACCACTGGATCCCATTTCTGTTGTTTTGAGTTATTTTCATAATCCAATCTATGGCCAGTAGAAAGAGAAATGGAGACAGAAGGCATCCTTGCCTTACTCCTGTTCTTATTTCAAATGCTTCTGTAAGCTGTCCTTCATGCACCACACTACATTTTGTTCCTTCATACATTGTTTTTATCAGGTTAATAAACTTTATGGGGATTCCATAATGACTCAGCAACTTCCAAAGCATTCTTCTGTCTAAACTATCAAATGCCTTTTCGTAATCTATGAATCCAATATAAAGTGGGGATTTTAGTTCTAAACTTTGTTCAACTATTATACGTAAAGTAGTTATTTGATCAGCACATGATCTGTTCTTCCTAAAACCTGCTTGTTCATCTCTCAAGTGTTTCTCTATAGCCTCTTTTAGTCTCTCCAGAATGATTCTGCCTAATATTTTTCCTGGCACTGATAGTAGCATAATTCCCCTATAATTAGTGCACTCCTGTAAACTTCCTTTCTTTGGTATTTTGATCATATAACCTTCTCTCCAGTCTTTAGGTATTTCTTCCCTCTCCCAAATTTTATCCAATAGAATATGTAACATCTTGGTAGAGGTGATAATATCTGCTTTGATGGCTTCCGAAGGAATTTCATCTGGTCCTGTGGCTTTACCATCTTTTAATAGTTTGATGGCTTTCATTATTTCTTCTTTGCTTGGTTTTCCACAGTTAACGTATAATTCTTCTTCTGCTGGTAGTACAGTAAAGTCTCGATTATGCGGTACTCAATAATCCGGAATTCTCAATTTAACGGACT
The DNA here is from genome assembly GCA_032433765.1 of Megaustenia siamemsis. Taxonomy (NCBI): domain Eukaryota; kingdom Metazoa; phylum Mollusca; class Gastropoda; order Stylommatophora; family Ariophantidae; genus Megaustenia; species Megaustenia siamemsis. The sequence continues at coordinate 83,201,576 of JAVIAB010000092.1, forward strand.
TTTTTTTTTTTTTAATTATTATAGAGAGAAAGCTTGAATCATGTTTTGTTCAGTTAAATTAAATGCCTTTATCCGGAAATCGAAAACGCTACAACACGGTTTGTGCGCTGCGCTTACTTCTACAGGCTCTATCATTACACAATATTGCGTTTACAATAGTGTATTTACAGTAATATACTTCAAATAGAAGCGAACATATTTTATTCAATCCAGACATTGTGTCTCCAAATATTCCAAGTAAAAGCGACAGACAGTCTATATCTTCACTTTTTCCCCCGACTAAATGTTTTTGTCGGGAAATCTTAGTCGTGCCAAAAACACTTATCTACATGATTTTACAAATTTGCTTAATTTTCTCATAGCCTGCTTTAGATCTAAAGTTGGTCATGAATTTGTCAAAAATATGGCGTTTGACAGTCTGACCGAACATTAGAAGCAGACGTATTGTTTGTGAAAATTGAAGAGCCCATAACTTTGATGATTATAAATCAAAGGTTGAGCAGCCGGCGTGCAGTGACATAGAGATGGTGAGAAGAAAGGGGGAGTGGTTCAAAAATTACCGACTGGAAATTCAAAAAGAGTAAGATACAGAGTTTGACGTTAGTTTGTCTCAGACATTTGTGCAAGCTGAAATTCGTTCCATCAGTATAAATTATACATGATATGCTATAAACGCATGTGTGCATACTTTTTAACGGAATACATTTTTGTGTTAAATAATGGCCTCTGCGAGTGCAAACCACACCTCAATTTCCCGCAAAGGTAAACGCAAGCGAACTGTATTGACACTGAACCAGAAGATTGAAATCGCTAGTAGACTTGAAAAAGGCGTTAATCGCAACGTTTTGATGACTGAATTTGGCATAGCCTCTTCAACATTATATGACATACGAAATCAAAAAGATGAGTTGTTTAAGTTTGCGTCGGAGTCTGAAAGCAGCAACAATATACACCAGAGACGAAGTATGAAACGGCCAAAATTTGAAAAACTCGACGACGTCCCTTATGTGTGGTTTTTAGAAAGAAGAAGAAAAGGAATGCCAATATCAGGACCCATGTTGATAGAGAAAGCTAGTGAATGTCACACGAATTTAAATATTTCTGAGCATTGCAATTTTTCAATCATGTTTTTTCATAAATTTTGAGTTTGTTTTTCTTACTCTCGATTATCCAGAAAAATTCAATTATCCAGAATGGGTTCTTCCCCGAGCATTCCGGATAATCGAGACTTTACTGTATATCTGGAGGATTATTTGAGCCGGGTCTGTTCAAAAGTTCTTCAAAGTGCTATTTCCATCTCTCCATTTGTTCCCTTATATTACTAAGCAGATTTCCTTTCTTATCTTTGATAAAGGCGTTGATCTGTTTGTATTTTCCACCTAATTTCTTTGTGCTGTTGTACAGTTCTTTCATATTCCCTTTATTTGCTGCTTCTTCTGCCTCTTTAGCTAATTCATCTATATATTTCCTCGTATCCCTTTTAATGCATCTTCTCACTTCTTTGTTCACCTCTGTGTAAGCTTCCTGTGTCTTGGCTTTATTACTTCTTGTTTTGCTTTTATTTATGTCTGCTTTCAATGTCCTTCTTATTAAAATGTATATACCATCCACCCTCATCATCAGCATACATGTCCTTCTTACCAAACCGGTACTATAAAAGAATCAAACTTGGAAAAATATGGCGAAAAATGGAAGGAAATTTTTCCGAGTGCTAACACATACTTCTTTGTTCTATTATTCCCTATTATCGCCTCGGAAGTTCCCCATATAATAATATTTATGTATTATTATTTGTACCCAGTATATAATCACTGGGAACTACTATTCGTGCTGTTTCGTCCAATAAATGTTTGTCTACAACACAAGTATTCAGCCCTACTGGGAGATACTTGCATTAATAGGAAAGTACAAATATACAATTTATTTCCGGTCTGTGATCGTTACCCTATGCTATAGTCATTGAGAACGTCATCGTGTAAGACACTACTGCAATAGCCAATTTTTTAGTTGGCTGCGTGGTAGTGTGCCAAGCGTTCGGCTTCTCGTGGCAAGGCGCGGTGCCACTGAGTACGGGTTCGATCCCACTTCGGACCATATATTGTTCTTCGTTTTTTTCTATTGTTGTTTGTCTGTCAATTTTTCCGAGTGCTAACACATACTTCTTTGTTCTATTATTCCCTATTATCGCCTCGGAAGTTCCCCATATAATAATATTTATGTATTATTATTTGTACCCAGTATATAATCACTGGGAACTACTATTCGTGCTGTTTCGTCCAATAAATGTTTGTCTACAACACAAGTATTCAGCCCTACTGGGAGATACTTGCATTAATAGGAAAGTACAAATATACAATTTATTTCCGGTCTGTGATCGTTACCCTATGCTATAGTCATTGAGAACGTCATCGTGTAAGACACTACTGCAATAGCCAATTTTTTAGTTGGCTGCGTGGTAGTGTGCCAAGCGTTCGGCTTCTCGTGGCAAGGCGCGGTGCCACTGAGTACGGGTTCGATCCCACTTCGGACCATATATTGTTCTTCGTTTTTTTCTATTGTTGTTTGTCTGTCAATTTTTCCGAGTGCTAACACATACTTCTTTGTTCTATTATTCCCTATTATCGCCTCGGAAGTTCCCCATATAATAATATTTATGTATTATTATTTGTACCCAGTATATAATCACTGGGAACTACTATTCGTGCTGTTTCGTCCAATAAATGTTTGTCTACAACACAAGTATTCAGCCCTACTGGGAGATACTTGCATTAATAGGAAAGTACAAATATACAATTTATTTCCGGTCTGTGATCGTTACCCTATGCTATAGTCATTGAGAACGTCATCGTGTAAGACACTACTGCAATAGCCAATTTTTTAGTTGGCTGCGTGGTAGTGTGCCAAGCGTTCGGCTTCTCGTGGCAAGGCGCGGTGCCACTGAGTACGGGTTCGATCCCACTTCGGACCATATATTGTTCTTCGTTTTTTTCTATTGTTGTTTGTCTGTCAATTTTTCCGAGTGCTAACACATACTTCTTTGTTCTATTATTCCCTATTATCGCCTCGGAAGTTCCCCATATAATAATATTTATGTATTATTATTTGTACCCAGTATATAATCACTGGGAACTACTATTCGTGCTGTTTCGTCCAATAAATGTTTGTCTACAACACAAGTATTCAGCCCTACTGGGAGATACTTGCATTAATAGGAAAGTACAAATATACAATTTATTTCCGGTCTGTGATCGTTACCCTATGCTAGGGTCATTGAGAACGTCATCGTGTAAGACACTACTGCAATAGCCAATTTTTTAGTTGGCTGCGTGGTAGTGTGCCAAGCGTTCGGCTTCTCGTGGCAAGGCGCGGTGCCACTGAGTACTGGTTCGATCCCACTTCGGACCATATATTGTTCTTCGTTTTTTTCTATTGTTGTTTGTCTGTCAATTTTTCCGAGTGCTAACACATACTTCTTTGTTCTATTATTCCCTATTATCGCCTCGGAAGTTCCCCATATAATAATATTTATGTATTATTATTTGTACCCAGTATATAATCACTGGGAACTACTATTCGTGCTGTTTCGTCCAATAAATGTTTGTCTACAACACAAGTATTCAGCCCTACTGGGAGATACTTGCATTAATAGGAAAGTACAAATATACAATTTATTTCCGGTCTGTGATCGTTACCCTATGCTATAGTCATTGAGAACGTCATCGTGTAAGACACTACTGCAATAGCCAATTTTTTAGTTGGCTGCGTGGTAGTGTGCCAAGCGTTCGGCTTCTCGTGGCAAGGCGCGGTGCCACTGAGTACGGGTTCGATCCCACTTCGGACCATATATTGTTCTTCGTTTTTTTCTATTGTTGTTTGTCTGTCAATTTTTCCGAGTGCTAACACATACTTCTTTGTTCTATTATTCCCTATTATCGCCTCGGAAGTTCCCCATATAATAATATTTATGTATTATTATTTGTACCCAGTATATAATCACTGGGAACTACTATTCGTGCTGTTTCGTCCAATAAATGTTTGTCTACAACACAAGTATTCAGCCCTACTGGGAGATACTTGCATTAATAGGAAAGTACAAATATACAATTTATTTCCGGTCTGTGATCGTTACCCTATGCTATAGTCATTGAGAACGTCATCGTGTAAGACACTACTGCAATAGCCAATTTTTTAGTTGGCTGCGTGGTAGTGTGCCAAGCGTTCGGCTTCTCGTGGCAAGGCGCGGTGCCACTGAGTACGGGTTCGATCCCACTTCGGACCATATATTGTTCTTCGTTTTTTTCTATTGTTGTTTGTCTGTCAATTTTTCCGAGTGCTAACACATACTTCTTTGTTCTATTATTCCCTATTATCGCCTCGGAAGTTCCCCATATAATAATATTTATGTATTATTATTTGTACCCAGTATATAATCACTGGGAACTACTATTCGTGCTGTTTCGTCCAATAAATGTTTGTCTACAACACAAGTATTCAGCCCTACTGGGAGATACTTGCATTAATAGGAAAGTACAAATATACAATTTATTTCCGGTCTGTGATCGTTACCCTATGCTATAGTCATTGAGAACGTCATCGTGTAAGACACTACTGCAATAGCCAATTTTTTAGTTGGCTGCGTGGTAGTGTGCCAAGCGTTCGGCTTCTCGTGGCAAGGCGCGGTGCCACTGAGTACGGGTTCGATCCCACTTCGGACCATATATTGTTCTTCGTTTTTTTCTATTGTTGTTTGTCTGTCAATTTTTCCGAGTGCTAACACATACTTCTTTGTTCTATTATTCCCTATTATCGCCTCGGAAGTTCCCCATATAATAATATTTATGTATTATTATTTGTACCCAGTATATAATCACTGGGAACTACTATTCGTGCTGTTTCGTCCAATAAATGTTTGTCTACAACACAAGTATTCAGCCCTACTGGGAGATACTTGCATTAATAGGAAAGTACAAATATACAATTTATTTCCGGTCTGTGATCGTTACCCTATGCTAGGGTCATTGAGAACGTCATCGTGTAAGACACTACTGCAATAGCCAATTTTTTAGTTGGCTGCGTGGTAGTGTGCCAAGCGTTCGGCTTCTCGTGGCAAGGCGCGGTGCCACTGAGTACTGGTTCGATCCCACTTCGGACCATATATTGTTCTTCGTTTTTTTCTATTGTTGTTTGTCTGTCAATTTTTCCGAGTGCTAACACATACTTCTTTGTTCTATTATTCCCTATTATCGCCTCGGAAGTTCCCCATATAATAATATTTATGTATTATTATTTGTACCCAGTATATAATCACTGGGAACTACTATTCGTGCTGTTTCGTCCAATAAATGTTTGTCTACAACACAAGTATTCAGCCCTACTGGGAGATACTTGCATTAATAGGAAAGTACAAATATACAATTTATTTCCGGTCTGTGATCGTTACCCTATGCTATAGTCATTGAGAACGTCATCGTGTAAGACACTACTGCAATAGCCAATTTTTTAGTTGGCTGCGTGGTAGTGTGCCAAGCGTTCGGCTTCTCGTGGCAAGGCGCGGTGCCACTGAGTACGGGTTCGATCCCACTTCGGACCATATATTGTTCTTCGTTTTTTTCTATTGTTGTTTGTCTGTCAATTTTTCCGAGTGCTAACACATACTTCTTTGTTCTATTATTCCCTATTATCGCCTCGGAAGTTCCCCATATAATAATATTTATGTATTATTATTTGTACCCAGTATATAATCACTGGGAACTACTATTCGTGCTGTTTCGTCCAATAAATGTTTGTCTACAACACAAGTATTCAGCCCTACTGGGAGATACTTGCATTAATAGGAAAGTACAAATATACAATTTATTTCCGGTCTGTGATCGTTACCCTATGCTATAGTCATTGAGAACGTCATCGTGTAAGACACTACTGCAATAGCCAATTTTTTAGTTGGCTGCGTGGTAGTGTGCCAAGCGTTCGGCTTCTCGTGGCAAGGCGCGGTGCCACTGAGTACGGGTTCGATCCCACTTCGGACCATATATTGTTCTTCGTTTTTTTCTATTGTTGTTTGTCTGTCAATTTTTCCGAGTGCTAACACATACTTCTTTGTTCTATTATTCCCTATTATCGCCTCGGAAGTTCCCCATATAATAATATTTATGTATTATTATTTGTACCCAGTATATAATCACTGGGAACTACTATTCGTGCTGTTTCGTCCAATAAATGTTTGTCTACAACACAAGTATTCAGCCCTACTGGGAGATACTTGCATTAATAGGAAAGTACAAATATACAATTTATTTCCGGTCTGTGATCGTTACCCTATGCTATAGTCATTGAGAACGTCATCGTGTAAGACACTACTGCAATAGCCAATTTTTTAGTTGGCTGCGTGGTAGTGTGCCAAGCGTTCGGCTTCTCGTGGCAAGGCGCGGTGCCACTGAGTACGGGTTCGATCCCACTTCGGACCATATATTGTTCTTCGTTTTTTTCTATTGTTGTTTGTCTGTCAATTTTTCCGAGTGCTAACACATACTTCTTTGTTCTATTATTCCCTATTATCGCCTCGGAAGTTCCCCATATAATAATATTTATGTATTATTATTTGTACTCAGTATATAATCACTGGGAACTACTATTCGTGCTGTTTCGTCCAATAAATGTTTGTCTACAACACAAGTATTCAGCCCTACTGGGAGATACTTGCATTAATAGGAAAGTACAAATATACAATTTATTTCCGGTCTGTGATCGTTACCCTATGCTATAGTCATTGAGAACGTCATCGTGTAAGACACTACTGCAATAGCCAATTTTTTAGTTGGCTGCGTGGTAGTGTGCCAAGCGTTCGGCTTCTCGTGGCAAGGCGCGGTGCCACTGAGTACGGGTTCGATCCCACTTCGGACCATATATTGTTCTTCGTTTTTTTCTATTGTTGTTTGTCTGTCAATTTTTCCGAGTGCTAACACATACTTCTTTGTTCTATTATTCCCTATTATCGCCTCGGAAGTTCCCCATATAATAATATTTATGTATTATTATTTGTACCCAGTATATAATCACTGGGAACTACTATTCGTGCTGTTTCGTCCAATAAATGTTTGTCTACAACACAAGTATTCAGCCCTACTGGGAGATACTTGCATTAATAGGAAAGTACAAATATACAATTTATTTCCGGTCTGTGATCGTTACCCTATGCTATAGTCATTGAGAACGTCATCGTGTAAGACACTACTGCAATAGCCAATTTTTTAGTTGGCTGCGTGGTAGTGTGCCAAGCGTTCGGCTTCTCGTGGCAAGGCGCGGTGCCACTGAGTACGGGTTCGATCCCACTTCGGACCATATATTGTTCTTCGTTTTTTTCTATTGTTGTTTGTCTGTCAATTTTTCCGAGTGCTAACACATACTTCTTTGTTCTATTATTCCCTATTATCGCCTCGGAAGTTCCCCATATAATAATATTTATGTATTATTATTTGTACCCAGTATATAATCACTGGGAACTACTATTCGTGCTGTTTCGTCCAATAAATGTTTGTCTACAACACAAGTATTCAGCCCTACTGGGAGATACTTGCATTAATAGGAAAGTACAAATATACAATTTATTTCCGGTCTGTGATCGTTACCCTATGCTATAGTCATTGAGAACGTCATCGTGTAAGACACTACTGCAATAGCCAATTTTTTAGTTGGCTGCGTGGTAGTGTGCCAAGCGTTCGGCTTCTCGTGGCAAGGCGCGGTGCCACTGAGTACGGGTTCGATCCCACTTCGGACCATATATTGTTCTTCGTTTTTTTCTATTGTTGTTTGTCTGTCAATTTTTCCGAGTGCTAACACATACTTCTTTGTTCTATTATTCCCTATTATCGCCTCGGAAGTTCCCCATATAATAATATTTATGTATTATTATTTGTACCCAGTATATAATCACTGGGAACTACTATTCGTGCTGTTTCGTCCAATAAATGTTTGTCTACAACACAAGTATTCAGCCCTACTGGGAGATACTTGCATTAATAGGAAAGTACAAATATACAATTTATTTCCGGTCTGTGATCGTTACCCTATGCTATAGTCATTGAGAACGTCATCGTGTAAGACACTACTGCAATAGCCAATTTTTTAGTTGGCTGCGTGGTAGTGTGCCAAGCGTTCGGCTTCTCGTGGCAAGGCGCGGTGCCACTGAGTACGGGTTCGATCCCACTTCGGACCATATATTGTTCTTCGTTTTTTTCTATTGTTGTTTGTCTGTCAATTTTTCCGAGTGCTAACACATACTTCTTTGTTCTATTATTCCCTATTATCGCCTCGGAAGTTCCCCATATAATAATATTTATGTATTATTATTTGTACCCAGTATATAATCACTGGGAACTACTATTCGTGCTGTTTCGTCCAATAAATGTTTGTCTACAACACAAGTATTCAGCCCTACTGGGAGATACTTGCATTAATAGGAAAGTACAAATATACAATTTATTTCCGGTCTGTGATCGTTACCCTATGCTATAGTCATTGAGAACGTCATCGTGTAAGACACTACTGCAATAGCCAATTTTTTAGTTGGCTGCGTGGTAGTGTGCCAAGCGTTCGGCTTCTCGTGGCAAGGCGCGGTGCCACTGAGTACGGGTTCGATCCCACTTCGGACCATATATTGTTCTTCGTTTTTTTCTATTGTTGTTTGTCTGTCAATTTTTCCGAGTGCTAACACATACTTCTTTGTTCTATTATTCCCTATTATCGCCTCGGAAGTTCCCCATATAATAATATTTATGTATTATTATTTGTACCCAGTATATAATCACTGGGAACTACTATTCGTGCTGTTTCGTCCAATAAATGTTTGTCTACAACACAAGTATTCAGCCCTACTGGGAGATACTTGCATTAATAGGAAAGTACAAATATACAATTTATTTCCGGTCTGTGATCGTTACCCTATGCTATAGTCATTGAGAACGTCATCGTGTAAGACACTACTGCAATAGCCAATTTTTTAGTTGGCTGCGTGGTAGTGTGCCAAGCGTTCGGCTTCTCGTGGCAAGGCGCGGTGCCACTGAGTACGGGTTCGATCCCACTTCGGACCATATATTGTTCTTCGTTTTTTTCTATTGTTGTTTGTCTGTCAATTTTTCCGAGTGCTAACACATACTTCTTTGTTCTATTATTCCCTATTATCGCCTCGGAAGTTCCCCATATAATAATATTTATGTATTATTATTTGTACCCAGTATATAATCACTGGGAACTACTATTCGTGCTGTTTCGTCCAATAAATGTTTGTCTACAACACAAGTATTCAGCCCTACTGGGAGATACTTGCATTAATAGGAAAGTACAAATATACAATTTATTTCCGGTCTGTGATCGTTACCCTATGCTATAGTCATTGAGAACGTCATCGTGTAAGACACTACTGCAATAGCCAATTTTTTAGTTGGCTGCGTGGTAGTGTGCCAAGCGTTCGGCTTCTCGTGGCAAGGCGCGGTGCCACTGAGTACGGGTTCGATCCCACTTCGGACCATATATTGTTCTTCGTTTTTTTCTATTGTTGTTTGTCTGTCAATTTTTCCGAGTGCTAACACATACTTCTTTGTTCTATTATTCCCTATTATCGCCTCGGAAGTTCCCCATATAATAATATTTATGTATTATTATTTGTACCCAGTATATAATCACTGGGAACTACTATTCGTGCTGTTTCGTCCAATAAATGTTTGTCTACAACACAAGTATTCAGCCCTACTGGGAGATACTTGCATTAATAGGAAAGTACAAATATACAATTTATTTCCGGTCTGTGATCGTTACCCTATGCTATAGTCATTGAGAACGTCATCGTGTAAGACACTACTGCAATAGCCAATTTTTTAGTTGGCTGCGTGGTAGTGTGCCAAGCGTTCGGCTTCTCGTGGCAAGGCGCGGTGCCACTGAGTACGGGTTCGATCCCACTTCGGACCATATATTGTTCTTCGTTTTTTTCTATTGTTGTTTGTCTGTCAATTTTTCCGAGTGCTAACACATACTTCTTTGTTCTATTATTCCCTATTATCGCCTCGGAAGTTCCCCATATAATAATATTTATGTATTATTATTTGTACCCAGTATATAATCACTGGGAACTACTATTCGTGCTGTTTCGTCCAATAAATGTTTGTCTACAACACAAGTATTCAGCCCTACTGGGAGATACTTGCATTAATAGGAAAGTACAAATATACAATTTATTTCCGGTCTGTGATCGTTACCCTATGCTATAGTCATTGAGAACGTCATCGTGTAAGACACTACTGCAATAGCCAATTTTTTAGTTGGCTGCGTGGTAGTGTGCCAAGCGTTCGGCTTCTCGTGGCAAGGCGCGGTGCCACTGAGTACGGGTTCGATCCCACTTCGGACCATATATTGTTCTTCGTTTTTTTCTATTGTTGTTTGTCTGTCAATTTTTCCGAGTGCTAACACATACTTCTTTGTTCTATTATTCCCTATTATCGCCTCGGAAGTTCCCCATATAATAATATTTATGTATTATTATTTGTACCCAGTATATAATCACTGGGAACTACTATTCGTGCTGTTTCGTCCAATAAATGTTTGTCTACAACACAAGTATTCAGCCCTACTGGGAGATACTTGCATTAATAGGAAAGTACAAATATACAATTTATTTCCGGTCTGTGATCGTTACCCTATGCTATAGTCATTGAGAACGTCATCGTGTAAGACACTACTGCAATAGCCAATTTTTTAGTTGGCTGCGTGGTAGTGTGCCAAGCGTTCGGCTTCTCGTGGCAAGGCGCGGTGCCACTGAGTACGGGTTCGATCCCACTTCGGACCATATATTGTTCTTCGTTTTTTTCTATTGTTGTTTGTCTGTCAATTTTTCCGAGTGCTAACACATACTTCTTTGTTCTATTATTCCCTATTATCGCCTCGGAAGTTCCCCATATAATAATATTTATGTATTATTATTTGTACCCAGTATATAATCACTGGGAACTACTATTCGTGCTGTTTCGTCCAATAAATGTTTGTCTACAACACAAGTATTCAGCCCTACTGGGAGATACTTGCATTAATAGGAAAGTACAAATATACAATTTATTTCCGGTCTGTGATCGTTACCCTATGCTATAGTCATTGAGAACGTCATCGTGTAAGACACTACTGCAATAGCCAATTTTTTAGTTGGCTGCGTGGTAGTGTGCCAAGCGTTCGGCTTCTCGTGGCAAGGCGCGGTGCCACTGAGTACGGGTTCGATCCCACTTCGGACCATATATTGTTCTTCGTTTTTTTCTATTGTTGTTTGTCTGTCAATTTTTCCGAGTGCTAACACATACTTCTTTGTTCTATTATTCCCTATTATCGCCTCGGAAGTTCCCCATATAATAATATTTATGTATTATTATTTGTACCCAGTATATAATCACTGGGAACTACTATTCGTGCTGTTTCGTCCAATAAATGTTTGTCTACAACACAAGTATTCAGCCCTACTGGGAGATACTTGCATTAATAGGAAAGTACAAATATACAATTTATTTCCGGTCTGTGATCGTTACCCTATGCTATAGTCATTGAGAACGTCATCGTGTAAGACACTACTGCAATAGCCAATTTTTTAGTTGGCTGCGTGGTAGTGTGCCAAGCGTTCGGCTTCTCGTGGCAAGGCGCGGTGCCACTGAGTACGGGTTCGATCCCACTTCGGACCATATATTGTTCTTCGTTTTTTTCTATTGTTGTTTGTCTGTCAATTTTTCCGAGTGCTAACACATACTTCTTTGTTCTATTATTCCCTATTATCGCCTCGGAAGTTCCCCATATAATAATATTTATGTATTATTATTTGTACCCAGTATATAATCACTGGGAACTACTATTCGTGCTGTTTCGTCCAATAAATGTTTGTCTACAACACAAGTATTCAGCCCTACTGGGAGATACTTGCATTAATAGGAAAGTACAAATATACAATTTATTTCCGGTCTGTGATCGTTACCCTATGCTATAGTCATTGAGAACGTCATCGTGTAAGACACTACTGCAATAGCCAATTTTTTAGTTGGCTGCGTGGTAGTGTGCCAAGCGTTCGGCTTCTCGTGGCAAGGCGCGGTGCCACTGAGTACGGGTTCGATCCCACTTCGGACCATATATTGTTCTTCGTTTTTTTCTATTGTTGTTTGTCTGTCAATTTTTCCGAGTGCTAACACATACTTCTTTGTTCTATTATTCCCTATTATCGCCTCGGAAGTTCCCCATATAATAATATTTATGTATTATTATTTGTACTCAGTATATAATCACTGGGAACTACTATTCGTGCTGTTTCGTCCAATAAATGTTTGTCTACAACACAAGTATTCAGCCCTACTGGGAGATACTTGCATTAATAGGAAAGTACAAATATACAATTTATTTCCGGTCTGTGATCGTTACCCTATGCTATAGTCATTGAGAACGTCATCGTGTAAGACACTACTGCAATAGCCAATTTTTTAGTTGGCTGCGTGGTAGTGTGCCAAGCGTTCGGCTTCTCGTGGCAAGGCGCGGTGCCACTGAGTACGGGTTCGATCCCACTTCGGACCATATATTGTTCTTCGTTTTTTTCTATTGTTGTTTGTCTGTCAATTTTTCCGAGTGCTAACACATACTTCTTTGTTCTATTATTCCCTATTATCGCCTCGGAAGTTCCCCATATAATAATATTTATGTATTATTATTTGTACCCAGTATATAATCACTGGGAACTACTATTCGTGCTGTTTCGTCCAATAAATGTTTGTCTACAACACAAGTATTCAGCCCTACTGGGAGATACTTGCATTAATAGGAAAGTACAAATATACAATTTATTTCCGGTCTGTGATCGTTACCCTATGCTATAGTCATTGAGAACGTCATCGTGTAAGACACTACTGCAATAGCCAATTTTTTAGTTGGCTGCGTGGTAGTGTGCCAAGCGTTCGGCTTCTCGTGGCAAGGCGCGGTGCCACTGAGTACGGGTTCGATCCCACTTCGGACCATATATTGTTCTTCGTTTTTTTCTATTGTTGTTTGTCTGTCAATTTTTCCGAGTGCTAACACATACTTCTTTGTTCTATTATTCCCTATTATCGCCTCGGAAGTTCCCCATATAATAATATTTATGTATTATTATTTGTACCCAGTATATAATCACTGGGAACTACTATTCGTGCTGTTTCGTCCAATAAATGTTTGTCTACAACACAAGTATTCAGCCCTACTGGGAGATACTTGCATTAATAGGAAAGTACAAATATACAATTTATTTCCGGTCTGTGATCGTTACCCTATGCTATAGTCATTGAGAACGTCATCGTGTAAGACACTACTGCAATAGCCAATTTTTTAGTTGGCTGCGTGGTAGTGTGCCAAGCGTTCGGCTTCTCGTGGCAAGGCGCGGTGCCACTGAGTACGGGTTCAATCCCACTTCGGACCATATATTGTTCTTCGTTTTTTTCTATTGTTGTTTGTCTGTCAATTTTTCCGAGTGCTAACACATACTTCTTTGTTCTATTATTCCCTATTATCGCCTCGGAAGTTCCCCATATAATAATATTTATGTATTATTATTTGTACTCAGTATATAATCACTGGGAACTACTATTCGTGCTGTTTCGTCCAATAAATGTTTGTCTACAACACAAGTATTCAGCCCTACTGGGAGATACTTGCATTAATAGGAAAGTACAAATATACAATTTATTTCCGGTCTGTGATCGTTACCCTATGCTATAGTCATTGAGAACGTCATCGTGTAAGACACTACTGCAATAGCCAATTTTTTAGTTGGCTGCGTGGTAGTGTGCCAAGCGTTCGGCTTCTCGTGGCAAGGCGCGGTGCCACTGAGTACGGGTTCGATCCCACTTCGGACCATATATTGTTCTTCGTTTTTTTCTATTGTTGTTTGTCTGTCAATTTTTCCGAGTGCTAACACATACTTCTTTGTTCTATTATTCCCTATTATCGCCTCGGAAGTTCCCCATATAATAATATTTATGTATTATTATTTGTACCCAGTATATAATCACTGGGAACTACTATTCGTGCTGTTTCGTCCAATAAATGTTTGTCTACAACACAAGTATTCAGCCCTACTGGGAGATACTTGCATTAATAGGAAAGTACAAATATACAATTTATTTCCGGTCTGTGATCGTTACCCTATGCTATAGTCATTGAGAACGTCATCGTGTAAGACACTACTGCAATAGCCAATTTTTTAGTTGGCTGCGTGGTAGTGTGCCAAGCGTTCGGCTTCTCGTGGCAAGGCGCGGTGCCACTGAGTACGGGTTCGATCCCACTTCGGACCATATATTGTTCTTCGTTTTTTTCTATTGTTGTTTGTCTGTCAATTTTTCCGAGTGCTAACACATACTTCTTTGTTCTATTATTCCCTATTATCGCCTCGGAAGTTCCCCATATAATAATATTTATGTATTATTATTTGTACCCAGTATATAATCACTGGGAACTACTATTCGTGCTGTTTCGTCCAATAAATGTTTGTCTACAACACAAGTATTCAGCCCTACTGGGAGATACTTGCATTAATAGGAAAGTACAAATATACAATTTATTTCCGGTCTGTGATCGTTACCCTATGCTATAGTCATTGAGAACGTCATCGTGTAAGACACTACTGCAATAGCCAATTTTTTAGTTGGCTGCGTGGTAGTGTGCCAAGCGTTCGGCTTCTCGTGGCAAGGCGCGGTGCCACTGAGTACGGGTTCGATCCCACTTCGGACCATATATTGTTCTTCGTTTTTTTCTATTGTTGTTTGTCTGTCAATTTTTCCGAGTGCTAACACATACTTCTTTGTTCTATTATTCCCTATTATCGCCTCGGAAGTTCCCCATATAATAATATTTATGTATTATTATTTGTACCCAGTATATAATCACTGGGAACTACTATTCGTGCTGTTTCGTCCAATAAATGTTTGTCTACAACACAAGTATTCAGCCCTACTGGGAGATACTTGCATTAATAGGAAAGTACAAATATACAATTTATTTCCGGTCTGTGATCGTTACCCTATGCTATAGTCATTGAGAACGTCATCGTGTAAGACACTACTGCAATAGCCAATTTTTTAGTTGGCTGCGTGGTAGTGTGCCAAGCGTTCGGCTTCTCGTGGCAAGGCGCGGTGCCACTGAGTACGGGTTCGATCCCACTTCGGACCATATATTGTTCTTCGTTTTTTTCTATTGTTGTTTGTCTGTCAATTTTTCCGAGTGCTAACACATACTTCTTTGTTCTATTATTCCCTATTATCGCCTCGGAAGTTCCCCATATAATAATATTTATGTATTATTATTTGTACCCAGTATATAATCACTGGGAACTACTATTCGTGCTGTTTCGTCCAATAAATGTTTGTCTACAACACAAGTATTCAGCCCTACTGGGAGATACTTGCATTAATAGGAAAGTACAAATATACAATTTATTTCCGGTCTGTGATCGTTACCCTATGCTATAGTCATTGAGAACGTCATCGTGTAAGACACTACTGCAATAGCCAATTTTTTAGTTGGCTGCGTGGTAGTGTGCCAAGCGTTCGGCTTCTCGTGGCAAGGCGCGGTGCCACTGAGTACGGGTTCGATCCCACTTCGGACCATATATTGTTCTTCGTTTTTTTCTATTGTTGTTTGTCTGTCAATTTTTCCGAGTGCTAACACATACTTCTTTGTTCTATTATTCCCTATTATCGCCTCGGAAGTTCCCCATATAATAATATTTATGTATTATTATTTGTACCCAGTATATAATCACTGGGAACTACTATTCGTGCTGTTTCGTCCAATAAATGTTTGTCTACAACACAAGTATTCAGCCCTACTGGGAGATACTTGCATTAATAGGAAAGTACAAATATACAATTTATTTCCGGTCTGTGATCGTTACCCTATGCTATAGTCATTGAGAACGTCATCGTGTAAGACACTACTGCAATAGCCAATTTTTTAGTTGGCTGCGTGGTAGTGTGCCAAGCGTTCGGCTTCTCGTGGCAAGGCGCGGTGCCACTGAGTACGGGTTCGATCCCACTTCGGACCATATATTGTTCTTCGTTTTTTTCTATTGTTGTTTGTCTGTCAATTTTTCCGAGTGCTAACACATACTTCTTTGTTCTATTATTCCCTATTATCGCCTCGGAAGTTCCCCATATAATAATATTTATGTATTATTATTTGTACCCAGTATATAATCACTGGGAACTACTATTCGTGCTGTTTCGTCCAATAAATGTTTGTCTACAACACAAGTATTCAGCCCTACTGGGAGATACTTGCATTAATAGGAAAGTACAAATATACAATTTATTTCCGGTCTGTGATCGTTACCCTATGCTATAGTCATTGAGAACGTCATCGTGTAAGACACTACTGCAATAGCCAATTTTTTAGTTGGCTGCGTGGTAGTGTGCCAAGCGTTCGGCTTCTCGTGGCAAGGCGCGGTGCCACTGAGTACGGGTTCGATCCCACTTCGGACCATATATTGTTCTTCGTTTTTTTCTATTGTTGTTTGTCTGTCAATTTTTCCGAGTGCTAACACATACTTCTTTGTTCTATTATTCCCTATTATCGCCTCGGAAGTTCCCCATATAATAATATTTATGTATTATTATTTGTACCCAGTATATAATCACTGGGAACTACTATTCGTGCTGTTTCGTCCAATAAATGTTTGTCTACAACACAAGTATTCAGCCCTACTGGGAGATACTTGCATTAATAGGAAAGTACAAATATACAATTTATTTCCGGTCTGTGATCGTTACCCTATGCTATAGTCATTGAGAACGTCATCGTGTAAGACACTACTGCAATAGCCAATTTTTTAGTTGGCTGCGTGGTAGTGTGCCAAGCGTTCGGCTTCTCGTGGCAAGGCGCGGTGCCACTGAGTACGGGTTCGATCCCACTTCGGACCATATATTGTTCTTCGTTTTTTTCTATTGTTGTTTGTCTGTCAATTTTTCCGAGTGCTAACACATACTTCTTTGTTCTATTATTCCTTACTATAAAAGAAGCTACTTCTTTATTTTGATCGCGCAGAATCATTCTACTACTACTACTATCCTTCCTCTATTGACGTTGGCGTCGAGGGGAGATACAATCTGCGATTCTTTGCTCTTCTGTTGGCCTCTTCTGGTGTTATCCCTTCTAGTGACTAGTATTCCCTTTATCCATCTCTTTCTCGGTCTTCCTCTTAATCTGGCGTTTTCGTAGCGTTTGTTTATGGCTCTTTGAGTCATTGTTAGTTCATTTTGTCTTGTATGTAGCCGAACCAATTTATTTGTTGTTTCTTTATGTATTCGATGGCTAGTTCAATTTCGAGTTTCTTCCTCAGGTCGGTGTTTCTTACTCTGTCCCTTAAGATGTTTCGTGTCATTCTTCTGACACATTTCATTTCGGTGGTCGTTATCTTTCTTATTGTTCTAGAGTCAAGCGTCCAATTCTGGCACTGATAGCACAGAGTTGGTAGAAAAATGGATTCGTATCTTGCCCGTTTTGCTTCCGCAGAATCATTAAAAGTAAAAAATACTGCTGTCGCCTAAGAGTTTCATTATCTAACATTCAATAACCGATTTGTTATAATATATACTGCATCCATTTCTACCATCGTAATTTATTATCCATTCAGACACTGAAGCCAAATGCGACATCATCATTTGATCTCACATAATAGTATCATCATCAAGTACCATGGCATTCTGGCGTAGACGATCATGTCTCTCCTCAACCTTTGATTTCGGAAATTATTTATCTTTTATGTTGTTGATCTTCTGCCAAGCCATTCTCTTAAGGTGTCTGGTATCTTTTCCCTTTGCTTCCCTCTGTCACTTCGTTCCTCAATTTTCCCAGTTGTCACAATATATTCCAGCTGTTCCTTTCTCATTCATGGCCAACAAATGATGATGTTTCTTCCTATTATTGAACATATTAGCTCTCTTTTACTTTGGCCTCTCTCAGAATGTTTTCATTACTCTTCTTAGTTGTTCATGGATTTCTCAACATTCTTCTGTAAAACTACATTTCTACAGCCTCCAGTGATTTTCTTTTCTGTTATTCTATTGTCCATGATTCACACCCATATGGTAAGACTAGCTCTACATAACATTTAACAACTCTTTACAGAATTGTAGACAATAGTAACAAATTCTGTCGCTTGCGTGTTTCATTATCAATACCGATCTCAGCAGTCTTGCTTGATTAAAGGTCTGAGAAAGTTTAATTTCCCTTTTGACGACATGAAAGGCAAATTATTATTAAAAATTTTTGTTTTTGTTTTTTAGTAATGTGTGCACATGCTTGTTAATTTCAGTTAACTCGTGGTTCGGTTAAAGTTGCTTCTGAGGGACTGGTTGTTCTCCAGGCAAGACGCCAGTCTCGAAACAGAGAGGTTGTGAGTTCAAATCTCGGTTGCACCAGTTAGGATCATCAATCCATAGTAATCAGCATTGTTTTTTTTCAGTTTGGCAGGTTTTTTCCAGTTTGGCACGTTTTTTTTCTGATTTGGCACGTTTTTTTTCTGATTTGGCAAATTTTTTTTCAGTTTGGAAAGTTTTTTTTTTCAGTTCGGCATGTTTCTTTCAGTTTGGCAAGTTTTTTTTTCAATTTGGCAAGTTTTATTTTGAGTGGCAAGTTTTTTTTCTTCAGTTTGGTACGTTTTTATTTAATTTGGAAAGTTTTCTTCAGTTTGGAAAGTTTTTTTTTTTCAGTGTGGCATGTTTTTTTCAGTTTGGCAAGTTTTTTTTTTTGTTTGACAAGTTTTTTTCAGTTTGGTAATTTTTTTTTCATTTTGGCAAGTTTGTTTCTGATTTGGCAAGTTTTTTTCAGTTTGGAAAGTTTTTTTTCAGTTTGGAAATTTTTTTTTTTTAAGTGTGGCAAAGTTTTTTTCAGTTTCCATGTTTCTTTCAGTTTGGCAAGTTTTTTTTTCAATTTGGCAAGTTTTATTTTGCGTGGGCAAATTTATTTCCTTCAGTTTGGTACGATCTTTTTTATTTGGCAAATTTTCTTCAGTTTGGTACGTTTTTTTTAAGTTTGACATGCTTTTTTCTTCAGTTTGGCATGTTTTTTTTTAATTTGGCAAGTTTTTTTTCAATTTGGCAAGTTTTATTTTGCGTGGCAAATTTTTTTTCTTCAGTTTGGTACGTTTTTTTTTATTTGGCAAGTTTTCTTCAGTTTGGCAAGTTTTTTTTCTTCAGTTTGGTACGTTTTTTTTTTTAATTTGGCAACATTTGTTTTCAGTTTCGCATGTTTTTTTTTCAATTTGGCAAGTTTTTTTCAGTGTGGCAAAGTTTTTTTTTTTCAGTTTGACATGTTTGTGTTTTTTTCACTTTAGCATGTTTTCTTTCAGTTTGGATGACATTTCTTCTCTTGTAATTGTAACTATCATGAGTCATTCCGACTGAGATTCTAGACTTTCTGACGAATTCTCAGTCTATTTTATTCTTTGTTTCACTAATTTCTTGCATTTTTCACGAATTAACTAGAACATTGTGGTAATCTAACTGCACTTTCTGTCTTTGTGCTCCACCCGCATAGAAACACTCACACTCTCCTCGCAGAACACATAAAATTGGATAAATGCCTCCTAATGATAGTTTTACAAGGCCATTAACATTTCTAGGAACAGATGAAGATGTTAGACAGATGTAAGCTCATGTTGCATTTAGATGTATCTATCCTGCGAGACATGTATATTAACAGCTATATCAAAAGTACAAACATTTAAACAAGCTATGGCGAAGACAGACTGTAGAAAACAAGGATCGTGTACATGCATAGAACATGTTAACATCAATGATGTCCACAACATAATTCAGCCAGGAAGTAAACAATACAATTTCTTAAACTTTTTTTTCTCTTAAAAACAATAAAACACATGCAGCAAATGTTAAATAATGTGACAGGTTCATTACTTCTCTCCAGCAATGAATTAATCGTAGAATAACAAGGCCAAACGGGCACTTTATAGCAAAATATTTATTTCAACGTTGTGCTACAAAATGTCAAACCTGGATTAATCAAGAAAAATAAGAAAAATCAACCACCTTTTACCATGGTGTGAGTCAGACGCAAGGCAGGAAATAGTTTGAGAGATACGTATAGAAACGAAGAACTAAAAATAAAGCTAGAAATAATCCATACCATTAACTACATAAAGAAAGAACAGTTGAAATGATCTAGTCACACAAGACAGACATATCAAAATACAATGCAGCGAACTGTGGAGAAACGCTGCAAGAACACTAAATTCAAGTGCCGACCACGAAAAAGATGGATTGTGAAATGTTAGAAACAGTGAGAGACATAACAGCAGGAGAAGCAAAAAAAAAAAAAAATAAATTGCAAGAGACCGAAAACTATTATCTTCTTTCGACGCTTAAAGGCAAATGAGAATGGAAAGAAAAAAAAGAGAATATGAAACGCAAATTCGATTGGTATCGTCACGTGTTTAGTTTCTCATGTCTCGTTAAAACCACATTGCCGGAAACACTTGGAAGTGGGGATAAAGTGAAGGCGGGCAAGAGGGTACCGACCGCATCGAAGAATGAAAACGAGAATTAGTTTCGTCGACACTAAGACAGATTTAAGGGCAGAGAGAGAAAGAGAGAGAAAGAACGGGAGAGGGAAGGAGAACTAGAGGGAGAGGAAGAACCAGAGAAAGCGATAGAGAGCTGAAAAAGGAGAAAATGGATAATGCTCTTTACAGATAACTATACCCCAAACGAGCAGCAGTTGTTAAGGGACGAGGTAGTGATCGAGCGTTCTGGAGGCTAGCATTTCTGTCATTAGTATGGAACTGTGGATACCACTAGCCTTAATGGAAGAAAACATCACATCCACCCGCACACTAGCGCTGTTAGACAACTTACTTACGAAATAACTCCTCTACAAACTGTCCTCTCAAAAAAGTCAAGAAAGAAATTAAGGGATAGCAAACCAGTCCCTATTAAATGTGTACTGAATACGGATGCACATGTCCTTAAATTACACTGTAACACAACCCTCCTATACACGTACGAAGGAGTGGACTATCATGCTTAATCAAGTGTCAGGGAATTTGTGTTACTTATTAATGCTTTTCCATTAAAGATTTACGAGTCCACGTTTTGCTTTTGCCTTCTGTATTAGGTCCTCTTTCCTCTTCTTCCGGAAGGCAACATAAAACCACCCACGCAACTTCTTAGTATAATCATGGTTCGCCACAATAATAGAAATCACGACAAGGTTAATTGGGATTCAAATGGAATACCCTCGTTCGGTAAGGGACATCATGTGCTACAGGTGATACCCGATCGTCATTAAGCTACTGTAAGCAAGATAAACATAAAACGGAAACTGAAAACAGGAACTTGAAACTTAGGAACACTCATGCTAAAGGGAAAATTGGAAAACATCAAACAGGAAATGAAAAGGATGGATTTACATTTCTTGGGACTGTGTGAAATGAGATACACTGGATCAGGGGAGATGTATTCTGATGAATATAAAATCATCTATTCTTGAGGTACTGAACACCAAAGAGAAGTAGGTATCATCTTGGATGCATAAAGTGCAAAAACAGTGAAGGGATTTAGGGCTATATCTTACAGGGCCCATTTAGTGAGACTGAATTGAAAGCCAATAAATATTAATCCTATACAAGTTTATGCGCCAACATCAGACAGTCTAGAGGAAAAATTGATACATTGTACCACGAACTTAATATGGCACTTCGTCAATGCAAACCACATGAAAACACCGTAGTTCTAGGGAATCTCAACGCAAACGTAGGAATGGAAAGAGTTGAAGAAGTGTTTGGTTACTATGACTTAAGAGAGAGAAATGAAAGGGGTGATAAACTTATTGACTGGTCATGAAAAAGCAACATGATAATAGGAAACACCCGATTTAAGCAACATCAAAGACGTCTGTGGACATGGAAAAGCCCGGCAGACAAAGCATGAAATCAAATTGATTACATAATGATAAACACAAGATTTAGAAACAGTCTAGTGTGTGTGTGAAAACTAGACCAGGGGCAAATTGCAATAGTGATTATGTACCAGTTGTTGGAAAGCTTAGAGTAAAATTAAAAGCAAAACGAGCCCCAATTAATATCAATCTACATTTAGATCTACTCAAATTAGACAAACGGTTACAAGACAAATATAACATCACAGTTCAGAACCGGTACAATACAATAGAGAAGATACAAAGCATTGATGAACAGCGGAAAATGTTAACATAATTAATGCAGCAAACATCAAACGAGTTCATATCGCCAGTGAGGATAAATTCAAGAAAGAAATGGATGACAGATGACATTTTACAGCTAATGGATACAAGTAGAAGAAATAAGGATAACAAAGAGGAGTATAAAAGAAGATATTAAATAAAGAAATTGAAATAAAATACAATGAAGCAAAAAGGGCATGGCTAAAACAGAGATGCAAAGAGATTTAGATACAACACAAAAGAGATGCCAAAGCTATACACAAATAAATTGAAGAATTAACAGGAAGAAAAACACAATCAAAAAGTGGATGTTTAAAATCAAAGAAATGAGAACTGTTGACTGAACAAGAAAGCATAAGATAAGGATGGACAGAATACATTACAAATCTTTATGTTGATGAACGAACAGAAGTAAATATTAAGGATAATGGGAAGGACTAGAAATACTCAAAGAAGAAGTGAAAGACGCATTGCGCAATACAAAAGCTGAAAAAGACCAGATAATATAACTAAAGATGAGATTGAAGCCATGGGTGATTTTGGAATAGAAAAATAACAAAAATATTGAATGATATCTACAACATTGGAAATACACCAAACGACCTGCTCAAATCAATATTCATAGCCCTACCAAAGAAACCTTATGCGATTGAATGCGATGATCATCACACAATAAGCCTTATGAGTCACATGTCTAAGATATACTAAGAATCATCATGCGAAGAGTTCGAAACAAAATCAGTCCATAAATATACGTGATAAGATCTTTAGTAGAAAGAGCCATAGAGGTGAAAACAGATCTATACCTATGTTTCATAGATTATACCAAAGCATTTGACAAAGTAAAGCACCAAAGCAAAATAATCAAAATTTTAGAAAGCATAAACGTAGACAGCAAAGATCTAAGAATAATAAAGAATGTGTTCTAACAGCGGCCATAAGAACTGGAAATCTATTTGGAATGGTTAAAAAAATAAAGCAGGATGTTACACAAGGTTGTGTGCTGTCACCAGATTTATTAAAAATTTATAGTGAGATTATTTTAAAATCCATAAGGGGCATGCCAGAAATAAAAAGTTGAAGGTCATAACGTAAATAATCTAAGTTATACTCTCTCTCTCTCTCTCTCTCTCTCTCTCTCTCTCTGTGTCTTTCTCTGCGATCAAGACTCAATCAGAGTAGGATTCCAGACTCTCTTATAAAGTCAGCTGTCTGTTTAAGCGAATCGATTGCCCCATATAATTTATACTGATGATACAGTCTTAATCGCCAAGAGTGAACACGTGTTACAAGAAATGTTAGACACTATAGTGAAGGAAAGCAAAAAATAGACGACTCAGCCTATAGAAGCAAGAAGACAGAAGTAATGGTAGCAGCAACAAAAGACAAAGACTTCGCCGCAATAAAATCAAGTGGAGAAATATTAAAACAGGTAACTGAATTTAAATATCTGTGAACAATATTAAAACAGGTAACTGAATTTAAATATCTGTGAACAATATTAAAACAGGTAACTGAATTTAAATATCTGTGAACAATATTAAAACAGGTAACTGAATTTAAATATCTGTGAACAATATTAACCTCGGATGGTAGATAACAACAGAGGTGAGATGCAGAATAGCGCAGGCAAAAGCAGCTTTCCAAAAAAAAATTAGAAAGGTACTCTGAAATCCATTTTTGACAATAGAAACAAGAAACATATTTTTTAAAATATTATGTAAATGCTAATCTTAACATATGGATGTGAATCATGGACAACAGACAAGAAAACCACTGGAGGCCGTAGAAGTGTGGTTTTTCAGAAGAATGTTGAGAATATCATGGACAGCTAAGAAGAGTAATGAAAACATTCTGAAAGTGGCCAAAGAAAAAGAGAACTAATATCCAATATTAGTAAGAAAATTAACATATTTTTTGGCCATGCAATAAAAAGGGGATAGTTGGAATATATTGTGACAACTGGGAAAGTTGAAGGACGAAGAGATAGAGGGAAGCAAAGAGAAAATATACCATACAGCTTAAGAGAATTGCTTGGCAGAAGGTCAACAACAGAAATGATAAATAACTGTCGAGATCGAAAGTTGTGGAGGGACATGATCACCTACCAGCAGGCACGGCATCCGATGATGATAAGATCCTGGGATCTAAAGTAAATCCACATGCTATATATATATATGTGTGTGTGTGTTTGCTCTAAAAATGTCACTAGCTAAAGATACATCATTTATGATACATTAATCCCAATGATCCTAGCCTATGATACATATTTATGATATATTAATGCAATACTTTATTCCCGAAGTGTAACACATCTTTATATGTACTTCAATTACGGATGGTATTTATATGATTAAATAGATATAATAGGAACATGCTTTGAGATATGTGGAAACCTGGGTGGATGGGTGGTTCATGTGTACTTCCAAATCAGAAGAGTGCGGGTTCGGTTTCCCGAAGTGGCGGTTTGTTTTCGGATCGACCAGCCTCTGTGGTTTACTCAGCTTAAAAAAATGTGTATCATATTTTTTCTGGAAAATTAAGGCGGCTTGGTGTGATACCGACCACATTGCACATTAATGTGCCGTGGTCACTAACACGCGCCTATGTACTTCATGCGCCTAGCAAGGCCTCTACTTATTTTATACATAAAACTCATGTGGATTGTGTCGAAGCTGACGATAATGACAAAGCTTCTTCTTCAAGCCTTCTCATTTGTAATTCAACAACATAGAAAAAATATATAGTTTATAATCTCTTTCTCTCTAGTTGTCCCATTTTGCTGTCTTGTTTCCGAGCATTTCTGATAAACCATCTATACATCTTTTGTCAAGAACGCCCTTAATTTGTGGTTTTCCAAGCGTTAATTTATAGCTTGTGGATACAGGCTTATTATTTTGTTGTTTGCTATCTTGTCAGGTGGCTAATCCATTTAAATTGTTATATATATATATATATAAACAGCAGCAATACGAATTAACAACCAAACAGGACAATTTCAACTTATAAAACAAGGAGTTAGACAAGGCTGTGTTCTGTCGCCGGATTTGTTTTCACTTTACAGCGAACATATGAGATCAATAGTAGACAAAAAAAGGAATTGAAGTCAACGGTCACAACATAAATAATTTGCGATATGCGGATGACACAGTCTTAATAGCAAAGACAGAGATGATACAACAAGAAATTATAGACACAATAGTAAAAGAAAGCATCAAGAAAGGTCTCAGTCTGAATAGACAGAAGTAATGGTCATATCGGAGAAACAATCATCACCATCATGCAGCATAAAAACAAACAGGACAAAATTGAAACAAGTGCAACGCGTCAAATACTTGGGCACAATAATAACATCGGATGGAAGATGCACCACGGAAATAAAATGTAGAATAGCTCAGTCCAAAATAGCATTTCAGAAAATGAAAAATATCTTATGCAACAAATCTATGTCAATAGAAATGAGAAAGAGAGTTCATCGGTGCTATATAGAACAAATTCTGACCTATGGAAGCGAATCATGGACAGTAGACAAACAAATGAAAAGACGATTAGAGGCCACAGAGATGGGATTTCTCAGAAGAATGTTGAAAGTTCCCTTGACAACTAAAAAGACCAATGAAGAAGTTCTCAAAGAGGCCAACACAAAAAGGCAGCTCCTAAAAAACATCAGAAAGAAACAATCAACATTTTTCGGGCACATCATGAGAAGAGGAAAGTTGGAATACTTGGTTACAACTGGCAAAATAAAAGGAAAGAGAGATCGAGGACGACAAAGAGAGAAACTACTGGATAGTTTGGTGTCATGGCATGGAAAGCAGTCAACAACAGAACTGATACGATGCACTGTAGATAGAAGATTGTGAAGGGACATGATCGCCTACGCCAACCGGTATGCTACATGATGATGATGATGATGATATATATACTACTGCGTGGATGCTCTCAGACTGCCTTATTAGTTTATCAATAATATTCACATTCTGTCTTAGACTGGTTCTAAATCATACATTTCATTTCAGTGTTATTTATTTACTGATTACTCTAGAATCTCAGAACCAAGTTTTAAATTGATAGCACAATGATTTCTACCGATTGTAGCAAGAAGCGTACTATTTTACAACTTTTGGTGGCGTTTTTATTGACCACACATTAAATTGTAAAATGCTATTGACATGATGCTAGCCTGTCAGCAATAAAATTACTTATGGTCATTAATGCTTGAAAATAAGAGCAATAATGAGCACTAAAATAAATAATGTACTGAATCCGCTGTGGCTGATTAATTTGTGTTCTCGTCACTGACAAAAGCGGTTTTTGGTTCAGTTACCAGATGTGGTTAATTCTTTTCATATTATAGAGGCTTCTCGGTTCACCCAGCCTTTGAAAAGATTGATCTGGGCAATCTGGGTGTTGTTATGGAGCCGCGATAGCTCAGTGGTTAGTGAACTAGGCTATAAAGGACAAGAGGTAGGGTTCGATCCCAACCGACTGCTTCCGTGTTCACCCAGCCTTATATGGGTACCGGATTTTTCTGGGAAAGTAAAGCGGCACGGTTAACAACAGAAATGATAAAAAACCGACCACATTATCCCAAAAATCATGAAGGTCTGTACAATTTATGGTCACTAACACCATATTCCCTATACGCCACTTGGCGTGACGGGGGCTCTTTAATTTTTTATTTTATTTAATCTGGTGTTATACAGGCCAAATCACCCATAAAACATTGCCTGTTGTTAGGATCATCATCACTGAATACCGGACGGATCTATGGGTGCTTCGACATTCACCTGGAGAATCTCGAGAAAATTCAAGGAGAATTCCGTCCCAGGTGCACAAACTCTCTAACGCGTCCGTACTGAGATCCACGGTGTGGGTAGGTTTCTGTCCACAATGTTGACCAGGCTGCGACCATATTTGTGGCCTACTTTTTTCGATTTTAACTGCCATGGTTTTTTTTTGTTGTTGCATTTTTTTTTGGTTCGCCAGCTTTCACCTCTGACGAAGTCCGTAGAGTCGATGAGCTGAATTTTGCGTGTTAATCCATTTTTCCCTGGCAGCTGTGTGCACATGGATCCCTCGCCGCACAGGTAGATAACTCCGACTTCGGAGGTATTCCCTGGTTGAGACCAGGGGTGGTTACCGCCGAGAGAAATCATAAATAAAAAATCCCAACTGGTGCAGCCGGGATTTTAACCCACAACCTCTCTTACCTCGAGGCCGGCGTCTTGCCTCGAGACCAACCAGTCCCCCATTGGGTTATTTAACGTGTGCAAGTGAATACGGGACCTTTCTTTTACTTCCGTTCCCGAGAGGGAAAGGGCCAGCCAGCCATTGAATCTCACTATCCATGAGATCAGGGGAGGTTAACGTCATAGGGAAACCACGGATTGATTTTTTTCAATTTTTTGAAAAATCACCACTGTTTCTGATGGACTTTGAATCCGGATCCTGTGGTCGACGTCTTACCTCTAGACTACTGAGCCTCTATAAAACACGCCATCGGTCACTAACAATTCAGGCACAAGCACTTTGCTTTATAGCTTACACAGAACCCTGTTATCCCTGATAGTACTTCTACAGACAGGTTATTCTACCCTTTGAGAAATTGTTCGAGCAATTGTTGTACTGAATTCTTCATCGGTGTCAATGCAAAACTGTGTGTCATTTGATAGCTTCTGCAGTTGCACATACATCATTAGCTTTAATACAAATTAATTATCTATTAAAACGGGTAGTTAATTGTGGCTTGGTGGGAATCTGGTTTGTTATTGTCAAGGAAAGCTGTAACTAATGGCTCGTTAGAACAGTGGTAATCTATTTTACTAATGCACATTTCTTTCATTACTTCACTTCTCAGTCAGTTTAGCTAACAACTCTACATTTATATACAACTAATTGATGTATCGATATTTACGTGTTCCTGGTTACGTTATTTATTTCAGCTTTCTTCGTGTTTTTTGTGACATTTGAAGGCCGTTTCACACATTGATGCTGTTTCTTACTGTTCTAGAATATACCCATAGCACACACATTATGGGAGCCGCGATAGCTCCGTGGTTAGTGAACTGGACTACTACGGACAAGGGGTAGGGTTCGATCCCAACCGACGGCTTTCGGGTTCACCCAGCCTTAAATGGGTACCGGATTTTTTTCTGGGAAAGTAAAGCAGCACGGGCGTAATACTGACCACATTACCCCAAAAATCATGTGCTGAAGGTCTGTAAAATATAGGGTCTCTAACACCATATTTCCCCATACGCCACTTGGCGTGACGGGGGTACTTTATTTTTTTTTACACACATTATGCATGGCTTGATAGTATATTTCAGCACAGATTTATTGTTTGTTTATAAGCTTCAGAAAGACAGAATTAACAAGAAGCAAGTGCTTTAGAAAACAAAATAGGATATTAGCAATTACTGGTGAAGATAAAACGTGAGTCTGATGTGTTATGTAGGATCAGTTTTAAAATAACGTTAATGTTTAGACGTGCTCTTAATGGAAATCAACAACGGAGCAACATTTGAAGTACAATAGAGAAATATACAGAAACAAATTAAAACATATACAGAAGAAACCGGAACACTATTGTTTCCGTCGTGTACATAAAGTTTCAAAGTAAAGGTGTCCCATAGCACTATTGCTGTTGAGCAGTTGAGTTTTTGGCGACCACTTCTTTTCGCGGTAATGTGTGGTTTGTACTGGAGACAAATAATAATAAATACATATTATTAAATAGGGAAACTTCCGAGGCAATAATAGGGAATAATAGAAGGAAAAGGTATGTGTTAGCACTCGGAAAAAATGACAAATAAACAACAACAGAAAAAAACAAAGAACAATATATGGTCCGAAGCAGGATCGAACCCGTACTCCATGGCACTGCGTCTTGCCACGAGAAGCCGAACTTTTAATTAGCTGAGTGGCAGTGTACCAAGCGCTCGGCTTCTCGTGGCAAGGCGCAGTGCCATGGAGTACGGGTTCGATCCTGCTTCGGATCATATATTGTTCTTTGTTTTTTTCTGTTGTTGTTTATTTGTCATTTTTTCCGAGTGCTAACACATACCTTTTCCTTCTATTATTGCCTAATGTGTGGTTTGGTCTTCCCTGTTACGTTTCTTTTATTGACCAAAGGTTAAGTACCTATTTTTTGTAAGATTTGTGCTGTAAGATGTGTGCTGTAAGATGTGTGCTGTAAGATGTGTGCTGTAAGATGTATTTCAAACCCTGGTGCTCTGCTTAATAAACGAGACTTCTACATCTTCGTTCATTTGTTCTTTTTATCTTATTTAGGACTACCATAATTGTCTACGACAATAGTTCTCTATAATAACATAGAGAAATATCAGCACAATGCGCGAACTACGTGTTACCAGCTAATTATAAAGTCAGAAAGTTTGTTTATATAATTGCATCTATAAAGTGACATTTTATTAGTTACTTATTTTTTAGAAACTATGGTTGTACCAGTTTGCTCTTTCGGAATATCTGCTGCTCAGGTTTGCTCTTCGTGCTGAAATGGAAGATGTGACAAAACTTGTTGTTCGTTTCCAATAGGACTCAGCACTCTTTCTCAACTGTTGTGAGATCAGTAGTAAATAGTGATAAAGTTAAATTGTTCAAAAGGGGATTCATAACCTCTTCTACCCATTGCTTTGTGGGCCAGTCTCTCCAGACAAGATCAATCAATCCCCTGTAAGACCCTTTTGCAAGCCACAGACAAGATCTCTATCTTCATTCTTATTCCTGGACCTCATCTCTGTATTTCTCTCAATTAAGGCCAATACCTTTGAATTTTTATAATGTATTTTCTCACTTAAATCCAGCGCTCGCACCATTTCTCTTTTTCTGTGATTACCATGACAAAGCCTGTCTTACTCGCCATCAGGTTTTCTTAATGTAGCACCATTCATCTTCGCTTTCTGTCCATAATTTCTATAGACTTTAGTTTATTCTTTCGCAGATATCGTATATATATATAAGTAAAGAGCCGCCGTCACACCAAGTGGCGTATAGGGAATATGGTGTTTATGACCATACATTTTACAGACCTTCAGCACATGATTTTTTGGGTAATGTGGTCGGTATTACGCCCGTTCCGCTTTACTATCCAAGAAAAAATCCGGTACCCATTTCCGGTGAACCCGGAAGCCGTTGATTCGGATCGAAACTTACCCCTTGTTCCTTTGTAGTCCAGTTCACTAACCACTGAGCTATCGCGGCTCCCTGTATATATATATATATTTTTTTTTTTTTTTTTTGGGGGGGGGGATATTGTAGTTGCAACTGTTGTTGAGGTTCTGAGAGAGGTCAAAGCAAAACCAAAGAGCTAATTTCCAATATTAAGAAGAGACAATCATCATTTTTTGGCCATGTAATGAGAAGAGAACCTCGTTCCCTTTGGTACATAGTATAATTGTGCAGAAGTTATGGAAAAGAATCAAGAAAAGACCTATTTATTATCCACATACAACCATGCTGTTGAATGACATGTACAATGGATATGTTATAACATAAAAGCAGTTGGAAGACTTAGTCATAGACATAAATATTACAGGATAATCCAGATAGTGCAATAAAAGGCCTATATCCAGGCATGCCCTCTTCCTCTCACATTTCTCACACCATTTCCCACACTACACGTTGCGACAGCACACTGGATGGATGGTTTCATATAATTGATTTTTACTCAGTTTTTACATAATTTAAACTCATTTTGATACACCTTCTTACATTCACTTTCATTCTCACTCTCTCTCTCTCTCCTCCTTTCTGCCATTCATGTAATACAGTATATTCTCCACAAGTATTATCATATCCTTTCATCTCTTTCTTTTTTTTAGTATTAGTTTTATTACGTTAGAACCTGCAATAGAGTATACATTCATTTCGTTGTCTGTTTGTATTGTACTTGTTTTCTGAAAAAGGCCGCATGTACATCGAAACGTCAAATATTTTATATTATCCTGTTTTGTGAAGCTGTCCCACATACTTTGTAGACGTGTATGTTACACCCCCAGCACTTGTTCGTTCCCCAATAAACGGCAGACTACAAAACCTAATCAAACCAATTTTGGACATAGGTTAACGAAACGGGATCGTCATTGCGTACAACACGGAATTAATTTATTCTTGTCTGGATCGTCTTCGTTATGCATGATGTTAAAACGTTTATACTGTATGTGGATTCCGTTAATTCCATTCCTTGAATTATTCATGTACTAAGTCTATTGGGACTTTTTGTATGTAGACCTATTAATCTATACAATCATAGCTTTGTTTGGTTGAGTAAAGGAACCGTTGCTCGTATGTTATGATCAATAAGAACACTGAGGGATAGATGGAAATAGAAAGAAAAGATGCATGGCATGGTAGGAAGTCAATAAAAGAACTGCTGAGCAGCTGCAGAGAGAGAAAACTGTGGAATGGACGTGATCAACAAAACAGCAGATACACACACGATGAGGAATCCTCCATACAGGTTTGATAATGTGTAATCTTTCACGTGATATTAACTTCCGTTACTACAGAAACATTCAAATATGAACACAGCAGCAAAGAAAGAATGATTGAACCTTAATGTCTCTCTGTTACATGTGTCAGACACAACTCGTATCTAATTGTCAAGATTGGGAACACAATGACATAATTTTTTATGAGACTATTCCGCTGTCGTCTTTTTGTCTGTATTTTCAGAACTATTTACACTGTGATACTCAGTAATACTGCCATTTCAATTCCTATCTAATTTCTGATAATATAGAAAATTATTTAATGAGAACCCTTAGTGCTATGGAAAGCGATGAATGAGAAATACACAATACAGGAAACAAGAAAGATGAAGTTTGCATGAAATATATTGAAAGCGTAAAAAAATACTTATATCATCTCAAGAGACGGAAATGTAACTATAAACATTAGACTCCCACAAGAACTGAAATTTTAAATTTCACTTATGGACACAAAGAAGACCACAAGACAGATGAAATATAAAAGTACAATAATCCTGCAGCTGAAAAAAAAGAACAAATCCTAATTTTAAATGTTGATCCAGAATAAGAAAACAAGCACTTTTCTACAACTCTTAAAGACATATTCCTCTTCTTCTACCTTTCAGCTCCCTCTGGATCATAGGTCTTCAGCAAACACTTTCCAAATCGTTCTGTTTCTTGCCAATCTTTAAAGATCATTCATTGTCTTCCCCATTATCTTTTTCCTGGATGGCGGATTTACTTTTATTCTTTTCTTTGACTTGTCCATGTTTGTAAAGTCTTTTCGGCTTATTTTTTTTACAGTATGGGATAGCCATTCCCATGCCCAACCCTCCTTTCTCGCCTCTTACGAACATGCCTGGTGGGGTACAGCGCCGCTATTCTTTGTACCCTTTTCGGGCCCCGGCAGCGCACGGGTGATAAAGACATATACCAAAATACAATTTAAAAACAAAATAAACCAATATGAAAGTTAGGGGACAAGTCGCCTGGCAGCAACGGACCTGGATGCTGTCAACAACTCATAGCTGATGGCTTGTGCCAGGATCTGGGAACCAGAATAATCCAGACCCTATTCCACCATTTCACGATGCCTCTAGCAACTAACCAGAGTAGTCTAAACATGCTAGAAGGGAATGAAGATGGAAAGCAACCAGCACTCAGAAATGCCGTGCTGAAGTCGGATGTGTTGGGACAAAAGTGGAAATATCACAGTTCTATAGCAAACCATAAAATAACGTATACATGCTCACTTAACGTCATGTTAAGGACGGATGACGAAGAGGGCTATCAGTTCCTTTAGAAGCCTCCTGGTGAACGCCATAAATAGAAAGACAGATATCAAAGTTCAAGCATTTAAAATTTATAAGAAACTTTATCCATGAATTGAGAATTTGTTTACTAAAGTAATCACGTGCGACAACTAAGATATCTTAAAGATTTGAAAAAAATATGACGTCAATTTAAATGTGCTTTTCTTTTTTTCTTCTTTTCTCTCTTGAGAAGGATATCAGTCATATTTTGCACCGTTGCCGTTATTCTTTTCTTTCCCTCCAGAGATATTATTAATGAATACTGTCACGGTTGCTCAGAATTTGTCTCGTGCTGGTCTGTACAGGAATGTCTGTAATGTCTTTCTCCATTTACAGGATATTGACATCCGGGTTTAGCAATGATCATCATCTCCAAGTCTGAACTTCTAGAACACGTATTACATACGTCTATTATGCCGTAATCTTAGTCTGATTATTACTGATGTGTTCTGCTTGAGAAGGATGTAGATATCACGTCTGTGGAGCAATACAATAATAAACAATAGGATGGCGTCACGTCTGTGGAGCAATACAATAATAAACAATAGGATGGCGTCACGTCTGTGGAGCAATACAATAATAAACAATGGGATGGCGTCACGTCTGTGGAGCAATACAATAATAAACAATAGGATGGCGTCACGTCTGTGGAGCAATACAATAATAAACAATAGGATGGCGTCACGTCTGTGGAGCAATACAATAATAAACAATAGGATGGCGTCACGTCTGTGGAGCAATACAATAATAAACAATAGGATGGCGTGATGTCTGTGGTGCAATACAATAATAAACAATAGGATGGCGTCATGTCTGTGGTGCAATACAATAATAAACAATAGGATGGCGTCATGTTTGTGGTGCAATAAAATAATAAATAATAAGATGGCGGGACGTCTGTCTTCTTCTTTCTTTCAGCTCCATTTCCAAACCGTTCAGTTTCTTGTCATTCTTCTAAGATCATTCCGTGTTTTCCCCATCATCTTCATCTCTGCTTCCATTGGAATTCTCCAAGAATATTTTAGTCTTCTAATTTGTCACTTCCCCTGGGAGTTCCTAGAAAGAACCTGTTGTGTAAGACTCTCAATTGGCTTCCATAGTGTTTATCCCATCCAGCGTCATCGTCTCCGTTGTGTCTTTAGGCCCACTGATATTTGACCGGTACTTTTACATAATTCTATTTTTATTTCCATTCTTTTTATTCTGCGCAAATATCCATAAATGAAGGTATGTAACTTCATGATTGTCATTTTAGTTACTCTCCATGTTTCACAGTCTATAGGACTGACTTAACATTGGAATTGACAATTTTTATTTCTCATGTCAGTGTTGCAATACAATAACTAATTGTAGGACGGCGTCATGTCTGCGATGCAATACAATAACTAATTGTAGGACGGCCTCATGTCTGCGATGCAATACAATAACTAATTGTGGGACGGCCTCATGTCAGCGTTGCAATACAATAACTAATTGTGGGACGGCCTCATGTCTGCGATGCAATACAACTAATCGTAGGACGGCCTCATGTCTGCGATGCAATACAATAACTAATTGTAGGACGGCCTCATGTCTGCGATGCAATACAATAACTAATTGTAGGACGGCGTCATGTCTGTATTGCAATAAAACTAACAAACAATAAGATGCTCCAACAATGGGAATAAGTCAAGAGACTAAAGAAACAAACTCTTCGACTCAAAATGTCTCCAACGTGATAGAAACATACGCAAAACATACCAGAAATCTAAAAAAAAAAAGTTACAGGAAAGCGAAATTGTAATAAAGTCTAAATATCAGCTACATAAATACAGAGTAACGAGAATTCGTACTGCAACTTATATTGCTACGAAGAAATGTTCTAAAAATGACTGATAATTTGAGTGTGACATTTCACTCCTGTTCAGATGCGTTATTGATGAAGCATTTAGCTAACCAAAGGTCACTGGATTTTCCCTCTCTTGTTTTTTTTAAACAACGTATATATATATATATATATATATAGGGTGTTTATAAGTCTCACTACACTTGGTATCTAGGTCAATTTGAAAAAATGTTTATGACGTCATCACAATATGTGCTCATGGTAAGTTCACTTGTTGCGACAGTTTTCTTAATGACTTGTCTGGACTTTTAAGGATTCTGTCTTGATATCTAAACATATTTATCATTCACAGTACCAGATCGTGGAGCATCTTCCATTTCCAGTAGCAATAAACTTATTCATTTCATTGACAGTGGGAGCACATATTGTGATGACGTCATATATTGACCTAGATACCAAGTGTAGTGATTTATATGTATATATATATATATATATATATATATATATATATATATATACTATATATTTCTATATATATATCTATATGTATAGTGATGTCTCATATCTTTGTGTGCATGTTTATGTTAGTCATATCTCGTGTCTTTGTATGTGCATGTCTGTGTTGATCACATCTCGTGTCTTTGTGTGTGCATGTCTGTGTTAGTCACCTCTAGTGACTCGGGCAGATGGTGCTCGTAAACCTGGGAGGGCCGACCATCTAAGGGCAGAATACCCCTACAGAAAAGACAATCTGCTGCCTTGCAGGAAGATTGGGGACAACCAAAGGCTAAGGAAAGCAAACCTGAATAAAATGCTGGCTGAAATCGGAATCACTGGGCCACTGGCGCAGGACACAGTGCAACGTTTTAACGGGTGTTCAATCAGAATGGATCTGGCAGACTCTAATTGTGATGTTCTGTCTGTGGGGGCGATCAACACCCTTAGCCTGACAGCTGACTTCATGTGAGAGTCTGGATCCTACTCTGATTAAGTCCTGATCGCAGAGAGAGAGAGAGAGATATACATATATATAGTAAAACAAAAGAAGTAAAGTACCCCCGTCACGCCAAGTGGCGTATAGGGAATATGGTGTTAGTCACCATACATTTTACAGACCTTCGGCACATGATTTTTAGGGTAATGTGGTCGGTATTACGCTCGTGCCGCTTCACTTTCCCAGAAAAAAATCCGGTACCCATTAAAGGCTGGGTGAACCCGGAAGCCGTCAGTTGGGATCGAACCCTACCCCTAGTCCTTTGTAGTCCAGTTCACCAACCACTGAGCTATCGCGGCTCCCACATATGTTTATATATATATATATATATATATATATATATATATATATATATATATATATATATATATATATATGACTAAATGATTATAACATGTAGGTTCTAATCACAAATAATAGATTATAGGGAATATAGTGCTAGCGCTCATATTTTTAAAATGAACATTGACACAATGATGGGTAATGTGGCCAGAAACATCACAGATTGCTTCATTTGTCCAGTGGAAACTCCGTCCCCATTCTAATAGACGTGGACAATCAACCCACAATCTTTGACGGTCTGAAAATAAAAATAAACAGAAATATTCATTCGGCACCTTTGGGTTCGTTCGTTTAGTAGTTAAAAGAGCATCGTTTACCTTATCGTTCACATCATCATCATTATCATTGAGTGCAGCCTCAGCATCGAAATGCTTCGAGGTAGCATGCGCTCCGTGGAGCGCCACTCCACTCTGTCTCTTGCTTTGATGGTGCAGATTGTCATAGGTTGACTTGTCATCTTTTGATGTTACTCGTCCATGTTAGTCTTGGTCTGCCTCAGCCTCTTTTACCTTGTATTTTCCCTTCCAATATTACTTTTTGTAGGCTGTTGTGTCCTTTAACATGCCCTCAACATTTCATTTGTCTTGTTCTAATCGTGTTTAGTAGTTCTCTTTTCATTTTTAGTTGTAAAACTTTATCGTTTGTTTTATTTTCTTATCATCCAATTCTATCTATTCTACTATAAATCCACATTTCAAAAGTTTCAATTTTCTGTTTTGTTTTCTTGCCTAATGTCCATGTTTCTTCACCATATAGGAATCATTCACAGACATATATATATATATATATATATATATATATATATATATATACATACATATATATATATATATATATATATATATATATATATATATATATACACACGTACGCATTGGTGCTATAGCTCGTATAAAATCACTTGCCCAACTTCAAACGCTATTACTCTCTAACCGTTTGTTAAAAACTGTTGAAATTTTCCAAATGTTATTAGAATGCAAAAGACCCTTTAAATGTATATTTAACAAATATCTTGCAGCTGCAGTTTTCTTAAAGCGGCGAATTTCTTTGATGTTTGTCAAAATTGTAAATTGTGAACCTCTAAATAATAGAAATTACCGTAGTTGCTGGTCTATGATTAATTTTCACTAGGTAAAGGCGTGCCCGTAATGGGGAAATACCAGGAGAATTATTGTCTGCTCAGTTCGAGGACGGACGATAATATCAAGGTATACCTGTATGTCCAATTTTCATAGTTGTGTGGTCCTGAAAAGGACCGTTTGTTGAACTAATTTAAGGTAATATAGGGGCCAACATTGTGGGGGCTATATACTTTCATTCTGAATCAGACGAGTCTAAAAGATTAATAACTGTTTGGGGTTGAACATTCCACAAACCACCATTTTTCCAATATTCCTCTTCCTGTTTTAAGACGCGGTCTTCACATTTAGCCCAATAATCTTTGTCTATATTTAATAAAGCGAGATTAGCAAGAGTCTTTACATCGCATATTTTGAATGTTGTATTTTCATCTGCCACTTGTCCTTTTAATTTTGGCCAGATTAGTTCTATTGGATTTAAATGAGCATGGTAAGGTGGCAGCCTCAAACTTATATGACCGTGCTCTTAGATAATCTTATCTATTTGAAAAATCTTTGCCCTTTGTTTTTGCTTTACTAGAGATAGTAATTCAGGTTTTAAGTACATGTTATTAAATTGTATGTGCTCCTTTGTGAGCCATATCTTAATAGCATCTTTTGTACTGGATGACGTCGGGACTTTATCTTCAAGTGCAACAATGTTGTGGTACGCTGCATTGTCCATTATTAGGCAAGATGGTCGATCTAGTGATGGGAGAACTTAATTTTCAATCCAATGTCTAAATATGTGACCATTCATCTCAGAGTGATAATCCCGATTGTCTATGGATTTTGAAAGAAAAATAAGCTCTGCATTCTGTATTAGTCCATGTTGTCGACTACCTGCATGAGCAATTATCAAGCGCTGTCCTTTGCTGCTAGGTATTAATCTCTTAATCTTTCCATCTGATGACTGCCATTCCCTTTGGTTAGTGTGGTGAGCATTGATCCATGTTTCATCCAAGTACACAATATCATAACCTTGCTTGCGCACCTCTTTTACTTCACGTAAGTACTTGCTTCTCATGACTACTATATGTGGCTTCTCACAGATGATGTTTCGTCCATTGGAATACTTTCTGAATGTAAAGCCTGCAACTCTCACATTCCTCCATAATGTAGACTTTGATATTTCAATACTGTTGTTCTTTTTCAGCGACATTTTTAATTTTCTTATTGTAACAGTTTCATTCATACCCAACATTTTGCGAATTTCACTTCTAATAAGTTCACTGTCGAAATTATCCAACATTTTTGCTCTTCCTTGTGATTTTGTATATTTGGAACATTGACGGTCACGTGCTTGAATCCAGCGATTAAATGACCGTTTAGATAAATCCAAAATGTGTCTTGTCCTATTCTCAGGGTTTTCTAAAGAATGAAATAATCTTCCGCGTCTAGCCTCTTTGCAAAAATAGTCATACATTTTTATTGCGATGTTTTGTAAACTGCAGAATTTCATTTTAAGACTCATGATAAATGTTATCGTTCCACGTCTACACCTATGAATGAACGGAAATGGAACACACAATTTCTCAAGTGTCTAATTGTGTCAATAAAACCATGGCGAAAGCGTGCAAACACGTCAATTTTACCGTGTATGGATTTTTACTCGCTATTTTTAACTTAAAATACTGTAAACATTAAGTTTTGACTACATCAATGGGTCGTTATAAATTTATATAAATCAAATAAGCAACAATAATAACCAAATGTTTTTTTTTTTAATGAAATTAATTCCCTGTTGGGTTCTAATCATTATAACTTTACATGCAAATTTTGAACAACTTACAACAAGCGGTTAAAAAGCTATCGATTTTAAAATTTGGGCACGAGTTATGAAACAAGCTAAGTACATCGAATTTAATTGGTTTATAGAGACCGTTCGAGGTCCGTAAAAATTGTTTCTCATTGATATAACAAGACACATTAAATAATACTCATTTTGATAAGTATAAACACCAAACAATAAAGCAAAGAAATTAAGATTGCGCATGAGCAGTTGTTGACTTGAGAGTACAATGGATGGCCATGGCAGGTAGATAAAATTTTTAAAATTCTGTCCGAACCTGCGCGATTTGAGCGTAGAAGCATGGTTGGTATTCCGCATCGAAATTCCCTAGAATTTAGCGATCGAATTTCGGTAACGTTCGAAGCTAGGGTCGTGTTTAGTATGTATGCATATCTTTATATGTGTGTTGTGTTTATGAAAGGAAGAAAGTTGCTCTCAACATTTCTTAGATATGTGAAGTAATTCGACAAGGCAATAAATCCTAATAATTAGAAGGAGAGAGTGAGAGAAGAAGAGAATGAGATAATGGAAGTTAGAACATGAGAGGAAAATCAGGAAAGACGTCGAAAAGTGCAAGAATGGGCAAAAAGAGAGTAAGAAAGTAACAGAAGAAGAGATACAGAGAAATGGAGAAATAAAATGAAAGCGGGTGCAGCACAGACGGAAAGAAAGATAACTGGCGACTTGAAGAGGGGTTAAGGCAAAGAAATGCAAATGAATGCATAAAAATGCGAAGCTGCAGTAAAGCTGAATTCGAGGAAAAATTGAAAAAAAAAAAAAAAAAAAAATTAAAAAATGGTATGTTAGAAGCTTTACGTGATTAATAGACGACACAGATTCGAACGACGTTTCGGCCAATAGGCCTTCAGCAGGAACAAACAAACAACATACACACACAGATATGTGAATAAATAAAACTAATCCTACATAGCTAACTAGTAATGAAACATCAAACACAAAATAATCGAAATATGTTGACTTCCCTGTGTGTCGTGGACAGTGGTCAGGCTATGAAAGGAATTTCTCACGGGTGTAGCTGTAATTTATACCCTGTGGTCAGTGGTGAAGGGTTCTAAAAATACACGAGTGGGGGGAACGCTATCTAGGTACGTCGACTACAAAGGCACAGGCAATATCTGAAAGTATCTAAGGGCCCATAAATACATGTATACACACATACAGATGCGTGTATACATATGTACACGTGCAAGAAGAAGTGCACATACTAATACATATCAACATACACATACAAATACACACACATACATGTGTATGCATACAAGCAAGAGCACATATACATGCATGTATATGCGTATACATATATATACCAATACCCGTGCCTATGGACACATACATGCATGTGCACGTCCATACGGGGACAATCGTATGTGTGGAAGGGTTCAAACCGGGGTCAGTGTGCAAACTCGAAGGAGAAAGAATAGAACAGTGGAATGACAGGTACTCAAAAGGCGGAAAGAGTGAGTTGTATGAGGGTGTGGTGCAATAAAAACATATGAGGGCTAAGTAGCGCAGAAAAAAGGTATATAGGAGAACACCGAAGTGCCTCAACGGGGACTAGTGGAGAAGAACTAAGAATAGCGTGGCATAGTAGATAGACTAAAGAGCCACCACATGGGTGGTAGAGAGGGCTATGCAAGAGGGGAGGAGCAGCCGAAAGGAAACTATGTGTATGAGTGTGATACATTCATGCCTCGTGGGGTCAGCGAACCATACTGGACTATGAGGCGATTTTCCAAAGTATAGCGGCTGCGGTCGCCAGAGTGACAGAGGACAATACCAGTGACACGGATGTCGTCTTTGCCCTTGTGATCTTCCCATTTCAACTCCCCAGATCACAAGGGCAAAGACGACATCCGTGTCACTGGTATTGTCCTCTGTCACTCTGGCGACCGCAGCCGCTACACTTTGGAAAATCGCCTCATAGTCCAGTATGGTTCGCTGACCCCACGAGGCATGAATGTATCACACTCATACACATAGTTTCCTTTCGGCTGCTCCTCCCCTCTTGCATAGCCCTCTCTACCACCCATGTGGTGGCTCTTTAGTCTATCTACTATGCCACGCTATTCTTAGTTCTTCTCCACTAGTCCCCGTTGAGGCACTTCGGTGTTCTCCTATATACCTTTTTTCTGCGCTACTTAGCCCTCATATGTTTTTATTGCACCACACCCTCATACATCTCACTCTTTCCGCCTTTTGAGTACCTGTCATTCCACTGTTCTATTCTTTCTCCTTCGAGTTTGCACACTGACCCCTGTGTGAACCCTTCCACACATACGATTGTCCCCGTATGGACGTGCACATGCATGTATGTGTCCATAGGCACGGGTATTGGTATATATATGTATACGCATATACATGCATGTATATGTGCTCTTGCTTGTATGCATACACATGTATGTGTGTGTATTTGTATGTGTATGTTGATATGTATTAGTATGTGCACTTCTTCTTGCACGTGTACATATGTATACACGCATCTGTATGTGTGTATACATGTATTTATGGGCCCTTAGATACTTTCAGATATTGCCTGTGCCTTTGTAGTCGACGTACCTAGATAGCGTTCCCCCACTCGTGTATTTTTAGAACCCTTCACCACTGACCACAGGGTATAAATTACAGCTACACCCGTGAGAAATTCCTTTCATAGCCTGACCACTGTCCACGACACACAGGGAAGTCAACATATTTCGACTTGAAGAGAGAGAACAAGAGTAAATGAGGGAAAGAAGAACAGTAATAGAAAAGAAGAAAACAAATGAGTGGTAGAGAAAAAAATAAAACATAGAAACTGGAAGAAAGCGTGTTAAGTGAGTAAAAGAGATAAGTTGAGGAAGAGGTTGAAGAAAGAAAAGAAAGCGAGAGATAGGGTGCTAAATGGTTATGTAATTCACAGCAGAGTAGCACAGAAATTAGACGTCCCATGTTATATCAGGCGCATATTTTTAGTTTTTGCATTCGCCAGCTTTACATCTCTATCGAAGTCCCTACGGACTAGGTTTTTTTGGACGAATATCACATTATCCTTTTTGTTCGTACCGGTAGCCGTGTGTTTAGGTGTCCTTCGCCAAACAAGCAGAATATTCTCCGACATCAAAGGTGCTCTCATTATTTATCGCCGAGAGCTTTAACGCTGTGAGTAGATATTTTTCCTATTAAATTTTCCAGGGGACCGTTTTGGATTACTCATTTGGATTTCTAACTGCCAACGGTTCTTTAACGTGCGCAGAATGTACACGGGACCTTCTGTTTTACGCCGTTTACAGAGGACTAGACATCGGATCTCACTACCCAGAAACCAGGGGAAAGTAAAGCCAGGAAGAAACTGCGGATTCGTTTTCTTTAACTTTCCACCGCCTGAGGTGGGTTTCGAACCTGCATCTTTCTTCCCAGATGCCGACAACTTACCTCTAGACCACCAGCCCCATATCCTATATCCGTCATATGATCTGAACATGTTAAAAAGTTTGACCGTCATATCTTCCATGGCTTCCTATTTTCGCCTGCCAAATATAATGTAGAGGCTAGGAAGAATGGGTTTAAGTAGGGACATTTTCGCTTAGAGACATACAGTAAATCATATTTACATATATTTACATCGTAACATTTATGTCACGTAATTTATTAGACATAAATAGAATTCAGTTACGATGCAAATATTATTAACTAAGACTTTGAATGTTGGTTGTAAATGCAAAATAAAAAGGGCCACTACCATTTGGCACAGCGCAGCGTTGTGTCTGTACTTATTTTTTTCTATTTATGCTTGGGTCACTTGGGATTTTCTACTCACAGAGTTCTGGAGACAGGACAAACCGTTAAATTAATTAAAGACGTGACTTAAGAACCGTTCACTGTTCAAAGATACTGTCGTCAAAAAAAAATAAATACTACGTTAATTCCCAGTCGCTATTTGTCGATGGATGTGCGGAACTTTACTAAAGCTCTGAAAAAAAAATACAACATCAAGTTCACCGTAACAGACGTTATTATTTATATATTATTATTTATAATTTCTCTCTGCGGTAACCATCCCTGGTCTCAGCAGCGAGGCCCGGCTTGAAACGTAAATTACCAATCGACGAAAAAAAATATGAGTACCTCCGAAGACGGAGTTATCTGTCTGTACGGTAAGGGACCCCTGTGCACACGGCAGCCAGGGAAAAATGGATTAAGACGCAAAATTCAGTTCCTAGTCTCTAGGGACTTCGTCAGAGGTGAAAGCTGGCGAACATTAAATAAAACAAAAATAAAAAAAATTCTCGTGTATTCAAAAGTATTGCAAAATTCGTGTGTTCACATCGATGAAGTTAAAGACAGAATTTCTCAGCTAACAAATGGAAGAAGCAAGTCAATCTTATCTTATTCATAGCACGTTTTACATTTCTGTTATCCCCAAAATAATAGACGCGCAGCAGAGAGGCATCTTAATAGACTCGTCTGGGAGCGCTAAGAAAATGAGAATAACTCACTTCTCCCGACATATGAGCAATATTGTATATAGGGTCTGTTGTATATAGTTTCCTTTTCATACACACAGGATAGACATTTTTAGTTTATTTTCTTTAACATATTTCGAATATTTTTGTTTTAATGTTTCGTTATTAGTTTTGTGTGTGTGTTTTTCTTGTTTGTTCCTGCTGAAGGCCTATTGGGCCGAAACGTCGTTTAGTCTATGTCGCCCACTTATCACGTAAAGCTTCTAACATACCATTTTTTTGTATTTTTGTATTTTTCCTGTATGTAGTGTTCTGTTGTATGTAGAGTCTGTTGTATAAAGTGTCTGTTGTATGTAGTGTCTGTTGTATATAGGGTATGTTGTATATAGTGTCTGTTGTGTGTAGTGTCTGTTGTGTGTAGTG
Source organism: Megaustenia siamemsis (assembly GCA_032433765.1). Taxonomy (NCBI): domain Eukaryota; kingdom Metazoa; phylum Mollusca; class Gastropoda; order Stylommatophora; family Ariophantidae; genus Megaustenia; species Megaustenia siamemsis. The sequence goes on from JAVIAB010000092.1 coordinate 83,245,588, forward strand.
TCTGTTGTGTGTAGTGTCTGTTATATAATGGATTTTGCACATTTTGTCTGTTATGTATAGTGTGTTATGTATAGTGTCCATTCTTTTAATCAACATTAGCACATTTATGAGTAATGTGACAACATAACCCCAGGCCGCCATCTTTCCCGTGGTATCCAGTTTAAGACTTAGACTAAATGATCTCCAAGAAAGTGTCAGTTAAGAAAAACGAAATCGGCATACGTCTAAAGTTATACCCTGGCCCACCTGAAGGCAGAGATTGCACAAACCACCTCGCTAATGCTGATCAATTGAAGGCAACGGAGAATGCAGAAATTTGAGTTATATTTGTTAAGGTTTTTGGTTATGATAGCTCTGGATGATGATGGTTTTGTTTTCAGAAGATAAATTATTTTAATATGCAAAGGTTCCAAGATGGTTCTTTTTAATACATAGGAAACCCAGGATGGTTGTATTTGATATATAGGAAATCCATGATGGCTGTATTTAATACATAGGAAACCCGTATGGCTGTATTTGATATATAGGAAGCCCATGATGGCTGTATTTAATACATAGGAAACCCGTATGGCTGTATTTGATATATAGGAAGCCCATGATGGCTGTATTTAATACATAGGAAACCCAGGATGGTTGTATTTGATATATAGGAAATCCGTGATAGCTGTATTTAATACATAGGAAACCCAGGATGGTTGTATTTGATATATAGGAAGCACATGATGGCTGTATTTAATACATAGGAAACCCGTTTGGTTGTATTTGATATATAGGAAGCCCATGATGGCTGTATTTAATACATAGGAAACCCGTTTGGTTGTATTTGATATATAGGAAGCCCATGATGACTGTATTTAATACATAGGAAACCCAGGATGGTTGTATTTGATATATAGGAAATCCGTGATCGCTGTATTTAATACATAGGAAACCCAGGATGGTTGTATTTGATACATCATCATTATCATCATCATGTACCATGCCTGCTGGCGTAGGTTATTAAGTCGCTTCTCAACTTTCGATCTCGACAGTTTTTTTAAACCATTTATGCAGTTGACCTTCTGCCAAGTCATTTTATTTAGCTTGTTGGTATCTTTTCCCTTTGCATTCCTCTATCTCTTCGTCACTCCATTATCCCAGTTGTTATAATATATTCCAGCTGTTCCCTTATTTTTACATGGCTAATAATGATGATTACCACATATCTACAGTCTCTAGTGGTTATCCTGTCTGGTGACCTATTGTCCATGATTAACATCCATATGTTAAAACTGGCTCTCTCTCTATCTATTAGATACATTGGGCGCCCAAAATGGCTGAAAATAAATAGGCTGAAAGTGGCCAGTGACTTATATCTGATTACCTGATCAGCACCCAACAGCTGGTCAAAATCCGTCCCCAACTACCACGTTCGCTTTGATAACAGAACCAACCAGTCTCTCCAAGGGAGTAGTGGTCGAGATTGAAGGCAGCTCGGCCGAAATCTGAGAAAATATCATTTTGAAATCAGGTTGGACCTAACGGTTCTGATTATTGTAGATTGAAATAAACTATAGCATGGCGCCGCGAAGTCCAGATAGCGTTGCTTTAAGGGATGACGACAACCATTCGCCTGGCGCGCATGCAGAGGGAGAGACACACACGCACGCCAGACACATACACACACACGCACGCACGCACACACACACACACACACGTGCAAAGAATAATACATAAACACCGACCAACGTTTTTAAAGAAAATATAAAACAAAAGAAAATCAAATAACTTATTTGACTCCCTGGAGTTTATATTTGCAGACGTCTTCTCCATTATTTTGTAAACAACAACATGAGTTAATGTGCTATTCTATGATTACCAGGTTTATGATTACAACGAAAAACATGCAACAGATAGTAATCACGCGATTTAATTTTCAGAGTGCAAAAATATGAGATAAACAAAGGGTTTTATGTTCTACAGACTTGCACTTCGTATCATATTAGCAGTTTTAGCTGTCGCTTAGTGATTTAAATATATCCGTAGGAATACACATGACAAATAATATAAGGCAGCGGGAAACCTGAATTAGGCACAATAAAAGACAACAACAATTAGGATATTTGAGCTTTGTGAGCAATGCAAGACCAATGCAAGTCTAATTATACATCCAATCAAGGGAGAATTCAGTTGTTTCGAAACTGGAACGCCAAATTCATGAGTTTAGTCGACAGGTATCCTCATTGCACATTGAACAAGTCCATAAGCGCACAGATCTCTTCCAAAGCATATCCCTCAGCGCGTAGTGACTAACGACACCTATGTTGTGTTGACGGAGGAGTCTTCTTTGGATTTTCTAATGTAGCACTACCGTCTGGCATCGTTCACTTTCACATGATATTCTGTTCATGGTGCCGATTCAGGGTAGTATTTGTTTAGTATTTTATTTTTAATCTACCATTCCCGAGGGTATTCAGAATGTCATCGCGGTCCATTGTCCTTCCTAACTCAAACTAGCAAGCCTGTTATTATTGTTATTACCTCTTACACCAACGTGGGTCTGGCTAAAAAATGAATCAAGCTTCTGTTAGACAAGAGGTCACCAGAGACTCTAACCATTGTCATCGAGCCCGACAGTTGCGGTCTTTCGGAGCATACTCATTGAGTCACCGAAGCAACACGCATGTGTATACGTCTGTGTTAAACTGTGCCAATATAATACATCATTATACGCATTTAGCTGAAACATACAGGTAATAGGTACATGAACGCATATTATATTTTTTACCATTCTGCGGTGAACCTTGCTCATTCTGCAGATACTTGATCAGTTGCTGATAATCTTGTTCACTCTGCTGGAACGGTGTTCATTCTGCAGAGACGTATCAATTCCGCGCTTACGATTGTTCATTCAGATAAGAATCTTGTTCATTTTGCATAGACTGTCGTTCCTTCCGAGACGACTGTTATTTATTCCTTGGATACTCTTGTTCATTCCACTGAGAATTTTCTTCATTCTGCAATGATTCTTTTTTTATTCTGTGGACACTGTGTACTTTGTTTCAGCTGCCGGACAGTCATTAATTATGCTTTCATAGTCAGTCTCCTGAAATGCTGCTTGGCCAGACAGCAGTGTCAGTTACTACAGAAGACAAACCTTTCATCTGCAAAGACGTACAAAATACATTTGTCTAGATTCAGCTATACAAACTCTATTTTTTATCTTCTTTTTACTAGATATTAGTGGTTTAACTTGTAAAGAAATCTGAATTACAGCGGGCTGACCATTACTTTGAGTGTAAAAACGGTGGTATATAGAGCTAAAGTTGTGTGTTTATTCCTTTTCACTAAAGTCACCACATGGATTGGCACATTTCTATCAAATATGTTTGACCATGGCAACACAACAAAACGCTTTATATTTCAACTAAACCTCTAAACACACATCCAAAAATAAAATCATCTATGATCAGTAGAAGAAAGTGGTCGAATGTTGGTCATGTGATGAGAAGAGACAACAAGATGATTTCAAAGTAGGCCATAAAAATCGAACTAGAGGGTTAAAAAAAAGCCTACATAGAGAAACACGAAAAGGAAAACTGAAGCGAGAAGTAACAACAGCAGTAATAATCTTCTTTACTGAGACCGGACGACTCGACCAGAACTGTGACGTCTGACAACAACGCTGGTGTTGGTCAAGGTCTTACTCCTGATAGTAAAGATCATCATACATGAGAGTTAAGAATTTCTGCTCAATATGTCTACTTCGGCTCGAAAAGGGCCATTGATAGATATATTGATCACATGCCTCTAAAGCGTCTCCATACCAGTGACAATGATTTCCATTGAGCTGTTTTATTATTTTAATTTTGGAAAAGAAAAAAAAAACAGTATGACAGAACCACATATTTCTGTTCTTTTCCCCAGTAACGTCAGCAATCTTATCTCAGCCATGGCTCTGACTTCTCATTGTTTTATCATATCAGTGGCGGATTTGTTCGATACATGTTGCGGTGTGTCCCCTTTTTCTTCCTTCCTTTCAACTCCCTGCGGAGCACAGGTCTTCAACAAACACTTTCCAAGCCGTGTTGTTTCTGGCCATTTTTAAAATATCATTCCATGTCTTCTCCATCATTTTCATTTCTGCTTCCGTCTTCTCCAAGAATAGTTTGGTCTTCCCCTTTGTCATTTCCCCTGAGGATTCCAAAAAGGACCTGTCGTGTAATACTCTCAGTTGGCTTCCGCAGTGCAGGTCCTATCTATGACCATCGTCTTCGTTGTACCTTTTTATCCCCTGGTAGTTGACTAGTACTTTCCCATAATTCTATGTTAGTGATTTTGTCCTGTCACTTCCATTCTTTTATTCTGTGTAAGCATCCATTAATGAAGGCTTGTATCTTCATGATTGTCACTTTTTGCTGTTCTCCATGTTTCACAGCCAAATAACAGGAATGACTTAATATTGGAGTTCAAAAGTTTTTTTTATTCAACGTAATTTTCTTGGTTTTCCATATGTTCATAGTACAACGAATGCTCAGCTTGCTTTTTGTATCCTTATTTTGGTATAATTCTCTGCTCCTTCTTCTTAGTCTATATTACTGCCGAGATATATAAAAGATTGTACACTATTAGAGATAGATCTCTTAATGTTATTTGGTTATTGCCAACTCCATTAATTCTCATTATTCTATATCTCTACTTATTTCCAGTCTCAGCTGTTGTGATCTCTCATCAAGTATGTTCATTGTGTCGTGTATCTGTTGATGATTATGTGATAGGAGAGCTATGCCATCAGCAAAGTCTATGTCATCAAGTTGCTTGGTCAGTGACCAATGGATTCCATTTCTGCTAGTCTGAGTTATTTTCATAATCCAATCTATGGTCAGCTGAACGAGAAATGGAGATAGAAGGCATCCCTGTCTTAGTCCTGTTCATATTTCAACTGCTTGTGTAAGCTACCCTTCGTGCACATCACTACATTTCAATCCGTGATGCATTGTTTTTATCAGGATAATACATTGTATGGGGATTCCGTAATGACCCAGCAACTTCCAAAGCATTCCTCTGTCTAAACTAGCTGAAGATGACATATAGTGCAGAAATTATAATCTCTCCATGTTCAACGATATTTACTAGTAAGTGTCAAATTTTGCACAGGACCCGCATGGTATCTCGTCACACGTCACTTCTCTCCTCCATATAAAGGGTAAAATAATTGTCTAACACCTAACACCTTGAGGTTAATAGTAAAAAAAAAAAAGTAAAGTACTCCCGTCACGCCAAGTGGCGTATAGAGAATATGGTGTTAGTGACCATAAATTTTACAGACCTTCGACACATGATTTTTGGGGTAATGTGGTCGGTACTACGCTCGTGACGTTTTACTTTCCCAGAAAAAAATATGGTACCCATTAAAGACTGGGTGAACCGGAAGCCGTCGGTTAGGAATTTGTAGTTAATGGATACCTCAAAATAAATAGTTAAAGATATTAATGAACAAATGCATATGGTACAGGACAATTTATAAAACATTAATTATATATATATATATATATATATATATCACTGTTAAAGTACTTGAGAGATGGATCGCCATTACCGTAGAGTATTATCTGCAATTGCTCTTTACAAGTTTTGTTTTCCAGCAGCGATGCACGATTACTCCAAATTTAGAATTATTCTTTTATTTGTGTTGACACTTTAAATGGTTTTCCAGACTTAAAAAGGTAACAATGTACAAGTTGGGTGGAACTTTAATTTGTGCAGTCTTGTACTCTAGTTAGCCATTTGCTGATCACAACATCACCAAAAATAGCACATGTGTTGGCGTGTTTTAGACTCATAAGTGTGTTTATTATAAATCTTTTCATCGTGCTCGTAATTCATACTTGTAATGACCCTGATGATGTAATCACGTCGTTCATCGTAATCATCATCATCAAATGCCATCTCGTTTAGAATGCTTTTGAAGTTGCTGAGCAATTAGGGAATCCCAAAAATGTTTATTAATCTGATAATAACAATATATGAAGGAATGAAATGTTGTGGTGTGGACGAAGGCAGCTTAAAGAGGCGTTTGAGATAATTAAGAACAGGGATGCCATCTATCTCTATTTCTCTTTCTACTGGCCATAGATTTGTTTATAAAAATAACTAAGAACAACAGAAATAGAATTCAATGGTCACTGACCAAGCCACTTACTAACTGAGACTGTGCTGATGACAAGGCTCTCATATCACATAATCATCAACATATACAAGATAAAATGCGCATATTTGATGAGATGTTACGACAACAGAAAATAATTAGAAATAAGACCACAATTATAAGAATTAGAGAATTAATGCAGTTGGCAATAACCAAATTACAATAATAGAAATACGCTACTAGTAGTACAATATTGCACATATCTGGGCAGTAATATAGACAAAGAGGGAGGAACAGAGAAAGATACCAAAATAAGGATACCAAAAAACAAGAGAAGCAATCGTTGCTCTAGGAAATATTGAAATCCAAAGAAATTAGGTTAAATGCAAAAATACAAATGTTCACCTTCAATGTTCACCTCCAATGTTAGTCCTATTATATGGCTGTGAAATAATGAACAAAAATAAAGATGATAGTCATGCAGATACAGACATTCATTAATGGATGCTTGCGCAGAATAAAGTGATGGAAATGGCAGAACAAAATCACTGCCCATACACTACCCAACAAATTCCCATAGAATTATGGGAAAGTATCAGTCAAATACCAGTGGATAAAGAGGTACAACGAAGACGATGGCGCTGGATAGGACACGCACAGAGGAAGACAAATGCGAGTATTACACAACACGCCCTATTTTGGAATCCCCAAGGAAAAGGACAAAGAGAAAGACCAAAATATTCTTGGAGAAGTAGATGGAAGCAGAGATGAAGATGATGGGAAAGACTGATCTTAAAAGAATGTCAAGAAACAAAACGGCTTTGAAAGTATTTGTTGAAGACCTATGCTCCACAGGGAGCTGAAAGTATTTGTTGAAAACCTATGCTCAACATGGAGGTGAAAGGTAGAAGAAGAAGAATAATTATCATGTTGATAATCATAATTTTCATATTTGCCACCTCCATCAAAATATACCAACTCCATCATCAACATCATCATCTCAATCATCATGTCCATCACTATCATTACTTTTTCCACCCCAATCATTACTATCTCCATCATCAGCATTACTATCTCCATCACTTTAATCGTCATCACCATTATCTCAAACATCATTTTCATCACTATCATCATCACGATTATCACTATCATCAACTCCATATCCTTATCATCATCTCCATAACCACCATCATCATCATCCTTAAAAAAACCTCCGCTTTCTGAAGTAGGTAATGATGTCTACTTCTATATCTTTCATATTTATAGTTCTTTATTACATCTTTCGTTACTTCATACTGTTATCTTAAACTACTATGTATACCATTTCTTTCTCTCAATTTACGTCTATTGCTTCTTTCTTAAATGTATCCAAGTTATACCATATATTTCAACTCTTTTCTTATCATTAAAGACAAACAATTTTTCTTTCTCGTGTTGATAATATACCTTCAGCACTTTTTGCGTCTTTCAGAATATACTTATTACTCTTTATTTGCTGTCCATGGCATTCTCAAAATTTTTCTGTAAAACATTCTTCTATGACCTCTAATGATTTTATTCCCGTAGTTCGGTTGTCCATGATTTATTTTCATATGCCAAGACTGGTTAACGTCAAAATCTGTTATTTCCACCTCTGAAGTTAAATGAGATGCTTAATGTATTTTTCACTTTTTTGAAAGCAGCTGCTGTCTTAACTAATTTGAACCTTGTCTCTGCTATACATCTACCACTTGAAGTGTATTTATATAGAGGGAATAATGTTAGTTTTATATTATGTTCATCCTAGAATTGTCTTTGCAATTTCTTCTTCACTGGAGTCTGTAGAAATGTAGTTTTACAGAAGAATATTGAGAATACCATGGGCAGCTAAGAAGAGTAATGAAGAGGTTCCAAGAGAGGTAAAAGCAAAATGAGAGCTGATTTCCAATGTTAGGAAGAGACAATCATCATTTTTTGGCCATGTAATGAGAAGAGAACAACTTGAATATATTTTAACAACTGAAAAAATTGAGGGACGAAGAGATAGAGGGAAGCAAAGAGAAAAAATAACAGACAGCTTAAGAGAATGACTTGGCAGAAGGTCAACAACAGAAATGATAAATAGCTGCCTAGATCGAAAGTTGTGGAGAGACATGATCACCTACGCCACTAGGTCCGGTACTTGATGATGATGATGATGATGAGAATTGTCTTATATAGAACAATAAACAAATGAGACGTTATTTCAGCTAAACAGTGGAGCTAGGACTCCGGAGATCGTTAAGTTTGATTAGCGACTTACTGATGTCATTGGCACTATAACGGATCCGTATGCAACATTCCTTTTTGGACATAGCTCTGATGACTAATTTAATAATCGAATAGAGATGGGAAAAGAAAGAAAACGCTATGTCCAGAGATGTCGCAGCGAAATCGGATATATTAGGCATGTCGCAAACATTAATCAGCATAATAGTCATGTGCCATACCAGTTGACGTAGGCGATCATGTCCTTCTACAATCATCTCTCCAAAGTGCTTCGTATCAATTCTGTTGTTGACTCTTTTCCGTGCCATAACACCAAGCTATAAAGTAACTTCTCTATTTGTCGTCCGCGAACTTTCTTTCTCTGTATTTTGCCAGTTGTAACCAAGTATTCCAACTTTTCTGTTATCATGATGTGCCCGAAAAATGTCGATTATTTCTTTCTGGTGTTTCTTAGGAGCTTCCTTTTTGTGTTGGCTTCTTTGATGCGAATGTCCTCTTTGGTCTTTTTCGCTGTCCAGGAACTTTGAACATTCTTCTCATAAAATCCCCATCTCTGTGGTCTAATCGTCTTTTATTTTGTTTGTCTACTGTGTCTGATTCGCTTTCATGGGTCAAATAACTCTATATAGCACCGATGAACTCTCTTTCTCACTTCTATTGGCATAAACTTGTTGCATAAGACGTTTTCATTTCTGAAATGCTAATTTGGCCTAAGCTATTCTTCTTTTTATTTCTGTAATGCAACTTCCATGTGATTTAACTATTATGCCCAAGTATTTGACTCTCTGCACTTGTTTTCAGATTTATCCCGTTTATTTTTATGCTTTATGGTGTTGATGATTGCTTCTCCGATATTACCATTACTTCTGTTTTCTTATTATTCAGACTGAGACCGTTCCTTAGTATAAATAGTTTTCTGTAACAAAATACAAAGTCCAAACTTTAACACCCGTTTCATGGAGAGTGACTAAAAAGATGTCACAATATGACAAACAAGAAAATGTTATTCACTAATTAGATTTTCCAAACAAATGAACATTTATGCTGTTCTTTCAAAAACTTATAATTTTTGTTTCAATTAAACATTAAATTAAACACATAATGTTTTATTTAAGCAACGCCATACACATATATTTAATTACACATTAGGTAAACGTTGATTAGCAGTCGCTAATTAGCGTGAGATACTTGTCACTTTAAAATATCTTGACAGTACTTTTGTAAGTTACAGTATCCATGTTATGCTGGAGAGATACAGCATAATGTTATACACGAGTCGTTAGGTATTGATGAACACATGCGGTACATCGCTGTGGGTAACTTTATTGTCCTCTATAATTATCATCTTGTTATTCTTCTTGTAATTATTCTGGTTTTTTTAAAAATCCTATTCTTCTTTTGTTTTTGTTCTGCTTTGTATTCTTTTTCCTCTTTTGTTCTTCTTATTTGTTTTTTTCTTCTTTTCACTCGGCACAGAACAACAAAACACTCAATGGCCGGTACAGCTTATGGAGTCTTGAAGTCAACAAAAACATTTCTGCATTTCACAATGTGGTCTTCCTTTACAAGGTTCTCTTACGTTTGACCTATTCAGTTTTTTTTTCTGCGCGATATCTTGGTTTTTGCCATTCTTCTCTCCTTCCCAGGTTGTTCTAGCACTGGGTGATACGAATTAACTGACCCCCATCTGACCCTCGTTGTTCTAGCACTGGGTGATACGAATTAACTGACCCCCATCTGACCCTCGTTGTTCTAGCACTGGCTGATACGAATTAACTGACCCCCATCTGACCCTCGTTGTTCTAGCACTAGCTGATACGAATTAACTGACCCCCATCTGACCCTCAGACGAATAACGGAAACATCACATACACTTTTTGTTTATTCATGTATTCAAATATCTCCCTCCCTGACATACAGAAAATATTGAACGCCTTGGCCTTTTGATACTGTTTTTGTTTTGCGATTTCAAATGTATGAAAGATGACAGCAAAAAATAATCGCATTAACATAGCTAAGCCAGGAGCATTATTCTTCTCTCTATGAATTACACAGGAAACAATCATTCCACAAATGTGAGAGGCTGTGTTTGTGTATGACAAAAAAGGAACTCCCCGAATATATTAAGGGAAATTATCACACAGCTAAAAACAGAATAGAAGACAATTAGAGATCCCCGTTTCATTTAAAACATTTAGAAAAAAAGGCTTGGGGCGATATTAGCGCTCCATTAAATGCATACATTTGATTAGATATGCCTTTCAAGTTGGAATATGGCATGGATAGTTGTTTGTCATCGATACATTTGTTGATTTGTTCTTGTCTTTCCAGATTTTTTAAATACACATCCTTCTTTTATTATACACCGAAAGTGATTATAAGAAACTATATTTTAACTTAATAAAGAAAACACTTGCGTTAAAAATTGAATATTGCATCCACAGGAAACCCTCACATTTTCAAATATTTGATCGTTTTGTTATACATTTTGACAACTAAAGTAAATTCTAGATCAATCTTCTTTCTTCTTCTTTTCTCTTTCACTGATACCTAAAAGGTGTCGTGGTTTATATCATTTGTCGTTCTTGTGCTGCTCGAATTGTCTGAATTAGTGATTTTCCTTTGTTGTTACATGTCTCTGTCACTGCATCTATCCATCTTCTTCTGGGTCTTCCTCTTGGTCTTTTCCCATGCATTCTCGAGAAGAACGCCCTTGATGGTGATTGGTGAGGATTCATTCTGACCAGGTGGCCAAACCATTTAAGTTGTTGTTGTTCTATATATTCTTGGCAGGGTTTTGTTCCTACCATTTTTCTTATGGTTTCATTTGGTATTCTATCTCTTCTTGTGTTGTTTGTTACTTTTCTCAAGCATCGCATCTCACATGTATTGATCTTTCTTAAATGTGATTTAGAAAGGGTCCATGTTTGACTTTCATAGCACAAAGTTGGTATGAAGATGCTATTTATCATTTGTTGTTTAGCTGGCATAGAAATGTTTGGATGTCTTAACAATGGTGAAAGCTGGTATGTGACAGCATTTGCTTTTTGTATTCTCATGTCAATTTCTCTGTCTAATTTTCCATCTTCTGTGAATATTGTGCCTAAATACTTGAATTCCTCTACTTGTTTTATATCTTTGTCTTTGATCTTGATGTTTAATGGGTGTCTTAATTTGCTTATTCTTATAGCCTCTGTTTTTGCTGTGTTAATTTTCATACTGTAGTTTGTGCAGCTTTTATCTAGAGATGTTAAATGCTGTTGTAGCAGGTTTTCATCCTCGTATATTAGGCATTGGTCATCTGCGAAGAGTAGCTCATTGATGTTGGAGTTTTCTACCTCTATGTTATTATTTGATTTGTCCTTGTTGTTGGTTGTTTCCTGATTTATTTTGTCCATATATATGATGAAGAGGAGTGGTGAGAGGACACATCCTTGTCTTACTCCTGTTGTAACCTGAAACCATTCTGACAGACCTTCCGATGTTCTGACGGCACTTTGACTGTTTTTATATAGTGCTATTATATTTTCTAGTAATTGTCCTGCTACCCCGTATGTTTCTAAAGTTTGCCAAAGTTTGTTCCTGTCCACACGATCAAACGCTTTTTCCTGATCTATAAACACTATATTTAGGTTTCTGTCATATTCTATTGTTTTTTCACATAGTTGTCTCAATGTAAATATAGCATCAGTACAGCTTTTGCCTTTTCTGAATCCGAATTGATTATTACTTAATTGAGGTTCTATTATGTATCTTACTCTCCTCTCTAATATTTTAGCAAACATTTTACCAACTTGACTCAATAGGGATATTCCTCTGTACATTTCACACTCCCTTTTACTTCCTTTATTCTTCCAAAATGGGACAATGATAGCTTTTTGCCAGTCGTCTGGGACTTTTCTTTCTTCCCAAGCCATATTGAATATGATAGTAAGCCAATCTATAGCTGTTTCCTTACAGGCTAGTAGCATTTCTGTTGTTATTCCATCTATACCAGCTGCTTTGTTCTTTTTATTCTGTTTCAATGCCCATTCTACTTCTGCTTTTAGTATATTCGGTTCCTGTTCATCATACTGCCTATGATTAAACTCTGTATTTCCGTTTGTATTTCCCTGGTTTAATAGTTCCTTAAAGTATTCTCTCCATCTGATTATTATGTTTTTCCTGCTGCTGATTGGTCTACCGTTCTTGTCGTTTATTATAGTGGTTGGGTTATAATCATTATTTCTTACTCTCATTGCACTTTTGAAAAATTCTCTTGGTTCTTCTCTACATGTTTTTGCTAATTCTTCACCAAATTCTTTCCATGAGTCTGCTTTTGTTTGTTCTAGGATCTTTTTGCTATCATTTCTGGCTTGTCTATAGTGATTGTAGTCTTCTGTTGTTTTTGTCTTCTGCCACGTTTTATACTTTTCTTTCTTGTGTTTCACTGCTGATTTAACTAATTCATTCCACCATCTTGTAAGCTTCTTTCTGCTCTTTCCTATATTTTTCAGACCGCATTTCTCTTGTGTTGACTCTATTAGACCTTCTTTAAACTGTTTCCATGCTTCTTCTATGTTTGTTGGTTGTATTCGGGTTTGGTATTTGTTGGTTACGGATTCTTCTATTTCTTTCTGTATGTTTACATTCTTTATTGCTTTTAGATCGATTCTTTGTGCTTGAGGTCTTGTCATCTGTAGTTTCCTAACCCATTTTTTTCTGCCATAGTAAAACAGGCTTATGGTCTAGATCAATATTGACCGTAAATTAAAACAAATTGTATATTTTGTGTAGTATCATCACAAATGGAATGTTTTGTGTGATGTCATCATAAATTGAATGTTTCGTGTGATGTCATCACAAATGGAATGTTTCGTGTGATGCCATCACAAATGGAATGTTTCGTGTGATGTCATCACAAATGGAATGTTTCGTGTGATGTCATCACAAATGGAATGTTTCGTGTGATGTCATCACAAATGGAATGTTTTGTGTGATGTCATCACAAACTGAATGTGAACAGTTTTAAGATTTGGTGGAATGTACTAGACTCATGTATGCATAAACTGTGCTAAATTTTCAAGATGATGACTAAATGATGACTGAATGATGACTGAATGATGAATGAATGATGAATGAATGATGACTTAGTGATGACTAAATGATGAATGAATGATGACTGAGTGATGTCTAAATGATGACTGAATGATGCTCGAGTGATGACTGAACGATGACTGAGTGATGACTAAATGATGACTGAGTGATGACTAAATGATGAATGAATGATGACTGAGTGATGACTGAATGATGACTGAATGATCATTGAGTGATGACTAAATGATGACTGAATGATGACTTAGTGATGACTAAATGATGAATGAATGATGACTGAGTGATGTCTAAATGATGACTGAATTATGACTGAATGATGACTGAGTGATGACTAAATGATGACAGAATGATGACTGAATGATGACTAAATGATGACTGAGTGATTACTGAATGATGACTAAATGACGACTGAATGATGACTGAATGATGACTAAATGATGGTTGAATGATGACTGAATGATGACTGAATGATGACTAAATGGTGACTGAATGATGACTCAGTGATGACTAAATGACGATTGAATGATGACTGAGTGATCAATAAATGCTGACTGAATGATGACTGAATGATGACTGAATGATGACTAAAAGATGACTGAATGATGGCTGAATGATGACTGAGTAATGACTAAATGATGACTGAATGATGATTGAGTGATGACTAAATGATAACTGAATGATGACTGAATGATGACTGAGTGATAACTAAATGATGACTGAATGATGACTGAATGTTGACTAAATGATGACTAAATGCCACTTTAGAAATAAAAGCAAGTTCCTGTTGACAAGATAGCAGCAGCTTGTTTCACGGTTTGCTAAACAAACACAACAGATATAAAATAGACATTTTGCGATCGAACCAATTTTACCAGGATGACAGTGTTAATATGTGTATGTGACAAAAAAAGAACGTACGGAGGCATGAATGTACGTGACAAATAAAGAACATACGAAGACACGAATGTATGTGACAAATAAAGAACATGCGGAGACATGAATGTACGTGACAAATAAAGAACATACGAAGACATGAATGTACATGACAAATAAAGAACATACGGAGACCATGAATGTACGTGACAAATAAAGAACATACGGAGACATGAATGTACGTGATAAATAAAGAACATATGGAGACATGAATGTAAGTGACAAATAAAGAACATACGGAGACATGAATGTACGTGACAAATAAAGAACATACGGAGACATGAATGTATGTGACAAATAAAGAACATGCGGAGACATGAATGTACGTGACAAATAAAGAACATACGAAGAAGACATGAATGTACGTGACAAAAATAAAGAACATTCAGAGAGACGTGAATGTACATGACAAATAAAGAATATACGGAGACATGAATGTACATGACAAATAAAGAACATTCGGATACATGAATGTACATGACAAAAAAAGAACATACGGATACATGAATGTACATGACAAATAAAGAACATACTGAGACATGAATGTACGTGACAAATAAAGAACATATGGAGACATGAATGTACGTGACAAAAAAAGAATATACGGAGACATGAATGTACATGACAAATAAAGAAGATGCGGAGACATGAATGTACATGACAAATAAAGAATATACGGAGACGTGAATGTACATGACAAATAAAGAACATGCGGAGACATGAATGTACATGACAAATAAAGAACATACGGAGACCATGAATGTACATGACAAATAAAGAACATACGGAAACATGAATGTACATGACAAATAAAGAACATACGGATACATGAATGTACGTGACAAATAAAGAACATATGGAGACATGAATGTACATGAGAAATAAAGAACATATGGAGACATGAATGTACGTGACAAATAAAGAACATACGGAGACATGAATGTACGTGACAAATAAAGAACATACGGAGACATGAATGTACATGACAAATAAAGAACATACGAAGACATGAATGTACATGACAAATAAAGAACATACGGAGACATGAATGTACATGACAAATAAAGAACATACGGAGACATGAATGTACGTGACAAATAAAGAACATACGGAGACATGAATGTACATGACAAATAAAGAACATACGGAGACATGAATGTACATGACAAATAAAGAAAATACGGAGACATGAATGTACGTGACAAATAAAGAACATACGGAGACATGAATGTACGTGACAAATAAAGAACATACGAAGACATGAATGTACGTGACAAATAAAGAACATACGAAGACATGAATGTACATGACAAATAAAGAACATACGAAGACATGAATGTACATGACAAATAAAGAACATACGGAGACATGAATGTACGTGACAAATAAAGAACATACGAAGTCATGAATGTACATGACAAATAAAGAACATACGAAGACATGAATGTACGTGACAAATAAAGAACATACGAAGACATGAATGTACGTGACAAATAAAGAACATACGAAGACATGAATGTACGTGACAAATAAAGAACATACGGAGACATGAATGTACGTGACAAATAAAGAACATACGAAGACATGAATGTACATGACAAATAAAGAACATACGAAGACATGAATGTACGTGACAAAAAAAGAACATACGGAGACATGAATGTACGTGACAAATAAAGAACATACGGAGACATGAATGTACATGACAAATAAAGAACATACGGAGACATGAATGTACGTGACAAATAAAGAACATACGGAGACATGAATGTACATGACAAATAAAGAACATACGGAGACATGAATGTACATGACAAATAAAGAACATACGGAGACATGAATGTACATGACAAATAAAGAACATACGAAGACATGAATGTACGTGAAAAATAAAGAACATACGGAGACATGAATGTACATGACAAATAAAGAACATACGGAGACATGAATGTACGTGACAAATAAAGAACATACGAAGACATGAATGTACGTGACAAATAAAGAACATACGGAGACATGAATGTACGTGACAAATAAAGAACATACGGAGACATGAATGTACATGACAAATAAAGAACATACGGAGACATGAATGTATGTGACTAATAAAGAACATACGGCTAGAAGTTGGAACACAATAATCATCATTATGGGCAGGAAAATAAAAATGGTTTAGTTTATTCGAAAGATAATCTTCATTGCACCAAGGGCAAATCCATATTTTAAAAACTAAGATATGTCAGCTATAAAGTGGTTAGGAAGAGTGATGCTAGTGGAATATCAGAATAAATGATGTGTGTCCCCAACATAAAGATCTCGTAAGAAGAAGGTTGGGGAAGTAAAAATGGTAATGGTGATCTTAACTCAACAGACTCGGCACGAGCTATTATCCCCTGGATGTGTGGGATGATTCTTCTGTGGTCTAAATTTATAGTATCATTCTGTCGTCTATATGAGATGGGTGATTCGTTTCATGTTTAAATGTGTCATATCATTCTTTTATTGTCTTTACTAGAAGGATGATTTTTTTTAAATTTCTAAATGTGCTATATCATTTTTTATTGTCTTTTTTAGAAAGATGATTCTTTTAATTTCTAAAAGTGTCATCATTCTTTTATTGTCTTTTTTAGAAGGATGATTCTTTTAATTTCTAAATGTGTCATGATTCTTTTATTGTCTTTATCAGAAGGATGATTCTGTTAATTTCTAAAAGTGTCATCATTCTTTTATTGTATTTTTTAGAAGGATGATTCTTTTCATTTCTAAATGTGTCATAGCATCATTCTCTTACCGTATATATGATATGGATGATTATTCTATCGTCTAAATTTGTCACATCATTCTTTTATTTCGGGTATGGGGTGGATGATTGCAATTATTTTCTTTTTTCCCCGTGCTCAACTGTAGAAGCTGGGCATTATTTATTCTAGAGACACTTCAATAATACCTAGGTTTTCTGTATCAGAAGAACTCACCAACACTAGCACTACTGTAATCCTTACCACGTGTATTAGCACAGGCTGTTTTCAAGGAATCTGAACATGGTTTGAGATCTTCCACGAGGTTTTGACTTGCCTATTTTTTTGTTCTCAATGAAAGTGATCAATTTATAAAACAAGATTATGGTCTTGAAAACCATATATCACATTCCTTAAAAATAATATATATACATGTGTATATATATATATATATATATATATATATCGTTCCTTCCTCAATTATAATCTGTTTTTAACAAAAATTCCCACAGAAATGAACTGACCTACACATAACGATGTGAATACTAGAAAAAATTTGACAAAATGTCAGTGACCACTTTTACAAGATAAAGAATTGTTTCATATGTTTCGTACAGAAAACTTTTTCTTTACCTTTCTAGTTATCTTATGCTTGTAACCATTAAACTGTACTAAAGGAACTTTCGCATAAAGTGAGAATGCTTTTAAATCGTGAATTCGGTCATCCCATTAATCAATCGTCTTCTTGATCTACATTTTTTATATTCCTAATGCTTCTGTGTGATAAGGTTCTTTGATGGATGTTCTTTTGTGTAGTTGTGATCGTGATAGATGCTCAATCAATTCTTTAATCGATCTGTTCCTTTTTATTACGCTCCAGCTGAGATGTAACTCTCAATTCTTTTTTCTTCTATCATTTTTGATTCTGTCTTTTGTAGACAGTCTGTATTCATCTTAAGCATTTTATCTTTTGTTTGACGATTTGTATTTTTTTTCGTTGGCAGTTAATGACTAAGATTGGTGTTGGTAGCAACGTTTTGGTAGGTTGTTGTGTTATGTATATCTGCATGTTTGCTCTAATATTCTACAACTTATCTAGCCACCTGATTTGCTATGTATCAACCGTCTACAGTTTGTACCATAGCCTGTACACGTTCTAACGTACAGCTGTTATACGTATATATCAGTGTACACGTTCTAGCGTACAGCTGTTATACGCATATATCAGTGTACACGTTCTAACGTACAGCTATTATATGTATGTAACAGTGTACACGTTCTAACGTACAGCTGTTATATGTATGTAACAGTGTACACGTTCTAACGTACAGCTGTTATATGTATGTAACAGTGTACACGTTCTAACGTACAGCTGTTATATGCATGTAACAGTGTACACGTTCTAACGTACAGCTATTATATGTATGTAACAGTGTACACGTTCTAACGTACAGCTGTTATACGTATGTAACAGTGTACACGTTCTAACGTACAGCTGCTATACGCATGTATCAGTGTACACGTTCTAACGTACAGCTGCTATACGCATGTATCAGTGTACACGTTCTAACGTACAGCTGCTATACGCATGTATCAGTGTACACGTTCTAACGTACAGCTGCTATACGCATGTATCAGTGTACACGTTCTAATGTACAGCTGTTATACGTATGTATCAGTGTACACGTTCTAATGTACAGCTGCTATACGCATGTATCAGTGTACACGTTCTAATGTACAGCTGTTATACGTATGTATCAGTGTACACGTTCTAATGTACAACTGCTATACGCATGTATCTGTTCCCTTAATATTTTCCACTGTCATAATTTAGCCCTTCTTAATATATTAACGTTATATAGTTCAGCAGGGTTAGCCCAAATACAAGTCTATTGTTTTGATAAAAAAAAAAAACAACGCAATAAATGTATGTAACACCCTCAAAGTTTGAAGTTATCAATGACCATAGTACTGTGATTCTACCGTTGAAGATCAAATCCTGGAGGCGTGGATCTTTCGTACTATTTAGATTCAGTCTGTTTATAAATCATGTTTTTTTTTAAAATAAATATAGTGCAGAAGTAGCTTCCGGGGCCTGAAGGGGGAGTAAAGAATTGTGACTCTGTTCCCTATCAGGCATGTTCGTAAGAGGCGACTAAGGAGGGTTGGGCATGGGACTGGCTATCATGTACTGTAAAAAAAATGAAGCCGAAATAATTTCACAAACATGGAACTTCAACTAGACGTATAATTTAACATATATCTAGGCAGTATAAGAGATAAAGAAGGAGGAACAGAGAAAGATAAAAAAAAATATATATATATCAAAAGCAAGAAGATCATTTGTTGCACTGGGAGACGTAGGAAAGTCCAAAGAAATTAAGTTAAAGACAACAATTAATATATTCAACTCCAATGTTAAGTCAGTATTATTATATGGGTGTGAAACATGGAAAACAACAAAAATGACAATCATAAAGATACAGACCTTCATTAATGGATGCTTACGCAGAATTAAATGATGGAAATAGTAAAAGTAAAAAAATTAAAGTGGTCCCGTCACGCCAAGTGGCGTATAGGGAAATATGGTGTTAGTGACACTATATTTTACAGACCTTCAGCACATGATTTTTTGGGGTAATGTGGTCGGTATTACGCCCGTGCTGCTTTACTTTCCCAGAAAAAAATCCGGTACCCATTTAAGGCTGGATGAACCCGGAAGCCGTCGGTTGGGATCGAAGCCTACCCATTGTCCTTTGTACTCCAGTTCACTAACCATTGAGCTATCGCGGCTCCCTTAAATGATGGAAATGGCAAGACAAAAATCATTAACATAGAATTATGGAAATGTACCAGTCTGAAAAAATTACCAGTGGATAAAGAGATACAGCGAAGACGAGCGGGAGCCAAATGAGAGTATTACACAAATAGGTCCTTTTTGTGAACCCCCAAGAAAAAATACAAAGAGGAAGACCAAGATGTTCTTTGAGAAGACAAATGGAAGCAGAGATGAAGATGACGGGAAAGACATGGAATGATCTTAAAAGAATTGCAAGAAACATAAGGGCTTGGAAAGTGTTTGTTGAAGACCTATGCTCCACAGGGAGCTGAAAAGGTAGAACGAAGAAGAAGGAACTATTTTATCTACAACCACCTTTATAATGTTCTAATAAATTATTTTAGTAAGACTCCACATTTTATTACTTATTGAGCTCTCATTTAACTATCATCATCATCAAGTACCGGGCCTACTGGCGTAGGTGATCATGTCTCTCCACAACTTTCGATCTCGTCAGTTCTTTATCATTTCTGTTGTTGACCTTCTGCCAAGCCATTCTCTTAAGCTGTCTAGCATTTTCTCTCTTTGCTTCCCTCTACTTCTTCGTCCCTCAATTTTTCCAGTTGTTACAATATGTTCCATTTGTTCTCTTCTCATTACATGGCCCAAAAATGATGATTCTGTCTTCCTAATATTGGAAATTAGCTCTTTTTTTGTTTTGGCCTCTTTCAGAACATTTTCATTACTCTTCTTAGCTGTCCATGGTATTCTCAACATTCTTCTGTAAAACCACATTTCTACAGACTCCAGTGATTTTCTTGTCTGTTGTCCTATTGTCCATTTAACTATATATATATAAAATCATCGCAGCTTTTTTCCTAATGCTTTTGTTCAACATATTTATAGTAACCGTTACGTGTTAAATAAAATGTAAAATGTTTACCACCTGATATTTGTTTTTGTCCATTGAGAAAAGCTGATTTTGAAAGATGACCACTGATTCAGGAGATAAGAAGGTATAGATAGTAGATCTTAAGTATCTTTCAGTGCATA
The DNA here is from genome assembly GCA_032433765.1 of Megaustenia siamemsis. Classification (NCBI taxonomy): domain Eukaryota; kingdom Metazoa; phylum Mollusca; class Gastropoda; order Stylommatophora; family Ariophantidae; genus Megaustenia; species Megaustenia siamemsis. The sequence goes on from JAVIAB010000092.1 coordinate 83,266,559, forward strand.
ACTTATATTGTATAGGCTATGTCAGCAATAAATATGTGCGCAATAAAATCCAACACTCCACAGGATTAAGTTAATGACATACTGTCTGCATCAAAAGAACGAAAATGGAAATTGTATGGACATGCTACAAGATCTATAGGTCTCTGCTAATACCACTTTCGCATGGCACAGTGCCAGGCTAAAGAAGGCAAGGTAGATTTTAAAAAATGGTGGGAAGACACAATTAGAGAATGGACAGGATTAACCTTCGTCATACCTCATTGAGCAGCTCTTGATCGTGACTCCTGGAGGACAATTGTGATGACATGAAGCGAGCCTCAACGACCGCCAAAATTATGAGACTGATGATGGCGATGATGGCGATGATGATGAATTGTTTACAGTATGGATAGCTGTTCTATTATAATCTGTTTGTTTTACCAGCATTTTTATTAATGGATATTTTTTTTTCTTTTCTTTTATGAAAGGCTACATGTCAAGAGACCTGAAATATTGCGATACATCTTATGATTTATGCTATTAAACTGGATATAGTGATATTTTATAGAAGGTAAAAGGGGCAAGGACAGCGTTTGATCTAATAAGAAATTTTTCTGTAACGCATTTGCCAGCAACATGGTTACACAGACAGAAAAATTACATCGGTGTGCGACCTCTGTACTTGGGAATACATCGACGTCCACAGATGCCAGATCAAGCTTATGACAATGGTGAGAGCGTGTGGGCCATACTCACCAAATTGTTACAGTCAGAAAATTGTTGCCTTATTTGCAACCGTGTCTTCAGTTCTCACTGCAGTATTGTCATCTGCATACGATTTAGAGACACTAACGTCATCATTGGCTACACTACCGTCAGCAGCAGAAGCGGTAAGAAACAATTATGAGACATCACCAGAGGCAGGTGCAGTTTGTGCAGTGGTTCTTGTAGTTGTTGGTGAGTCCCGGAACAACATGACCATGACGAACCAGAGCAAAGTTAGCCTTGACTTCTGCTTGAACTTGACCTTAGATCAGATTCAAGACAACTTCACTGAGTGCCTCCCACCCCTACCCAAACATTTGTACTTCAGTGACGACAACATTCTCTCAGTGGCTGCATATTCCTGCATGTTTGTTGTGGCGGCGTGCGGGAACCTGACCGTTTTTATTACACTGTTCAGGAACAGGAGTGCCAAATCTAGAATCAACGTGTTTATCATGCACCTGGCCATAGCAGATCTGATTGTGACGTTCGTTATGTTGCCCCTGGAGATTGCATGGAATTCTACCGTGGCATGGCTGGCTGGGGATATTGCCTGCAGACTTCTCACGTTCTTCAGAGCTATGGGCTTCTACTTGTCCTCCTTCATTCTGGTCTCAATCAGCCTCGACCGCTACTTCGCCATTATGAGGCCGCTATCAATCACAGACGCTGACACCAGAGCTAAAATGATGTTATTAGTGTCTTGGTTTTTATCCATCATTGCCAGCGTCCCACAGGTAAGTATTGTATATATTTAGTTGTTACTCCTAACTCGTGTGCGTATGCAGGTGGTGGACAGTAACGTTATTAGATGTTGTGATAGTAATTATTCTTTTGTTGGTAATTGTTGTTTTGCGCTGTTAGTAGATTAGCAATGTTGAATTGAAACGTTAAAATTACAGACAAAAAATCGAATTCGCTGAAACAATTGTATTAATTAGTTGTTTGATTGTCTCCGAGTTGAAATTTACAGGGGCCTTACTATTAACAGGCGTCAATGACTAATTACTAATTCATCCCAACGTAGTGCTACCAATGAAAGTCCGTGACTCTAGATGCATGAACAATAAGAAAAATAACCACTACTGAGATGAAATGTGTCAGACGAATGACAGGAAACAGTCTGAGAGATAAGATCAGAAATGAAGAGCTGAGAAAAAACAAGGAATAGCCACCGTCATAGAAAATATAAAGAAACAACATATACAATGGTTTGGCCACGTGACACGACAGAAAGATCAAAACACAACACAAAGAGCCCTCAATAAACGTTGCGAGAATACCAGACCCAAGGGTCGACCACGAAAAAAGATGGATCGATGGAATATTAGAAGCACTAGGAAACATAGCGGCAGAGGCGAACAGAAGAGCAAAAGACCGTAAATTATATCTCCCCACGACGCTGAAAAGCAAATGAGGAAGGAAAGTAGAGGAATGACTAAATAATAAAATATTGACTTCAAGTGTGCATATTGAAAGTTAGAGAATAAACAAGCTTCGATATATATAAGGGCGCTAAGTGACTTTTAAATACCACATGTTCGTCAAAAGACGAAAACTTTACAATGTGGGACTCGCTTATAAATATTGAAGTGCTGGCATCGAAATTTTACGTAAGTGTGTCAGGTCTACTTTTAAATGAAGTTGTCAGGTGGCCTCTAATTCTAAATGAAATTGTGAAGCTGCTTTTAAATATTTAATGTAGGACGTAATATGGCTTTTACGTAGTACAGTTTTATTGTGTGTTTTATAACCACTTTGATAAAGCCATTTTTACGCGGAGCCTGCATGAGCAGCTGACACACTTGGACTTCAAGGAGGTGAATGAGGGAGTGAACCCGAACTTTGTAAAGTGGGTAGTTCGTTCTTGGTTAGGGTACAGCACCAGTTCTAATGTGTACGTTTCCCTGAGATTAGATCTTTCTTTGTAATCACGCAATAAATCGAAACACCTAATGTGAAATAATTAGTGATGATACTCAGCAAGTGGAGATAACTGAATCACCAATCTCTAGAAGCTGCGCATACGAAATTACATCGGTTAAATAAAATATATTCAATGTTTTACGTGTTTTCGGATGTTAACAGTTATCACGATGTTGTTATTTCATGTTTCACTCACAAAAACACAATACACACACATTTTTAGTTTAGTAACAGTCACATGAACTTATATATTCCTGTACTATCTTGCAAAATGTTTGTGCAGTTTGTATTTATCTGTCATGAAATGATAGTTGTAGCAGAACAAATGTAAAACAATCAATTTTAGAGATTCATATACGATATCACATATGAAGCACCGGTTGGTCACGATGAATCAGTCCTGTAGTCAATGACTGACAAAGAAATGCAAACATTCGTATTCCCAAACACATATTGTATGGCGAACTTAAGGATGGAAGAGACTAAAGGGTATATCAGTGCTGATATATAAGGATGTCTGCAGGTCTTCCTTGGTGGAATTCTCTATCAGTGAAAGAGACGGGGAAAATCTGGCTGCAGATCGTAACACGTGGAAAACAAAAAAAACAAAAAATGGCACAGCATCTTTCGAGGTAGTGCAGATATAAAATTCAGAAGGCAAAAGATTGAGAAGAAAGGAGGCCAGGCACCACCAATACAACTTGTTCATTCTGCGGATGGATCTATCTATCCAATATCGGCAGATTCAGTCACAAGAGAAACTGTTCAGCAAAGCAGCATACAACATAAGACACTAATATTTTTACCAAACTACTGACCTAACATGATTGTTTGCTATCAACCGTCTGTCAAGACGCCATATGCCTCATTTCATATGAACATCATGACACGAATTCAAACTAAATCAACACCATATATCCCACTTGGTCAAGTTATCGCTAGTGGTCAAGTTATCGCTAGCAGTCAAGTTATCGCTAGTGGTCAAGTTATCGCTAGTAGTCAAGTTATCGCTAGTAGTCAAGTTATCGCTAGTGGTAAAGTTATCGCTAGTGGTAAAGTTATCGCTAGTACAAACTGCTTCGGTTGTCGTTAAACATAAAAAAAAATGGCCACTGTATTACACTAAACTTGGTCTGCCGAATTGGTCAGCAGCAGCAGCAGATCTGAGCAGGTACTGAGAAAAACGTGGTTCCACCATTGACTGTCAGTATTTAAGCTTGTGTGTTACCGGGGCCTCATTATGAGGGAAGTAAAGAATAGTGACACTGTGACCTTCCAGGCATGTCGTAAGAGGCGACTAAGGAGGTTGATCGATGGTTTGACAAGCTGTCATTATTAAAAGTACTGTTATGGAAACAGAGCCATAGGTTTTGGAAGCAGTGATCTCTGCAATATGTGCCATTTTGGCACACAAGGTTTCTGTTTTTTGAGATTGTGGTTCTTCCTTATGTGCCGTATTCGGCTCGAAAGGACGATAGATAGATATATAGATTTGAGCTTCCCATTGCTTAAATGTGTTGTATTTCTCATAGCTTTAATATGTTGTCTTTCTCATAGCTTAAATGTGTTGTATTTCTCATAGCTTTAATATGTTGTCTTTCTCATAGCTTAAATGTGTTGTATTTCTTATTTCTTAAATGGATTGTCTGTCTCATAACTGTAATATGTTTTCGTTCTTATTGCTTAAATGTGTTGTCTCTCTCATAGCTTAAATATGTTGTCTTTCTCATAGCTTAAATGTGTTGTATTTCTCATAGCTTAAATGTGTTGTATTTCTCATAGCTTAAATGTGTTTTCTTTCTCATAGCTTAAATGTGTTGTATTTCTCATAGCTTAAATGTGTTGTCTCTCTCATAGCTTTAATATGTTGTCTTTCTCATAGCTTAAATGTGTTGTATTTCTTATTTCTTAAATGGATTGTCTGTCTCATAACTGTAATATGTTTTCGTTCTTATTGCTTAAATGTGTTGTCTCTCTCATAGCTTAAATATGTTGTCTCTTTCATAGCTTAAATGGGTTGTCTCTCTCATAGCTTAAATGTGTTTTCTTTCTTATTGCTTTAAATGTGTAGTCTTTCTCATAGCTTAAATGTGTTGTATTTCTCATAGCTTAAATGTGTTGTCTTTCTCATAGCTTAAATGTGTTTTCTTTCTCATAGCTTAAATGTGTTTTCTTTCTTATTGCTTAAATGTGTTGTATTTCTCATAGCTTAAATGTGTTGTATTTCTCATAGCTTAAATGTGTTTTCTTTCTCATAGCTTAAATGTGTTGTATTTCTCATAGCTTAAATGTGTTGTCTCTCTCATAGCTTAAATGTGTTGTATTTCTCATAGCTTAAATGTGTTTTCTTTCTCATAGCTTAAATGTGTTTTCTTTCTCATAGCTTAAATGCGTTTTCTTTCTACAATGGGGAGTGGATAGATTAGGGTGGTTAATGGTGGATTAGGGTGGTTAATTGCGGATTAGGGTGGTTAATGGTGAATTAGGGTGGTTAATGGTAGATTAGGGTGGTTAATGGTAGATTAGGGTGGGTGGATAATGGTGGATTAAGGTTGGGTAGTTCTGGTTATGTTTTAATTTCGTTGGGTAAGGTTGTGGTGGGTTGAGTGTGTATGTTAATCTGAGTATGGTAGGGTAGATACGTGTCAGTGTGGTGGACTTAGGTTTGATTCTCGCTAGGTCAATTTTTGTGTGTGTCCACCTTTCGTTGAAGAATATAATCTTTGTTAGGCCAGACGATCGAGATAGGTAGCCAAGCCATTTATTTTTGTGCTTCTTCACGATAGTCAAACGATCATTATGCACTCCGATTGCTTGTTGAATCTTTTTACGAACTCTTTCATTTCTAATATCATCTAAGTAGGAGTTACCCAAGATCTTACGAACACATTTAATCTCTATAACTTGTTTTTTTTTTATTTGGCAAACGAACCGTTACTGCACTTGTTTATTTGCGCTTACCTTGCCCTATGTGTTATATTTGCATGCTTCTTTTTCATGGATTTAAAAAAAAATTAATTTCTATCTAATTTTTATTTGAGTTGACAATGGGTTACCTAGGCAACACTGCAAAATTAGATGTTACAAAATTCAGTAGTAGCGCGATTAAACCAACGATGGCAAATAATAATTTAAACTAACAAAACAACAAAAACAAGATCAGATTCGGTTTGCTAATGTTGCTTGTATAGAAATATGTGAGCAAGCAAATCATTCGTTGTTGAATATTTGCTTACATGGTTAATCTGATTTTTTGGGGAAGTTTTAATTTCGAATATACGTATTAACTGCTGCTCTTGCAAGCATTAATCTTAGATCGAAACTTCCCAAATCTACATAAATATAACGCTTTTATGTTGTTTATAAACATTTTAAAAATTAAATATTTGCAATCATCGAAATAGATGCTTAGATTGTCTGGTGGAATATGAACGATAATTTAAATACGCTGTTTGGGATTAATCCAAAGCTTCGGTTTTTATTCCCATTGAAAAAAAAAAAAAATTAAAAAATTTTTTTTGAACTGTTGTAAATTTTCATAGATCGACCAGCAGGATCAGAGCAAGAACAACTTGTCGACAACTTGAAGCTCCTTGTAGTCTTATCAATCTCACGACATAGCGATTCTCTACATTCCACCGTACTTGTCGACAACTTGAATCTCCTTGTAGTCTTATCTATCTCACGACATTGCGAGTCTCTACATTCCACCGTACTTGTCGACAACTTGAATCTCCTTGTAGTCTTATCTATCTCACCACATTGCGAGTCTCTACATTCCACCGTACTTGTCGACAACTTGAAGCTCTTTGCAGTCTTATCTATCTCACCACATTGCGATTCTCTACATTCCACCGTACTTGTCCCCAACGTTTGCAGATGAGTGGGGTGGGGCCAGTGATCTTATTTGTTATTACACAGCTGTTTGTTATCATCACGTGACTTTTTAGTTCTGATTTTGAAAAAAAAAACATTTGCAGCATTAATAGATAGAGATGTAAATATCCATCATTATTAAAGATGATACTTTAAAGAAGAGGTCTCAATTTGTGACACACGATGTAAAACTTGTATATGTAAAAGATATTTGAGTAGTTACTGATCGTATCAGAAAGATCATATATTGCAAATGTGGGTTTCAGACAATGATATATTCAATTGTTAATCACAACAGCTTTAACATTTTATGATACATCGTCTTCCAACCACTGTGAATGTTTCATAGGATAAGCATGTGTATCTTCTTACCTTCCTGGAAAGACGCAAATGAATAAAGCAAATAACTTATGATAGACAAAGAACCGTGATTACATTACCTTAACTCAGTGAGCCAAGTATCAATTCCGCCTGTCGACTGTGTCGACTGGAGAGCGCCAAGCTGTGTTTGATACTTTGATCCCACATTTAATTTGTTGCCAAGCCTGCTCGTTGGCCCTACACCACTCACGCTCCCTTTAAAAGCAGTGACATGGCTAAAGTGGATATGAAAAGATATAATCATCGCTCTCATCTCCCAGGTCAGTTCCTGCGATATCTTGCTACATTTATCTATTATGCCTTTGCGATACGTGGCTCTTAACAACAGAATTAGAGAGAAGAAAAGACGTTTTTGAGATGAGATGTAATAGAAAAAAACAGTATGTATATATTGTAAACCACGTTACCAGCGATTTCAGCGGTAATCGAAATCCGCGACATTTGAACAGTGTAATGATGTTCTTATTGCTTCGAACAAACCTTAATAGAGTTGGCACGGTCACGTGTTCCGTTCATCAATGTTAGCCAAAGTTGCAAGGATCGAAGACGGGGAAAGGAGAAAAAAAATGTACATTATGTAAGTAGCACGAAGACAACATAAAAAAACACATACAAGTCTTTAATTTGCGCAGTTTCGTGGCGTTGTTGAGGATTAAGAGCCTGTTTCCTCTTGCGCAATATTTTTCTGGTCGCAAAATGTAAAAAAAAAAGGAAAGTAAAAGAGTAAATATAAAATACAGGCCAGAGGACACAACCTTGAATTTGCACAAGATGTCGGTCACTTACGCTGAATACTGGATTCAGCAACTTTCAGTAAACAGGGTAAAACAAAACAAGAGAACTGCATATTATTGCTAGAAGACCCAGTCAGTAAGCGGTATGGAGAGAAAGATAAAGGTATTACGATCTTTAATATTATCAGTAAATATATCATTACTTGTTTTTACTGTATTCTTCTTGTATTTTTTTTACTTTTAACAGCTCTCTCACCCAATTTCGTCAAACCTACCCCCCCCCCTTTCCCTTTTGCACACTCCCTATATTCTTATTAACTTACCTATCCCTTTTGCAGTTTAATTTTGTCTATTTGTCTTTCATTAGCAAACGCTGGCAGACGCACTGCTCTGTCATTAATCTGATCGGATTATTATGTACGACCCATAAATGTGTTTATTCTTGTCATTTGTATCCTTCTCAACCACGTCTGACTAACAAAACATAATTAAGAGTTGCTTGACTTGGCGCAAATGTCACGTTTTAGTTTCATCCCTAGAAATGTGACAGCCAGCCTTTGTATGTGATGATGTCATGTTACAATTACTTCATGCTTGAAACTGATATTTTCAGAGGGTGCACCTAATTTGTGACACAAGGAGAAACTAGTAATTTCCCTGATGTCATTATTTTTATGTTAATGTCGTTTTTGGAGATTAATGATTAATTATCTGATGAAATATGCAGCTTTAATTTGTCGTGTTCTGAAGTAGAAATACAAGACACGCTAAAGGTTGGGCTTGTTGTATTGCGGGTATAGGGGTCAAATATGTTCATTAATGGAGTATTCTGTTGTAGGGGAGTAAAGAATTACGTGTTGACTCTTTAATCCTCAAACGAGCTAGTTTTATAAATGGTTTAAACGCAAATTGGCGCTCTCCAGTCGAGCCTGCTATGACGGAATGAGTACCTGACACACAGTTGAGAAAATAGAAACAAAAGAACTGGCCCCCTCAGATGCCATGGTCTAGTACGATATAATTCATCTCCCACCCACAACCCACGGACACACACCCGATAAAATATGTAACGGGACAATTTTTATTTGCTACAGAACTTATGTTAGGGGAGCGTAGAAGAAGCTAGTGCATTTCCTCACTGTTATTACCATCCTGAATCCATTGAGCCAGGTTACTATTTGCAGCTGGGTCGACTGGACAATACCGGGCTGAGTTTTCACTCTAACCGCTACATCACTCTAACCGATTCACCACTCTAACTGATATGCCACGCTAACTGCTACATTACTCTAATAAATACGCCACTTTAACCGCTAAATCAAGCAAATCGATACGCCACTCTAACCGCTGCATCATTCTAACCGCTACATCCTCTAACCGCTACATTACTCTAACTGTTACAGCACTATAATATATCTTTCAACCCAACTCTACCAATTCTTCTATAAATCCACACGTCAAAGGCTTCAATTTTATGTTCTGTTTCTTGATGAAGACATCCCTGTAAAGTATTCACTTTCTTTTCTATTTCTGAAATGAAAAAAAAAGATGACACCCGTCACGCTATTCTGTATATGAAAAATGTAATGTTAAAGCACATATCTTTCAGTGATCATAAGTTATAATTGACACAAGTATACGTTCCAATGCATGGAAAAAATATTAAAACAAGTAAATGAATTTAAATATCTGGGAACAATGTTAACCTCAGATGGTAGATGCACAACAATGTTGTGATGCAGAATGGCTCAGGCAAAAGCAGCTTTCCATACAAAAAAATGAGGAAGATACTGTGCAATCCATTTTTGACAATAAAAACAAGAGAGTTCTTAGATATTATGTCTTAACATATGCATTTGTATCATGGACAATAGGACAACAGACAAGAAAATCACAGGAGGCTGTAGAAATGTGGTTTTACAGAAGAATGTTGAAAATACCATGGACAGCTAAGAAGAGTAATGAAATCGTTCTGAAAGAGCACAAAGCAAAAAGAGAGCTAATTTCCAAAATTAGGAAGAAACTATTTTCGTTTTCTTTGCCGTCTAATGCGAATGGAACAGCTGGAATATTTTCTGAGAACTGCGAAAGTTGAGGGACGAAGAGATAGAGAGAAGCAAAGAGAAAAGTTCAACAGTCATTCAAAGAAATGTTATTGGTTATGGAAGGCCTCGGTATCACTGCAAAACGAATTAAAATCCATGATTGCTCAACCGCCCGTGCCAGTGGAATCATCCGAATTACTAACACATCTCCCAAACAAAGAAAGGTAACTGTAGTCCCCATCGTAGCAGTCTCAGCACACGCCAAAAGACATTAGGCGAAACCGCGCAGAAAGTGACCACAGCCAACTGTTCCCTGTCATGCGATATTATCATTCATCGTAAACAAGCGGGATATCGAAACAGGATCAAAACGGATCTATGAAATGTATGCGATTACAATATCTAATTTTACGATTTGTTCTTCTATAGCAAATATGATATGTAAATAATAGAAAAATCAATAAATAATATTTACAATCAAAGATCAATCAGAGAGAATCAGCCTGTAAATTCTTTGTCGCTTTCTGAGGGAAATTATTAGACCTTCTAGAAGCTCCAAGATGTTGAACCATATAACCAAAATGTGTTTAATTCAGTTTTACTCACACAAGAATTGCTCTATGATCGACGAAATACGAGAATGTCTGCGGGTGTAGAAATGGCAGCAAAGGCGATGTGAGAAAAATGTTTGCGAAGCTAAAGAGTTCAATTAATTGTCAAAATAATAACAAGTAAACAATATTATCATAATAATCATCATTTGAATCTAAGAAACAGTGAAATATGCATCATGTATTCGCTTAAACATTGAATTTCAATTGGTCTTCTGTTCTCAAATGGAGATAATCACAAATATGAAATATATAGAGGCGTGCTGAGCCATGAGTATGGCTGTAAAAGATATGACCAAAAAAAAAAAAAACAAACATAGAAACATCAAGCTAACAAACTTTATACTTCAGCAATGGCCGAAATGTGGAAGTCGCGATAGCTCAGTGGTTACAGTATCTTCTTCTACCTTTTAGCTCCCAGTGGAGCATAGGTCTTCAACAAACACTTTCCAAGTCGTTCTGTTTTTTGCCATTCTTTTAAGATCATTCCATGTCTTCCCCATCATCTTCATCTCTGCTTCGATCTGTCTTCTCCAAGAATTCCTTGGTCTTCCTCGTTGTCTTTTCCCCTGGGGATTCCAAAAAAGGGCCTGTTGTGTAATACTCTCAGTTGGCTTCCGTAGTGTGTGTCTGTATTGGACTAAAAAAGACAAGAGGTCGGGTTCGATCCTGATCAATGGCTTCCGGGTCACGTAACCGTAAATGCGTACCAGATATTTTCTGGGAAAGTAAAACGACACGGCGTAATACAGCCCCCAAATCACTCCAAAAATTATGGTCGCTAAAACCATATTCTCTATACGCCACTTGGCGTGATGGAGTTCTTTACTTTATACTTTTATGACCGAGACGTCATAGTTAGTCTTGTCGAACAGGCAGAAAACTCCGACTTAGAAGTTACTCATATTTTTTCTGTCGATGAGTAATTGACGTTTCAAGCCAGGGCTCGCTGCTGAGACCAGGGGTGGTTGCCGCAGAGAGAAATCATAAATAAAAATCCCAACCGGTGTAGCCGGGATTTGAACCCACAACCTCACTGTCTCGAGGCTGGCGTCTTGCCTCGAGACCAACCAGTCCCCATTACGCCAGTTATTCATTTAAATGGATGACAACGTAAAACCAGAGTTCATTACTATGTGATTAATTTCACTGGATGACAAATTAATGAAAAAAGTTCATTACCAAGTGATTAATTTAACTGGATGACAGAGTAATGAAAAAAGTTAATTACCAAATGATTACTTTCACTGGATGACAAAGTAATGTCAGAGCTCATTACCAAGTCATTACTTTCACTGGATGACAAATAAAAAAGAGGAAGAGATATTAAACTTGGAGTAAGGAACCAAGATTGTAAATATCAAAGTTTACAAGATCAAGAACAACCTACGCAGCGATCATAGGCGGCTTGAATAAAGTAGAAAGACTTTGTTTCTAAAAGGTCATTCTTGTCATTAAAAGTCTTTTCCCTAATTGCTTTGTAAATAATGGTCTAAATGATGTGAATCATAACATTTCAAGGCAACAATAGGCCATATATTCACATTTAAAGCAAAAGTAGGCCACAATTTCAAATTTATTTAAAAAAAGTAGGTCACACGATCTATCGACTTTGTCAAGATGATCGTAATACGAACAATGCGATATAGGAGACGTTGAAGGAGATCCGGGCGGAAGCATCGGTGTTAAGGAAGACAGTACGCGGTCAGGAAAACAATATGAACTCAACCAGTATAAGAATAGGCACACACCAGTAATGAATGGAGGCAGAGCTTTATGGTGGCAGGCAACATTATTGTTCTTGGTGACCACTATTTTGTGTGCTTTTAAAACACACTAAAAGCTATTATATGTTTTATTTGAGTGTTTTGAAGTCACTTACTACTCAACTACTGAACTAAGCATAAATCATGTTGCGAAATACATCTTCATGTACAATTATTATGTCTATATAATTCGTGAAGAGATGGTTTTCTATTCTGAATCAAGTGTATACTAAAGTCTCTTCTACCTTTTAGCTCCCAGTGGAGCATAGGTCTTCAACAAACACTTTCCAAGTCGTTCTGTTTTTTGCAATTCTTTTAAGATCATTCCATGTCTTCCCCATCATCTTCATCTCTGCTTCAATCTGTCTTCTCCAAGAATTCCTTGGTCTTCCTCTTTGTCTTTTCCCCTGGGGATTCCAAAAAAGGGCCTGTTGTGTAATACTCTCAGTTGGTTTCCGTAGTGTGTGTCCTATCCATCGCCATCGTCTTCGCTGTATTTCTTTATCCACTGGTATTTGACGGTACATTTCCATAATTCCACGTTTGTGACTTTGTCCTGCCATTTCCATCCCTTTATTCTGCGCAAGCATCCATTAATGAAAGTCTGTACCTTCGTGATTGTCAATTTTGTTATTCTCCATGTTTCACAGCCATATAATAGAACCGACTTAACATTGGAGTTGAAAATTTGTAATTTTTGTATTTAGCCTAGTTTGGATTTCCATATGTTTCCCAGTGCAATGAAAGCTCCTCTTGCTTTTGATATCCTTATTTTGGTATCGTTTTCTGTTCCTCCCTCTTTATCTATATTACTGCCCAGATATATATAAGATTGTACGTCTAGTAGAGGTATTTCTCCTAGTTTTATTTGGTTATTGCCAACTGCATTAATTCTCATAATGTTGGTCTTATCTCTATTAATCTTTAGTCCTAGCTGTTGTGATCTCTCATCTAATATACTCATTTTATCTTGCATCTGTTGGTGGCTGTGTGATAGGAGAGCTATGTCATCAGCAAAGTCTAAATCATCAAGTTGTTTGGTCAGTGACCACTGGATCCCATTTCTGTTGTTTTGAGTTATTTTCATAATCCAATCTATGGCCAGTAGAAAGAGAAATGGAGACAGAAGGCATCCTTGCCTTACTCCTGTTCTTATTTCAAATGCTTCTGTAAGCTGTCCTTCATGCACCACACTACATTTTGTTCCTTCATACATTGTTTTTATCAGGTTAATAAACTTTATGGGGATTCCATAATGACTCAGCAACTTCCAAAGCATTCTTCTGTCTAAACTATCAAATGCCTTTTCGTAATCTATGAATCCAATATAAAGTGGGGATTTTAGTTCTAAACTTTGTTCAACTATTATACGTAAAGTAGTTATTTGATCAGCACATGATCTGTTTTTCCTAAAACCTCACAGACTACTTGGCTATTATAAAAAAAAAACATGAGTAGCAGATAATTTGGCTTTTATAAAAAGATTGATGCAAATAACTTTGTTGTAAATTGTCAGGTTGCAGGTAACAGACATTATGCGAGTAGCGTCCGGTTGTTTAACACAAATAAATGGAGGTGGTCATTTTCAGAATTATTATAAAAGGTTTGTTTACAATGATCTGGATCACGGTGAACAAGGTAACAGACGATAGTTTTCTGTTCTTTCTTCGTGTCGACATGAAGTGTTTGTTTTCTCTTTGTGTAACCATAAAGTGTTTGTTCTCTCTTTGTGTAGCAATAAAGTGTTTGCTCTCTCTTTGTGTAGCAATAAAGTGTTTGTTCTCTCTTTGTGTAGCAATAAAGTATTTGTTCTCTCTTTGTGCAGCTATAAAGTGTTTGTTCTCTCTTTGTGCAGTTGTAAAGTGTTTGTTCTCTCTTTGTGCAGCTATAAAGTGTTTGTTCTCTCTTTGTGCAGCTATAAAGTGTTTGTTCTATTTTTGTGGAGCTATAAAGTGTTTGTTCTCTCTTTGTGCAGCTATAGAGTGTTTGTTCTCTCTTTGTGCAGCTATAAAGTGTTTGTTCTATTTTTGTGGAGCTATAAAGTGTTTGTTCTCTCCTAGAGTAGCAATAAAGTGTTTATTCTCCTATCGTATGAAAATACAGTATTTGTTCTATCTTCTTGTTATTATGAAGTCTTTGTTCTATCTCCTTGCAGTAGGGTGTTTGTTATTTGTTCATGTAGTTGTGTGTTTCTTCTTTGTTCGTTTAGTTATGAAATGTTTGTTTTTTGTTCGTCTATTTATATGGCACGTGTTCTTTGTTCGCGTAATTATGAAGTCTTTGTTCTCTCTTCTTGTAATTATGAAGTGTTTGTGTTAGTCTAATACGGAAACGTATGTAATATCTTCGTGTAATTATTAAGTTTGTATTCTTTGTTTGTGTGGTTGTGAAAATTTGTTCTCTCTTAGCGTGAATATTAAATGTTTGTTCTCTCCAAGCTTAGATATGTAATGTTTGTTCTCTCTTAGCATATATAAAATGTTTGCTCTCTCTTACTGTAGAAATAAATGCCTTTTCTCTTTTAGCGTAGATATAAAGCATTTGTGTCTGTTCTCTTTTAGTGTAGAAATAAATGCTTATTCTCTCTTAGCGTAGATATAAAGTGTTTGTTCTCTTTTAGTGTAGAAATAAATAGTTTGTTCTCTCTTAGCGTAGATATAAAATGTGTGTTCTCTTTTAGTGTAGAAATAGTTTGTTCTCTCTTAGCGTAGATATAAAACGTTTGTTCTCTCTTAGCGTAGATATAAAATGTTTGTTCTCTCTTAGCGTAGATATAAAATGTTTGTTCTCTCTTAGCGTAGATATAAAACGTTTGTTCTCTCTTAGCGTAGATATAAAACGTTTGTTCTCTCTTAGCGTAGATATAAAACGTTTGTTCTCTCTTAGCGTAGATATAAAATGTTTGTTCTCTCTTAGCGTAGATATAAAATGTTTGTTCTCTCTTAGCGTAGATATAAAACGTTTGTTCTCTCTTAGCGTAGATATAAAACGTTTGTTCTCTCTTAGCGTAGATATAAAACGTTTGTTCTCTCTTAGCGTAGATATAAAATGTTTGTTCTCTCTTAGCGTAGATATAAAATGTTTGTTCTCTCTTAGCGTAGATATAAAACGTTTGTTCTCTCTTAGCGTAGATATAAAACGTTTGTTCTCTCTTAGCGTAGATATAAAACGTTTGTTCTCTCTTAGCGTAGTTACACATACTAAAGTGGTTCCCAAATATTCAACACTTGCGGCTCACTTTCTCTGCCAATGTTATACCGGCGGAGTTCTCATAGCAGTTACGATACTTAGTCTGGTTGACTCGCTGATAAAATATAAAAGATGATAAATGGCAAAAGAATTAACACTATCATGTAGTGACACGTTCATGTCCTAAACAATAATGAGCCTGTCTTGATGTTGTCATTATAAGATTTGTAACAACAAAGGTGGAAGCAAACAGCAAAAATAAAATATAACAAAGAGAACTCAAAATCAATTGTAATAAAAACAGGAGTAAGACTGGGATGCATCCTATCATCAAACTTGTTCAATCTATACACTGAACAAATCTTTAAAAATATCACAAGGATGCCAGGTCTAAACATTAATGGAAATATAATCAATAACATAAGATATGCTGATGATACTGTATTACTAACAGAATATCCCAAAGATCTAAAACCGTTACTTAATCAAATAAACATGACAAGCAAAAAATATGGATTAGATACGAATATCTAAAAGACTAAAAATATGATCATAAACAAAGATGATGCTCAAAACCTACAAGTGGATATTGAAGTTGAATGAATAGACCTGGTGGCAGTTCAGCGCTACAACTACATTGGACATCCTATAACCAGGAGTGGAAAATGTAAAACTGAAAAAAAACAAAAGAATAGGAATGGCAAAAAGTAATGTTAATGTCATCAAAATATACAAACATCAAAACAAATAACAGCAGCGCTAAAATTACGAATATCAAAATGATATATTTTCTCATCATTCCTGCATGGAGCAGAAACATGGACATTAGACAAGAAAACAGAACAGAAAATTTAGGCATTTGAAAAACGTGGATTTAGAGAAGAGTGGGAAATATTTGATGGAAAGAAAAGGAAGCAAACTATGAAGTCTTAAAACCACTAAAAATGAAAAGTGCACTGCTAAACACGATTTAAACAAGAGAAATTACATTTTTGGGGCATGTTAAAAGACACAGCAGCCAACTAAAAGTGAACTTGAAAGGGAAAATACAAGGTAAAAGAGGTAGAGGCAGACCAAGACTAAGATGGACGAGTAACATCAAACGATGGACAAGTCAACCTATGACAACCTGCACCATCGAAGCAAGAGACAGAGCGGAATGGTGTTCCATGGTAGCCAACCTTCGAGGCGGAGACGGCACTCAAAGATGATGATGAATAACTGAGTAGAAGCACAATACCGTTGGCTGGGTGACTTTGCCAAAGTTGTGGCGGCGCCGCTAGGAATCTTGGCGCACATTTTGGGAATCACTGGTATAGTAGACTTGTTTCAATCAATGTTTGACATCTATGATTACCAAACAGTATAATCACATTTCAACACCGTGACTTTTACTATGAACAATTTGGTGTATCCAGCTCAATGCTATGAACGGGTCATTATGAAAGCATGCTGCTATTACAAAACAGATTTAAAATGTCACAAATAAATACATATGAATTTGTTTGGCTTTCTTCTGCCGATCACGAACGATTCTTTTAGGTGAATTGCATCAATGTTGCAGCTTTATTCTGTATTCATAATTGTATAGATATATGCTCACCACATCTATGCATGTTTTAATTACTTTTCTAAAACGTAGCCTTTTTGACATGTAATGAGAATGGAGTAGCTGGAATATATTGTAACCACTGGGAAACTTGAGGGACAAAGAGATAGAGGGAACCAAAGAGAAAAGATACTAGACAACTAAAGAGAATGGCTTAGCAGAAGGTTAACAACAGAAATGATAAATAACTGTCGAGATCGAGAGTTGTGGAAAGACATGATCACCTACGCCAACGTAGCAGATTTGTGACAAGAGAGATATAATGTTATATGAGGTGGATAGATTTTCATATTAACCAGAAATAGTCATTTTGGTATGGCATATCTAGTGTGTGATGTGTGTTGATATGTGGTGTGATATTATGTTATTGACGCATGGTGTGTAATGTATTGTATATAGTGTTTTTTCATATTTTACGTATTCAGCGATGTTTTGCGTATGTGATGCAGTATATTACATGTTCTTTGTATGTCGTATGCAATAGGACGTCATGTAGTATATAACAATGTATCCTACATGACGTCATGTAATATAGAACAAGTCGCATGTATTGTATGCTATATGACGTTATCTAGTAAATAACAAGTCGCATGTATTGCATCTTATATGACGCCATGTAGTATTTCACAAGTCGCATGTATTTTATCCTATAGGACATCATGTAATATAGCACAAGTCGCATGTATTGTATCCTATAGGGCGTCATGTAATATAGCACAAGTCGCATGTATTGTATCCTATAGGACGTCATGTAATATAGCACAAGTCGCATGTATTGTATCCTATAGGGCGTCATGTAATATATAACAAGTCGCATGTATTGTATCCTATAGGACATCATGTAATATATCACAAGTCGCATGTATTGTATCGTATAGGACGTCATGTAATATACAACAAGTCGCATGTATTGTATCCTATATGACTTTATGTAGTATATCGCAAGTCGTTGTATTGTATCCTATAGAATATCATGTCGGTGTTTCATATTGTGAATATCACATAGATTCTTAAGTAGTATACTCACTATGTTTGTATCATACACTATATCATGTAGTAAACCTCACGTTGTGTGCATGTTATATCTCATTATAGTATATCATGCATTATATATCATGTCGTGTGTATACTATAATACATCTCAGGTTTGGCTATCTTCTCTTATAGTGTGTAGTGTAATATATATATATATATATATATATATATATATATATATATATATATATATATATATGTAACGTGGTGTGCACCCTATTCTATTGTGTATCATGTATATAGCACGTAGTATATCTCACGTCGTGTCGTGTGGTATATCTTATTTTGTGTATTGGTACATTTATGATGCCGGTGTATAATGCTGGCCAAACCAATTTAAGCTACAATTTCATTCTATCAAAACAAATCTTTGGCTATAATTTTATACGAAGATCGTTATTGACTTCCTTGAGTTGATAGACCAACAATGTTATCGATTAGGATTTCAGAAAAGTATAACTACTATATGACGATGACGTCACGTCCTTCTAGTCGTTTTCATACTTTCAAAACTATAAAAGACAAGACAGAACAGAGTCACCATTACCAGAATTAGGCACTGAGACACTCCTACAAACATACAGTCTCATATAGGCCCCAATATGTAAGTAGATGAAAGGAAACACACGAGAAAAGCACGTTCTTATGATTTTGCGTGTCTTGACATGGGGCTGGTTTATTATATTTTCTTGTGATTGACATCTCTCAGTTATGAGTTGCGTGTTAGTGAGTACTCTCCCCGGCGATGTAATTCTGACTGTCAGTGACTATACATTTCCAGCCGTAGAGATCAGTCAAAACGTATTATCTGTAGTAGAACCATCATGCTTTTTTGGTCAGACTCTGTTTGTAGTTTTGTCAGTTCATAATCAATAGCTCATTTTTGTTTATTTTTTAGTTGGGGTAGAGGGGGCGGAGAAGAAATACGGTACTGACTTTGTGCTGATTAGATTACTCTATTTTATGTTGCTGGTCGCAATAATGTGAGAACTAATACAATTTTTTACTCGTCTGGCTCGAACCGTAATAAGGTTATTTTTGTTCTTTCTTCTTACCTGTACAGAAACCTCGGCCATTAAGTGATTGAATTATGATTAGTAAACATGAAACATATAAGGCAAAAGGCACCCACTAGATTAGATAAGTACATGAATATTGCATTGAGGCAAATGGCAGGGGTTCAGAGACTTCTGAATGAAATAATAAATGTTGTGTACTTGTGATGGCGTTGTGGTAGTGACCAAATGAATGAAGCTATCTTTGTGATACACATGGGGAACTGAGCGCTGAAGAAGAGGAGGTGCGGGAGGAAGGTAAAGATGAAGTAGAGAAGGAAGTGGATTAAGATGAGGATGAAGAGAAGGAATAAAAAGTGGAAGAAAAAGGAAGAGAGGAAAGGTGAAGAAAAGGTAACGAAAAAAAACATTATATTATCAAAGTGAGACTACTCGTGTGGACTACATATGAATATCAAAAAGACTAAAACTATGATCATAAACAAAGAAAATACTCAAAACCTACAAGTGGATTGGTTAGATTGGTTATTGAAGGCCTCGGTATCACTGCAAACGAATTAAAATCCATAATTGCTCAAACGCCCGTGCCAGTGAAATCATCCGAATTACTAACTCATCTCCCAAACAAAGAAAGGTAGCTGTAGTCCCCATCATAGCAGTCTCAGCACACTCCAAAAGACATAAGGCGAAACTGCACAAAAGGTGAACACAGCCAAATGTTCCCTGTCATACGATATCGTCATTCATCGTAAACAATTGGAATATCGAAACATGATCAAAACGGATGAAACACACAGCTCACGGTGTGCACAGAGCACCTAACTCAGTAGCTCCAGCAACAAGCCGGACTTGGAATATGAGGAAACTGCAACAAAAAACACTTTCATACATAGCATTCAATGGTTTCTGCCGCCTATCCACCATATTGACCGGAAGTTCACGTCCTCATGAAAATGATGATCGTCATATTTTTTAAACTGTATAGCGCTTGATGATGTTAGGACATCGTTTTTGACTCCAATACCTAACATATAAAACACAGTTAGACGTCAGATCATCATAATCGCACATAAAACAACAGACCGTAAGATTAACGTGGCCGGTCTAGGAATATACGATGAGCCAGTATGATGACGTAGCACACACAACAAATGCTGCGCCAATAGATTCCTGATTACGCTAGTGAATGCAGCCTACAACGATACAAGTGGATATGAACATCGAAGGAATAGACCTGAAGACAGTTCAGAGCTACAACTACTTCGGCCATACTATAACCAGTGATGGAAAATGTACAACTGAAATAAACAAAAGAATAGGAATGGCAAAAAGTAATCTCAATGGCGCGAAAATTATACTAACATCAAAACAAATAACACCAGGCCTAAAACTAAGAATAGCAAAATGTTATATCTTCTCAACATTCCAGATGGTGCAGAGACATGGACGTTAGACAAGAAAACAGAACAGAGAATTGAAGCATTTGAAATGTGGATATATAGAGGAATAGGTAGAATTGGATGGAAAGAAAAGAAAACCAACGATTAAGTCTTAAAACAACTAAAAATGAAAAGAGAACTACTAAATACAATTCAAACAAGACAAATGCGACTTTTGGGCCATGTTAAAAGACACAACAGCCTACTAAAAGTAATCTTGGAGGGGAACATACAAGGTAAAAGAGGCAGAGGCAGACCAAGACTAACATGGAAGAGTAACATCAAAGGATGGATAAATCATTCTATGACAACCTGCACCATCAAAGCAAGAGACAGCAGAATGGCGCTGCATGGTAGCCAACCTTCGATGTGGAGACGTCACTCAATGGTGATGAGACTTCCCCGGGCCTGTATTTTACCAAATGCATCTTGTAAACACAAAACATCATGGATGCTAACTCATGTAAATAACAGTTGTATATATTTATGTTGGAATTTTCTAGAAAAAATCTTCCAAATAGCCCGGACAGACAAAGAAGTCAATACATGTATCATGATTAGCCAAAAATATAAACAAATAAATTGGTTCGTGAATTAAAGTAACCAAATCAAACTGGCATACGTCGATCACATCAAATACACGAGTCTTGAAAGAACAAATTGTTTGTTATACTTCCCTGGAAAGAAGAAGAGGGGGAAAAAATATCTAAAAGATCTGCCGTCATAAAGATCGTCTCCAGGCCATCGTGTCGTTTAATGTGTCAATAATGTTAAATTCCCATATCTTTTATGTTCCTTTGTAACTAGTTCTCTGCAACATTAATTTGTTGTAAAATATATATGTTTATTTTTTTCTTTGTCCCTTCTCCTCTGACGTTAAAAACATGAATACATTTTATAGCACATAATGCAAATAGCTCATATTTCACGGCCATATGTCGATTTTAAAAATAGTACTGACTTTATGAATATTAATTGTTGAAGATATATTAGTTTCAGATATTTAAACAGAACAAACATTTACATAAAAAAAAAAAAAAAGTAGAGACCTGTCACGCCAAGTGGCGTATAGGTAATATGGTGTTATCATAATATTTTCAGACCTTTGGTACATTATTTTTTAGTTAATGTGGTCGGTATTACGCCCGTGCCGCTTTACTTTCCCAGAAAAAATTCGGTACCTTCTTAAGGCTGGATGAACTCGGCAGCCCTCGGTCACCCGGCCTCTTGTCCTTTGTAGTCCAGTTCATTAACCACTGAGCTATCGCGGCTCCCATACATCTACATACTTCTATAATCGTGTACTAATATATGCGGTACGTGGTAATATGTACTTTTCGCTATGGGAAAAATAAACTGGACGTGCACTCAAACCACGGAGTCCCCCGCAGTAAAAGAGTTGTAAATTCGTAAGTAAGAGCAGCTATCAACAGACTGCGGGACTTATAGTAGTCCAATATAGATACGGCTACTTCGTTTATTGGTCTAGCTTTTTAAGGGTGATTACTTGAAGACCCTACACCAATCAAAGTCAGGGAACAAAAATTACCATTCCAAAAAAAAAATTGAAAAAGAAAATAAAATGAACATTTCACGGCACTCATCGTCAAGCAACTAGACAACAAGAGTCTAATTTCAGCATCAGACAAACGCAAAGTTGACTTGTGTGAAATAAAATGTTTGTCGGTAGATCGTCGAAAATAGAGTCAGTAGTACTGGTCATGTGCTACAAATGACCTACTCGTAGAGAAGGGCACCCGAAACAAAGCTAATTAATGCTTTTAAAAAACACACAGAAATATCATTAGGCTGGCCGTTAAGTCGGGGGAAACATGACTAAAAATGATACATTCACAAGACTGGTAGGCCTTTAACGTAATGTCCTTTATGTAAACTATTTTGGTGAACGTAAAAAAAAAATAGCCACTGGGTCTTAATTGTCAAGAATGTAAATTGTCACGTTTCATGGCAATGTTGATACGGAGTTTCCTTCATATTTTCAATGCCTATGGGCAAGCAAAACATAAACTTGAACAACAACCTCTTGTGAAAAAGGGAAGTAAACATTTCTGGGCAGTAATAATATTTGCACATGATGGTCGTCACAATCTGGTGCTTTTGAAGTGACAAGCAATAAATTTTACCATATGTCACTGTAGAGAGCTGTTGACACCAAGAGAGCTTGACATCAAATTTACGTTTTAAGATAGCGTATGTCATGTATAGGTTGTAAGACAGCGTATAATAACAGCACGCAAACATCGGTAAAGCGCAAATAGTGCAAAAACATATTTGAATAGATCATTGGAGAAGATTCGACGAAGAAAATGAACAGGATATTGAAAAGAACAATCAGAATAAAGATGAGTAAAAAAAAAAGAATGAGAGAAAATAAAGAAAAATAAAAGGTAGGAGGAACTTGATGAAGTGTGGCAGCATGCATATCTACTTACTATCTTTGGCGAAACTATTTCCTGATAAATTAATAAGCTGCACATTTTTGATTAAACGGTCTTTTAAAAATTAAATAGAAATAACTGTTGCTTGAGGCCAACTTTACTTCTAAAAAATTTAGAACAAATAAAGTGTAAGTGATGTTCCAGGTAAATGAATTTAGTTCTCAAATCCTGATTGCTCTTGCAGACTACTGCTAGCGATTATCTGTACGGAATTCTGATTTTTAACACTTGCCTTGAAAAACACGAATTGTTATGAATGTAAGTAAATACAGTAGCAATGTAACAGTTGAAATGTGTTTCTAAGATTTTCGTATCTCTGTGTGACATGTGACATTTGTCACTTCTTTTGTAATTAAAAGTATCCATTGTAAGGATTTGGGAGCCGCGATAGCTCAGTGGTTAGTGAACTGGATTACAAAGGACTAAAGGCTGGGTTCGATCCTGATCGACGGCTTCCGGGTTCACCCAATCTTAAATGGGTACCGGATTTTTTTCTGGGAAAGTAAAGCAGCACGGGCGTAATGCAGACAACGTTACCCCGAAAATCATGTGCCGGCGGTCTGTAAATATTATGGTCACTAACACCATATTCCCTATACGCCACTTGGCGTGACGAAGGCTCTTTACTACTTACTATTGTAAGGATATCTGCATCCTTGGCTACACGACATCTATGAAGACAATAGTTACACTCTTTATACCAAGCTTACTCTCAGTACACTTTACCCATTGGATACAGACCACAAAATGTTGACAATTGATGCTGCTATTATCTTGCATCATTATTGTGCATGGAATATACTACTTATAAATTCTATCTATATGGCTCTTTAATTTAGATGTGCACAATCTTAACAGATTTAGCTTAACAAAGTATAAAAGCTGTCTGTTATGTTTATGTAAACCTTGTATTCTTTCATTTTTCTTTCGTGTTCAGTTTCCAATGCAGAACAGATAATAAGGAAAGATAAATTACCTCCATGAAACCAGTTGGAAGTGATCTTCAAATAATAAATAGTCTGCTAATGTCTGTCATCGAAACAAGCTGTCATTGTAAAAGTATTGTTATGTGATACATTTTAGAGCAGTGATCTCTGCAATATGTGCCATTTTGGCACGCAAGGTTTCTATAAAAAGGACAATAGATTAGATTAGAATGTCTGTCTCGAGCATTAATTCGGCTGTTAGGTTTCCGTACAGCTCAGACGCTCGTAGAGCATGGTCTGGAGTCTGAAGGATGGTGCTACATGCGATATAGTACATCGGACATATATATTTATCAAATGACATAATCGATTACATTAGAGAAATAATGAGAATATACAGATATCCTCACAAACATGAACAGAACGGTCATTCAAAGACAAAAAGTGAGAACATAATGATATATCAACAAAAACATGTACAAAGCGGTTATTCCAGGTAAAAAAAAATGAGAACAAAAGATATCCACTAAAACATGAACATAACGGTCATTTAAAGACACAAAAAATGAGAACATTCAAATATACTCACAAACATGAACAAGACGGTCATTCAACGTCAAACAATGAGATTATACAAATATCTTAACACAAATGAACAAGACGGTCATTCAATGTCAAACAATGAGATTATACAAATATCTTAACACAAATGAACAAGACGGTCATTCAAAGAAAAAAAAAAGCAACACATGGGCCTAAACAAAATAACACATCAGAATTACGAAAGACGCAACAAAACAACAATATCACACAAACATAAAGATCAAATCAGTCAAGTAAACACAATTGCAACTGAAAAATCATCAAATGAGAGAACATCACACTCATTAAAACTAAAATAAAAGTGCAATTAAAAAGACAAGAAAACGAACAGTACAGTCACTTAGACAAATAGAACATCGCATCGTCCAATAAAGGAAAATAATAGCGCACTTACCAAGACAAACGAGAAACAACGCATCCACCAACACAATAATAACACTGTCACTCAAGCACAAAGAAAATCAACAAATTAATTCGTTTAAGAAAAGCGCATTCACGAAATAGAAAAGAACACAAACATCAGTCACTCAAATAATAACCTCATAATCACTCAAGCATAAAGGATACCACCAGAAACACTCGAAACATGAAGAACAGAACAATTAGCCACACAAAAAGTACATCAACACAACCATTCAAAATAACCAAAACAACAAAACTGCTCAAAGAAAATAACAATAACACAATCACTGTGAGGTGCTCAGAGGCGAAGAACTAACACAAAATCTAGGATTAATCCATTGAATGGCGAATCATTTCAAGTGAAGAAAATTCGCTGATCTATTGCATCGGAAGTTTCCCTCCATAATAATATTCATTTATTATTATTTATCTCCGCCATTGAATAAATGATGAAAAAAACAAATAAACAACACAGTAATTGGTTTGGTCAGGTGATAAGACAGAACAATCAAAACACAGCATACCGAGACTTCAACAAACGCTTCGAGAACACTAGTTCAAAGTGCCGACCCGGAAAAGATGAATTGCTGAAATATTAGAAACAAAGTAAACATAACAGCAGGAGAGAACAAGAGACGAACAGGTAAATGAGGAAGGAAAGAAGTAAACAAAAAAATATCAATCGGTCTATCTTACGATCTTGTATATTTGATGGATACAGCAATTTCTGCGTAAAAATGTAGCGGAAATAATATACTTAGCTGTAGGATACAATAAGATGTTGACCGCCTTTCAGGAAACTATACCGACATTGACTACTAATTTTGGACCTCTCTACTTGGACAGTCTCTTGAATTGGATCAGTACCTTTATCAAGTTCTATTCATTATCGGTTTCGTGCCTATAGTTGAAGAAAGTAATAATGCGTATCTATATATGCCTGTCACCTACATTTCTTATTAGGTGTCCTATTTGTCTATATCTATGCCAGACTTTTAAGCTATCCTGTATTTTCTATTTGCATCTTCAACATTCCTATTTCTTCTTTTCCAGTTGTTGCAATATTTTTCAGGTGTATTACCACCCACGGACATAATCACAAAGTAATATTCATGTTTATTTTTTATCTAAGCTGTTTGGTAAGTTCTCTTTGAGCACTGGCCACATTCAAGGTGCTCTCAAAACTGTCTATCATATCCTAAACTGTCTTCACTACTGTCTATGATATCCAGAACTGTCTTGTTTGCTGCCGATGGTATCTTGAACCTTCTTTAACACTGTCTGTGGTATTCTGAACTGTCTTCAATACTGCCAATGGTTTCCTGAACTGTCTTCACCACTGCCTATGGTATCCTTAACTGTCTTCAAAAGTGTCAATGATATCCTGAACTGTCTTCAATACGCTTTATGATATCATGAACTGTTTTCAATACTATATATGGTATCATGAACTGTATTCAATACTATCTATTGTTTCATGAACTTTCTTCAATACTCTTTATGGTATCATGAACTATATTCAATACTCTCTATTGTTTCATGAACTTTCTTCAACAGTCTCTATTTTTACATGAATTTTCTTCAGTATTCTCTATTTTTTCATGAACTTTCTTCAATACTCTCTATTGTATTGTGAATTGTGTTCAATATTGTCTATTGTATCCCGCACACCTTTATTACTTTCTATTGTATCCTGAAACACCTAGACTACTTTCTATGGTATCCTGAATTGTTGTCACTACAACCTATGGTGTATTGAACCATCTTCACAAGTGTCTTTGATATCCTGAGTTTTCTTCACTCCATCTATAATAAACTGTACTGTCTTCACTCCATCTATAATAAAATGTGCTGTCTTCACTACAGTCTATAACAAACTGTACTGTCTTCACTACAGTCTATAATAAACTGTACTGTCTTCACTACAGTCTATAATAAACTATACTGTCTTCACTACAGTCTATAACAAACTGTACTGTCTTCACTACAGTCTATAACAAACTGTACTGTCTTCACTACTGTCTATAGTAAACTGTACTGTCTTCACTACAGTCTATAATAAACTGTACTGTCTTCACTACAGTCTATAATAAACTGTACTGTCTTCACTACAGTCTATAATAAACTGTACTGTATTCACTACAGTCTATAATAAACTATACTGTCTTCACTACAGTCTATAATAAACTGTACTGTCTTCACTACAGTCTATAATAAACTGTACTGTCTTCACTACTGTCTATAATAAACTGTACTGTCTTCACTACAGTCTATAATAAACTGTACTGTCTTCAATACTGTCTATAATAAACTGTACTGTCTTCACTACTGTCTATAATAAACTGTACTGTCTTCACTACAGTCTATAATAAACTGTACTGTCTTCACTACTGTCTATAATAAACTGTACTGTCTTCACTACAGTCTATAATAAACTGTACTGTCTTCACTACTGTCTATAATAAACTGTACTGTCTTCACTACTGTCTATAATAAACTGTACTGTCTTCACTACTGTCTATAATAAACTGTACTGTCTTCACTACAGTCTATAATAAATTGTACTGTCTTCACTACTGTCTATAATAAACTGTACTGTCTTCACTACTGTCTATAATAAACTGTACTGTCTTCACTACTGTCTATAATAAACTGTACTGTCTTCACTACTGTCTATAATAAACTGTACTGTCTTCACTACAGTCTACTAATATAATAAACTGTACTGTCTTCACTACAGTCTATAATAAACTGTACTGTCTTCACTACTGTCTATGGTATCTAAATTTGTGTAGTTCATGCACTGTGGAAAGACTTTTGTTTATGACTAGAAAGAAATTAATGTATATTATTATTTAAGTTCTGCAATGATAGCCATATAAACGTAAAACAATGAGGAGCATGAATTCATTTATAGATTTTAATTATAATTTTTCTATTAAATATACGAATACAGTAGTGTCCGTACATAGAACTTATTCGTTCCAGGAGGCCGTACGAACTTTGAATTGTTCAGAGTCTGAATCATTTTTTTCCGTTAGAAATCATGAAAATTTAATTAATCTCATTGCGGACCTAAATTATAGCATTTTTTACAAATTGAAACAGCAAATACACAAATTCAGGTAATGACAAAACGAATGACTTAAATAATAAACTAAGAATAGTTATGGTTATGGTTAGCAGAAGGACCCGGTATCACTGCAAACGAATTAAAATCCATAATTGCTCAACCGCTCATTCCAGTATAATCATTCCTAATAGAATTAAAATTCATCTCATTGAAGGATCCAAACAAAGAAAGACAGCTACAGTTCCCATCATAGCAACCGCAGTGCACGCCGAAAGGCATAAGGCCAAGCGGCACCGAAAGTTAACGCAGCTGAACTGTAAATCGTCATACAATATCATTATTCATCGTAAGCAATCGGAATATTGAAACACGTTCTGGATGAAAAACACAGCTTATGGTGTGCACAGAGCACTAAACTCAGTAGCTTCAGCAGCAAGCCGGACTTGGAATATGAGGACATTGCAACAAGGAACACTTTTAAGACTGAGCTTCAATAGTTCTTGCCGCCTATCCGCCATATTGACCAGTAATCAAATGATGACGTATATAACAATCAACACAGAACATACTATTGTGCACAATGTAGAGGATTTCAGATCACATGCACGTACTCCGCTGCACTGGCGAAGATCCCAACAGTGGAACTTCCGATCTAAACACTTATCGGGATTCTCTCTTTTCTTCTTCTACATTTTTAGCCCCCAGTGGTGCTTAGGTCTTCAACAAACACTTTCCAAGTCGTTCTGTTTTTTGCCATTCTTTTAAGATCATTCCATTTCTTCCCCATCATCTTCATCTCTGCTACTTATCGGGATTGGAAAGATAGAATTAACCAACTTTTCTGCAAAACACGTAACAGTGAACGATGACACAAACATGATCGCGCCATCTTGAAACCAGAATAAGAACAAGAAATAATTTATGTAAATATTATACAACATAATGAATACTGCATTTACCTGCAACTTACTGAAGAGTGATGATGTCCCGTGTATCTGATGGAGTGAAGGGGAGTACCCTTCCAAATAAAAACTCACAAAATAACCGCATCTCTGCTATTCTCTCCCCTACCCCGCCCACCATCTCTATCTTCCTCTCTCTCAATCTCTCTTCTATTTCTTAGTACAACTGGTTGAGGGTTTCCATTCAGTTCCATCCTTTCCTACGAATCTGTCAGTTTACCCTTTTCTTACTTCACTTTAAGTTTAATAGTACAATAAATAGAGAATGACTATATAAAACCAAACACATCAAAAGTAAAGCAGGATTGAAAACTGAAAGCGTGCAATCGTAACGCAAGTAAGGATTTAGATGCACAACAAAATCACCGAATGCATTATCATTCAATATTTAATTTATAACACCTGCGCTTACACAGCTGGAAAGTAGCTGTTCCAAGTCCGGATAAAACTCTTACAAATGTAAGTGTTATCGTACTTTTCTAAATTCCAAGGTTATCAATAATATCAGTCATAGTTTCCATGATTCACTTCCTAAGGTCAGAATTGGTTCTATATAGCCTCTTATAACTCTCTTTCTATTTTCTATTGACATAGATTTGTTACATAAGATATTTTTCATTTTCTGAAATGCTATTTTGGCCTGAACTATCCTGCTTTTTATTTCTGTGGCACGTCTTCCATCTGATGTTATTATTGTGCCCAAGTATTTGACGCGTTGCACATGTTTCTGATTTTTTATTTCTGTGTTACATGATGGTGATGATTGTTTCTTTGATATGACCATTATTCTATTTTCTTACTATTCAGACTGAGAACTTGTTGTTTTCTTTTACTATTATGTCTATTATTTCTTGTAGTTCATTCTCTATCTCTGCTATTAAGACTGTGTCGCATATATCGCAAGTTATTAATTTTGTTACCGTTGACTTCAATTCCTTTCCTGTCTACTATTGATCTCATAATTTGTTCGCTGTAAAATGAAAATAAATCACAGCCATGTCAGACTCCTTGTTTTGTATATTGGAATTGTCCTGTCTGGTTGCTAATTCGTATGGCTGCTGTTTGTTGCCAGTACATGTTTTTTTTTCGCAGATCCATATTGATTATTTCCACATGCTTTACTTTGTCAAATGCTTTTGTGTAGTCTATATAGCACATATATATAACTTTCTTTACCTCTATAGCTGTTTCTATCAATATTATTAAGATGTATATTGCATTATTAGTGCCTTTTACTTCCACAAATCCACATTGTTACTCACTTATTTCTGGTTTTATTTTGTTCCTTACACGTTTCATAATTATTCTTAGTAATATTTTAGTCATATGGCTCATGAGACTAATAGTGCGATGGTCTTCACAATCAGTGACGCCTGAGTTCTTCGGTATGGCTACAAAGATAGATTTTAGCAGATCTTCGGGTATGTGACCAGTGTTATATATGTCATTGAGTAGTTTTGTTGTGATTTGTACTCCCAGCTCTCCAACGCATTTATCTCTTGTATTGTTATATTGTCAGGACCTGGAGCTTTGCCTCTTTTCATGCGTTGAATTGCCTCCTCCACTGAACTCTGCATTATTGGTGGTCCTGTGTCTTTGTTTGAATTGTTTAACTCTGGTCTTTTATCATCATAGATCAACTTCAGACAGACATTCAGTTCTTACATCGTACTTTTCCTTTCGGCCATTATTTGGAAGAAAGTATTTGTTTGCTTTTCCATGTAATCAAGTTCTATATTCTTCTATTTACCAACATTATACATTTCATTATGTATTCTATATTTAATGTCAAGTCAATATTCGTAAGATCATGTATCTTCTTGTTCTTCTTTCCTTCCTCATTTGCCTTTCAGCGTTGAGGGGAGATATAATTTGCGATCTTTTGCTCTTCTATTCGCCACTGCTGCTTTTATGTTTCCTAGTGCTTATAATATTCCATCGATCCTTCTTTTTCGTGGTCGACCTTTGAGTCTGGTATTCTCGCAACGTTTATTGAGGGCTCGTTGTGTTATGTTTTTATTACTCACCTTTGTTACGTGGAAAAACTATTGTATCTGTTATTTCTTTAAATATTCTATGACGGGTGCTATTCCTATCTTTAATTCTAAGTTCTTCATGTCTGATCTTATCTCTCAGACTATTTCCTGTCATTCGTCTGACACATTTCATCTCAGTAGAGGTTTTTTTCTTATTGTTCTTGCATCTAGAGTCCAGGACTGGCATTGGTAGCACAACGTTGGGATAAGGATTGTATTGTACAGTGCCCGTTTTGCCTGTAAAGTTATTTCCTTGTTGGACAATAGTCGTGATAACTGTCCAATGATTTGGCAAGTTTTGATACATCTTGAGTCTATCTCTGCTGTTTGTGAATTGTCGTTTGTCACTAAACTACCTAGGTATTTGAATTCCTCTACTTGTTTTAGTTGCCAGCCTTCTATAGTTATGTTTATGGTCTGTTTATTTGATGATATAGTTACGCTTTATATCATGTCCTATTTTACAGAACAACAAAAGAAGAAAAATAAACAGTA
Organism: Megaustenia siamemsis; assembly: GCA_032433765.1. NCBI lineage: Eukaryota > Metazoa > Mollusca > Gastropoda > Stylommatophora > Ariophantidae > Megaustenia > Megaustenia siamemsis. The sequence continues at coordinate 83,297,886 of JAVIAB010000092.1, forward strand.
GACGCACTCTGATTAAAAGAAGATCTAAAGAAAACCTGGAGGAACGACTCTTTCTCTCTCTTTATCTACAAGAAAATCACTGGAGGTTGTAGAAATGTGGTTTTACAGAAGGATGTTGAATACCATGGACAGCTAAGAAAAGTAATGAAAACATCCTGAAAGAGATCAAAGCAAAAAGAGAGCTAATATCCATTATTAGAAAGAGACAGTCACCATTTTTTGGCCATGTAATGAGAAGGGAACAGCTGGAATATATTGTGACAACTGGGAAAACTGAGGGATGAAGAGATAGAGAGATTCAAATAGAAAAGATACCAGGCAGCTTAAGAGAATGGCTTGGCAGAAGGTCAACAACAGAAATGATAAATAACTGTCGAGATAATAGTTATATATATCTGCCTCTGGATACCAGGTACATGTACAAGTTATGAACATCAACATTACTGTCAAGAGACCGCAGGCGGGCGGTCTTGCAATTCACTCTTGCTGCTGTGTCTCAGGTTTACTAATAATCTCTTTGTTTGTCTATACCACACGGTTAAATTGTCTGTTTTTTCTGTTTCTCTTTCTTTCAATTTTTCCCAGTATTTTTCAAGCTTTCTTCGTCTCATGACAAAGTATCGTTATGTCCTACACGAGTTCTCTATGTGCATTGCCATTATTTATCATAACTAGATTGACTATTTACTGAACCTCGTATTCTCAACCTTCTGCTGTAGAAGCGCATTTCTGATGCCTCAAATAATTATGTTGTTTGTTTATTAAATGGCTATGACGTACCTCTGTACATGTTATATGCAACATTAAATAACTCTTTTCATCATACCTATATACATACACGGAGCCTCGTTGGCTGAGTGGTTACTTCGCTCGCTTCTTGATTAGAATTATCTAGGTTCCAATCCAAGAAATGGCAAATTTTTGTCCGAACCGAGAACGTTTTCTGTTTCACCCAGTCTCTAAAAATAGGCACAGAAACTTTTCTTGGAAGTAAAACCGGCCTGACGTGTTACCGACCATATTACCCTAAAATCAGCAAGTGATCACGGGAAAATGTGACCACCGAAACTAAATATTTCTCATACCACTTGCAAATCGTGTATGAAACTTTTAATTGTATATCTATCTATCTATCTATCTATCTATCTATCTATCTATCTATCTATCTATCTATCTATCTATCTATCTATCTATCTATCTATCTATCTATCTATCTATCTATCTATCTATCTATCTATCTATCTATCTATCTATCTATCTATCTATCTATCTATCTGTCTGTCTGTCTGTCTGTCTGTCTGTCTGTCTGTCTGTCTGTCTGTCTGTCTGTCTGTCTGTCTGTCTGTCTGTCTGTCTGTCTGTCTGTCTGTGTCTGTCTGTCTGTCTGTCTGTCTGTCTGTCTGTCTGTCTGTCTGTCTGTCTGTCTGTCTGTCTGTCTGCTGTCTGCCTGCCTGCCTGCCTGCCTGCCTGCCTGCCTGCCTGCCTGCCTGCCTGCCTGCCTGCCTGCCTGCCTGCCTGCCTGCCTGCCTGCCTGCCTGCCTGCCTGCCTGCCTGCCTGCCTGCCTGCCTGCCTGCCTGCTGCCCAGCCCAATCCAATCCAATCCAATCCAATCCAATCCAATCCAATCCAATAAATCCATCCATCCATCCATCCATCCATCCATCCATCCATCTATCTATTTATCTATTGTCCTTTCGAGCCGAAGACGGCACATAGGGCAGAACCACAATCTCAAAAACAGAAACATTGCGTGCCAAAATGGCACATATTGCAGAGATCATTGCTTAAAATCTATGGCGCTGTTTCCATAACAACACTTTTTACAATGACAGCTTTTCAAGCCATCGATCAACCTCCTTAGTCGCCTCTTACGACATGCCTGGAAGGTCACACTGTCACTATTCTTTATAATTGTATAACACGCATAGATTTAATACATATGCAAGCATACATTTCTATTCACCCATATCATAGATTATTTTAAAACTTGAGAAAAGCATTGACTTTCATTAAAGCATAGAATTGAGAAAACTACTCATGGCAGCATCTGGATAGCAAATAAAAAATCTGAAAAATGTTCATGACATCTGATGATATATTATTTCCTTGTAGCTGCGGTGTCTTCATAATTTGATAGCACTAGGCAGTAAGACCTTCATCGATTGGCTAATTTCCATTAACTTCTGGACAGAGACGTGACCAGAAATGGCGGTAACCTCGGCTAAATGAGCATCATTATTGTGGGAAGTTTAGAGTTGGGAAAACTCAGTAGATTAATAGAAGATTACCTGATTTAGTGACAGGATTCAGATTTCCAGAGATCATGTCTATTTGATTCAAGCCATGCACGCACATATATTCAAAGAAAACACGTGTTATGTTATTGACCATATGAAACTAACCATGTAACATTGAACAAAAGCAACCTGATCAGTTGAGAACCTCTCTCAATGAAATGCTCTTTAACTCCCACAGTTTCCAACTCACATTCTGATGGATCGTGAAAGTTACTTTTTAATATGATTCCAGAGAGTAGTCATTCAGTGGATACCATCACACTGTAATATACACGAGAACGAACGCGCAGACAAATTAGCTAAAGAGGGAGAGAGATTACCACAAGAGAACCATCCGCTCAGTTATGATAAAGCCAAATCCATCCTCAAAGGTCAGTACCATGAAAAATGGAAACGAGAACACCCAAAGCATGACGAGAGTGACGGATACCACCAACTATCAAGGAGGTATCAAGTCATCATACTTCGCCTATACACTGGCCACAATAGAATGAGAAATCAAATGTTCACCAAATTCAAAATAGGTACAACCAGCCTATGCCACTGTACACTGGACAATATGCCTACAAAACATGTTCTACAGGATTGCCCCCACTACACAGACCCGAGAAGAGCAATGTACGACCACCTCCCTGGAAGAGAAACTATATGGGGCAATCGATTCGCTTAAACAGACAGCTGACTTCATGAGAGAGTCTGGAATCCTACTCTGATTGAGTCTTGATCGCAGAGAGAGAGAGAGAGAGAGAGAGAGAGAGAGAGAGAGAGAGAGAGAGAGAGAGAGAGAGAGAGATGATTCTTGTAAAAAGTAAAGTTCACCAAATGTGTCATCAACATTTTTATTTCTATGAAATTACTTTACAAAAGTTGGTGAAACGTTGTCTATAAAAGAGAATGCAGACCTCTTTGTTGTTACCTAAGAAATATCAAGTTTAAAAAAAATGCTAACAACAAAGAAAGTAGTTTCTGGAAACTTCACTTTTAAAAAAGAGTTAAGTACAAATATATATATATTTGGACTGGTTGGTCTCGAAGCAAGACCTCGGCCTCGAAACCGAGAGGTTGTGAGTTCAAATCCCGGCAGTCACCCCTGGTCTCAGCAGCGAGGCCTGGCTTGAAACGTCAATTGCTCATCGACGGAAAAAAAAAATATGAATATCTCCGAAGTCGGAGTTATCTGCCTGTGCGGTGAGGAACCCCTGTGCACACGGCTGCCAGGGAAAAAATGGATTAACACGCAAAATTAAGTTCCTAGTATCTAGGGACTTTGCCAGCGGTGAAAGCTGGCGAAAATATACAACCACGTGACGATGTCTCGGAAGGCTCTAAATGAAGGTAAGTATCTATCTATCTATATAATCGTCTTGCATGGGTGTGTTTGTTGCCTTGAAATACTGACGAAGGCTTCTTTCCAAACGTTTATTATTTTGTACTGTCTTCCTATTTAGTAAAATTGATGCATACTATATTTTGCGTTTATTTCTACACGTTATGAAAGTCACAGAAGATAGCAAAATCCCAAAGACAACTTGACTTTAACAAAAGAAGGTGAAGGATGCTAGACTATATAAAACAAATGGGTCGCATATTACATGACGTTTCTAATAGGGATCACAGGTTTCTTGGAAGTTAAGGAAAATATAGCAGGTAAAATGGTTAGTACGAGAGATATTTGCTATTTACTTGATTGTTATCAAATGTGGTCACATGTTAACTTGGCTGTCATAACAGAGGGTGGTATGTTACCTGGCTGGCATATTATATTATGCGTTAGATTACTTGACTGTTATACTATATAATGTTGTAGATTACTTAACTGTTATACTAAATAATATTTTAGATTACTTGACTGTCATACTGTATAGTGTGGTAGATTACTTGACTGAAATACTACAGCGTGGTAGATTACCTGACTTTCATGCTATAGTGTGGCAGATTACTTGACTGTCATACTATATAATGTTGTAGATTACTTGACTGTTATACTATATAATGTTGTAGATTACTTAACTGTTATACTAAATAATATTTTAGATTACTTGACTGTCATACTGTATAGTGTGGTAGATTACTTGACTGAAATACTACAGCGTGGTAGATTACCTGACTTTCATGCTATAGTGTGGCAGATTACTTGACTGTCATACTATATAATGTTGTAGATTACTTGACTGTTATACTATAGTGCGGTAGATTACTTGACCGTCATACTATAGCGTGGTAGATTACTTGACTCTCATGCTATAGTGTGCTAGATTACTTGGCCGTCATACTATAGTGTGGTAGATTACCTGACTGTTGAAAAAGAGGATTGCGGGTTTCATTGCCTTTACAAAAGGCGATTGAAAGTTACTTGACTTCAAAGTGAGCGGCAGCGAATAAGACTTCATTAAAATATAGTCGCACCGCAAATAAAGAAAACGTTGACAAAAAATTACACTCTAGACCCAAAAAAGAGTTCCATCACGAGAGCGATGGTGTATTTACCAATATATCTAGCCATTTACCAATATGTCTAGCCATTTACCAATATATCTAGCCATTTACCAATACATTTATTCAAGTTTTGATGAGGAAACTCACTCCACACATAAAAGACAAATTTCACTCTTGAATTATTCACAGAGGAATGAAGCTGAGTTTTGTGATTATTGGCTGCAGCTTTTTATGAACGGAATAAGAGACATGATATGTCTTTGTACTCGCCACAGGGAAAACTGGCAGTGGCAAAATGGATAAAACACAAATCATAGAATCAGCCACGCAGAAGATATAAAGGATCGTGCGGAGAAAATTGAAATTATTGCCAGAACTGTGTATTCTTGGTGAAAGCTAATAATTATAAGTCAGGAATAGTAGAGCTCAAGGGTTACTGACATGAAATGTATCAAGAGGAAACAAATAGATAATTGTACATTAGCATATTCCTTCAATATAAGTGTAAATGGTATTAAATGTCAAACATAGTCTCATCCTTAAAGTGCAAAGGAGAATTAATTGCAGCATTTGAGATTAAATGTCAGTTCGAAAAGTCAATTACCTGGGAAGCATTTCATGAATGTTGAAAACTTTATGTAAATCAAGTTGAAAGCAGGTAGTAATTAGTGATACTGGATCATCATAAAGTACCATACCTACTGGCGTAGGTAATCATGTTTCTCCACAACTTTCAATCACAACAGTTATTTATAATTTCTCTTGTTGACCTTCTGCCAAGCCATTATTTTAAACTGTCTGGTATCTTTTCTATTTGCTTCCCTCTATCTCTTCGTCCCTCAATTTTTCCAGTTATCATGATATATTCCAGCTGTTCCCTTCTCATTACATGGCTAAAAAATGGTGATGGTTTCTTTCTATTATTGGATATTAGCTTTCTTTTTGCTTTGACCTCTTTCAGAAGTTTTAATTACTCTTCTTAGCTGTCCATGATATTCTTAACATTCTTCTGTAAAACCACATTTCTACAGTCTCCTGCATTTTTCTTATCTATAGTCACATTGTCCATGATTCACATTCATACGTTAAGACTGGCTCTACAAAACGTTTAAGATTTTTGCGACCCATGATTATACATATAATTTACGACGGTAGTTTTCTGTTGTATATTTGAATACACAGATGTAAACAGTGTTAACGTTACCACCGATGTGAGCTTCATTGTTTACGTTCATAAAAATCGAAAGAAGAAGTCACATTTACAGCGTTATCCATTATTGAAAACGTGCTTGATAAACAATGCAGTGTTAGCTAACAGTATTTTGTTTGAACACAATCATTCGTGTTACATACTAAAAGTAAAGTTAACCACTCTCCGCATTGCTAAGGTTATGGGGAATATAATTGTAGTAAGTATATTTGACCGTGTCCACTGCATATCTTTGAGATAGCTCAGTGGTTAGTGAACTGGACTACAAAGGACAAGGGATAGGGTTCGATCCCAACCGACGGCTTGCTGGTTCACCCAGCCTTTAATGGGTATCGGATTTGTTTATGGGAAAGTGAAGCAGCACGGGCGTAATACCGACCACATTACCCTAAAAATCATGTGCCGAAGGTCTGTAAAATTTATGGTCACTAGCACCATATTCCCTGTACGCCACTTGGCGTGACGGGGCTCTTTACTGTTATTTACTGCATATCTTTGGATGATGTGATTGGTATCACACTAGCCCGCCTTTACTTCCCAGAAAAATATCTGGCACCCAGTTTTAGAAGCCGGGTATACGTTCGCCCGAAACCTTGTGGGGGCCTCGATATCCTTGTTGGAAAAGCAACCCAACTGGGCTATCGATGTTGGAAGAACCCGTGTTCGATTCTCTCTGGAACTAGTGTGAGTTTTACTCGTGGTTTGAAAATAAATATCACCTCGCTGTCGACCCAGTCGTTGGCAGAAATGGGTACCTGGGTATTTTACTCTGGGAAGCTTAGGAATGCCGCCTCGCATCGGGAGTTACGATGCTTAAAGTGACACTATCTCTTTGTATCATCCTGCCCCAGTATTTGGAGTGATTTTGTCCGATTTCTAACGCTCTCGGTTGCAGACGAAAAAAGTAGGCCCCTTTTGTACTCTGAACACATAAAAAATCAAACCCGAAGATGTTAGAAATCGAAAAAAGTACGCAGGATCGTTAAGCAATTATAAATCCTCCCACGCTACAGACAGGGGTGTCTAGCTGAAAGATGCATGTATTGCGGCATGCGTACAGTAGCGTCACAACACATTTACATCAATTTCTAACTGTTGAAAGCCGCAGGATTTAATTATACTGTTGGTTTGATGAGAACTATTTACCTTTAAGTTCTTTGTGTACTCAATCTACCATCAAGTTCGGGATTCTCTTACGTACTCATTTTGGCCATTCCTCCGGCATTTAAAAATCACAAGTAATTACGTGTGACTGCTCATGCTAATAATTTCCAAGTATATACCATTTCTGTAATGTTTCTTTTTTACTTCATTGTTAGAGATAAAAGTACGATCTCACATACCATTAGGAGGTCTGGTTGCTCTAGAAAATCAGCCTGCTCACTCCACAATCTGTTATTATTAGAAAAAACAACTTAATCGTTTCACGATCTGGTATCAGTAGAAAAACAACCTGATCATTTCACGATTTGGTATTGGTAGAAAAACAACCTGATCATTTCACGATTTGGTATTGGTAGAAAAACAACCTGATCATTTCATGATTTGGTATTGGTAGAAAAACAACCTGATCATTTCACGATTTGGTATTGGTAGAAAAACAACCTGATCATTTCCCGATTTGGTATTGGTAGAAAAACAACCTAATCATTTCTCAATGTGGTATCACTAGAAAACAATCTTCTCATTTCACGATCTAGTATGAGTAGAAAAACAACCTGATCAAATCACATTGGATTTAACCGTCAGACAAGCGTTTATGACCAGTTTTGCTTTTGTCTGGAGCTTTGTTTGGCTCTACTCTGCGTGAAATGCTTAGTCCTTCGCTAATGCACAAGCTCTTCTTATAAAGGGCCAAATATGTGGAACAGTTTTATTGTACACCTGCTGATATTATAATCCTACTTTAAACGAAGTGTGCAAGCAAAAGTAATAGATTGCTTAACCCACACACTTGTTGTTGTTTGCATTCTTCCGATGACTAAAAGATCACACCTCTTCGTCATCCGCCCTTAAAAGTACGGTAAGTCGGCGTATTTGTGTTGCGTTGTGGTTTGCAGTATAACTGTAATATTTGTGCCTTTCGGCCCAACACATCCGAATTCAGCACAACCCACATCCGTAACAGTCTATGTTCCAACAAATAAACATTAATTATCATCTTGTGCCGTTTCCTTTGCAAAGGTTGGGTTTGACGAAGAGTACGCCTTTATCCTGTCTCTGGTCTTGAAGGTGCACACTGATAGGTTCTTTTGTTCCACTCTTCGTGTTGTCTACCCACTTCAGTCTTTGTCTACCCCTGCCTCGTTCACCTTGCATTTCGCTCTCCAAGATAACTTTTAGTAGGATATTGAGTCTCTTTATGTGTCTTAAAATCTGCATTTGGCTTGTTCGAAGGGCGTTAAATAGTCTTTTTTTTTAAATTTCCAGTTCTTTCAAATGTCTCAAAACGTCATTATTTGCTTTCTTCTTTGTCACCCATTTATTCACACAGTTCAATAAATTCGGGTTAAAAGAGTATGCATTTTCTTTTTTTCTATTTACTACATAATCTTTATTTCTACATAGCACAATTTGTGAGTTATTTTAGTAGTTTATATATATATATATATATATATATATATATAATATATATATATATATATATATATATATATTTCATTATCATCATTGAGTAACGTATTCGCATTGAAGACTGTCTGCTATGGAGCGTCACTCTGCTCTGTCCTTTGCGTTTATAGTGCTGGTTGTCATAGGCTGTCTTGTCCATCTTATGATGTTACTCGTCCATGTTAGCCTCTGCCTCTTTTACCTTGTATTTTCCCTTACAAGATAACTTTTATTAGGCTGCTGTGTCTTTTAGCATGCCACAAACATCTCATTTGTCTTGTTTGAATTGTGTTTAGTTGTTTTTTTTTAAATCTTTTATTGGTTTAAAAAACGTCATCATATGTCTTCTTTTCTTTCCATCCAATTCTTCCTATTCTTTTATAAATCCATACTTTAAAACATTCAATTTTCTGTTCTGTCTTCTTGTCTAATGTCAGTGTTTCTGGACCATACAGGAATGCTAAGAAGATATACTGTTTTGCTATTTTTAGTTCTATCCCTAGTGTTATTTATTTTGATGTTAGTATATTTTTCCCATGGCATTAAAATTACTTTTTTGCTATTCCTATTCGTTTGTTTATTTCAGTTTTACATTTTCCATCACTGGTTATAGTTATGCACAAGGTAGTTGTAGCTCTTAATTGTTTATGAATATATTTTCCTCTTTTGTTCAGTGATGGTAACCACACATAATTTTATATCTACCCCCAATTTCCTGCCTTCAACAAGCAATATTTCATTATTCTTTAAAGCAAAGGTCATTTATAATGGACACAACCAAGTTAAACACCATTAGCGTCAACAACTAAAGATTGTTATGTCAGTAACGATAATTTGCATGTCCAATTACCTTACAGACATCAATATTTTTATCTAAATTATAAAGGTAAAGATAAAGTACGAGACTTGAATCGGCGTCTTAGCACGCGAGTTTTCACCCATATGTGCGCGACCGTCTATCTAGAAGTGTTCAGAAACTTCTGGATAATGTCGCTTCAAGCATCGAAACTCACGATACGAGGCAGCATTCCTCATTTTCCCAGGGTACTATCCTGGTACCCATTTCTGTTAGCAGCTGGGTTGACCGCGAGGGTATTTTCATTCCAACCACGAGTACAACTCCCACTACTTCCAGCGAGAATCGAACACGGGTTGCCCAAACGTCGATAGCCCAGTCGGGGTGGTTTTCAAAACTAAGCTACCGAGGCCCCCAGTATCTAATTTATAGTTGGATTTATTTGTTGTGTACAGCTATTCCGTGTCTCTCCAATTGTGTGTGCATACATTATTTGAAACAGATTATTTGAAACCGACAATAATTGAGACGGACAATAATAAATTGAGTGTTTCTGTCAAACTTCAGTGTTGTTGCAGAACCTGAGAGTGCCGTAGAAATTTGAGCGTTCTGCAGAATGTGTAATGTTGCTGCATAAATTGAGTGTTCTATAGAACTTACTTAGTGCTGTAAAAATTAGGTGTTGTTTTAGAACTTGACTAGTCTTTCTGTCGAACTTCGTTGTTGCTGTATAACTTTATTAATGCTGTAGAACTTTAGTACTGGTGCAGCACTTTAGTACTACTATTGAACTTTAGTGTTGCTGTAGAACTTCAGTGGTGCTTTAGAAGTGTTGCTCTAGAACTTCACTGTTGTTCTAGAACTTCAGTGTTGCTGTAGAACTTCAGTGTTGATGTAGAACTTCAGTGTTGTTGTAGAATTTCAGTGTTGCTGTAGAACTTCAGTGTTGTTGTAGAACTTCAGTGTTGATGTAGAACTTCAGTGTTGATGTAGAACTTCAGTGTTGTTGTAGAACTTCAATAACTTCAGTGTTGTTGTAGAACTTCAGTGTTGATGTAGAACTTCAGTGTTGTTGTAGAACTTCAATGTTACTGTAGAACTTCAGTGTTGTTGTAGAACTTCAGTGTTGTTGTAGAACTTCAGTGTTGCTGTATAACTACAGTATTGCTTTAGAACTTTAGTGTTGTTGTATAACTTTAGTTTTGTTGTAGAACTTTAGTGTTGTTGTATAACTTTAGTGTTGCTGTAGACTTCTGTGTTGCTGTAGGACTTTAGTCTTGTTGCAGAACGTCAGTGTTGCTGTAGAACTTCAACGTTGTTGTATAACTTTAGTGTTGTATAATTTTAGTGTTGTATAACTTTAGTGTTGTATACATTTAGTATTGTTGTGGAACTTTAGTATTGCTGTAGAACTTTAGTGTTGCTGTAGAACTTTAGTGTTGCTGTAGAACTTTATTGCTACCGTAGAACCTCAGTATTGCTGTAGAAATTAGTGTTGTTGTAAACTTTGTTTTTTTTTTGTAGGACTTCAGTGTTATTGAATAACTTTAGTGTTGTTGTATAACCTTAGTGTTGCTGTAGAACTTCTGTGTTGTTGCAGAACGTCAGTGGTGCTGTAGAACTTCAGCGTTGTTATAGAACTTTAGTGTTGTTTTCATATATTTTTTTTTTTCTACTTTTGCATATTCCCTGTATCATAAGTCGACATCGAAGTCAACATAATTGATAACTAGTTCTAGCGATACTAGTACTGTGCAGACACATAATCACATAAGCCAGCAAGCACTATAGTGTGTGTGATAGTGTGTGTAGGTGTGTGCGTGCGTGTGTGTGAGAGAGAATGTGTGTGAGTATGTGTGTGAGTGAATGTGTGTGAGTGTGTGTGTGTGTGAGAGAGAATGTGTGTGAGCATGTGTGTGCTCTGATCACTAGAAGGAGCCTTATTTGTGGCCACAAACGCCGGATATCCTAGTGCCGTTGATTAAGATCATAAAAGTAATGCATATACTTTTCTGCATAATTTGAAATCCGCACAACTTTATTATCCATTCGTCAGCTTTGCTGCAGCCTCGCATATTTACACCTATCTCCGTCTCCTTGAATATGAACGTGGGTGGCATGTGATGTTCGTGGTTCTTATTGCCTATCTTAAACGCATTGAATCTGTAACTCATTCCATTTTTAGGTAGTTCAAAAGGAGAGTGTCAAGTTAGGATGGAACCCTCATGAATATATGGATAAACCAGTGTTATAATTATTAGCTGCTGAGGTTTCCTTGCATTATTTATTGCTTTTATTTTCTTTAACGTTGTTTATTTCCTTGCTTTCTCAAAACCTGTTTTTGTTTGTTTTTGTTTTCAGTATCTTATTTTAAACATCCTTTGTTTTGTTTTACTTGAGTTTTCGCTTTAAAGATCTCCTTGTAGATAACGGGGTTATGGTACAGCAGATATTAGTGAACTGTATACGTAGGACAAACGGTACGTCTTTGATGAGGAGAAATGGTACAGTCTACTGAGGAGAAAAGGTACTTCTACTGAGGAGAAATGGTACAGTCTACTGAGGAGAAATGGTACAGTCTACTGAGGAGAAATGGTACAGTCTACTGAGGAGAAAACAGTTGTACAGTCTACTGAGGAGAAATGGTACAGTCTACTGAGGAGAAATGGTACAGTCTACTGAGGAGAAATTGTACAGTCTACTGTACAGTCTACTGAGGAGAAATGGTACAGTCTACTGAGTCTACTGAGGAAATGGTACAGTCTACTGAGGAGAAATGGTACAGTCTACTGAGGAGAAATTGTACAGTCTACTGAGGAGAAATGAGTACAGTCTACTGAGGAGAAATGGTACAGTCTACTGAGGAGAAATGGTACAGTCTACTGAGGAGAAATTGTACAGTCTACTGAGGAGAAATGGTACAGTCTACTGAGGAGAAATACAGTCTACTGAGGAGAAATGGTACAGTCTACTGAGGACATATGGTGCTTCCAGTGAGGGCAGATGGTGCTGTCTACTGAGAAAAAGTAGTTCTGTCTACTGAAGACAAAAAGTCCTGTCTACTGAAGACAATCGATCCTGTCTACTGAAGACAATCGGTCCTGTCTACTGAAGACAATCGGTCCTGTCTACTGAAGACAATCGATCCTGTCTACTGAAGACAATCGGTCCTGTCTACTGAAGACAATCGATCCTGTCTACTGAAGACAATCGATCCTGTCTACTGAAGACAATCGATCCTGTCTACTGAAGACAATCGATCCTGTCTACTGAAGACAATCGATCCTGTCTACTGAAGACAAAGCGATAGTCTACAGAGGACAAGCGATTCTGTTTCTTGAGGAAAATGACTTCTGTTTAATGAGGTGAAGTGGTCGTGGCTGCTGAGGACAAAAGGTACTCTCTACTGAAGACAAACGGCCCTATCTGAGAACAAAAGGTACTCTCTACTGAAGACAAACGGCCCTATCTGAGAACAATAGTTACTGTCTACTGAGGACAAACGGCCCTATCTGAGGACAATAGTTACTGTCTACTGAGGACAAACGACCCTATCTGAGGACAAATGGTGCTGTCTGCTGAAAACAATGAGTACTATCTATAAAAAAAATAAACATTTGTGTTCTATTTCGATGGATGGCTTCTAGATCCACCCAACCTTGATTGGGTATTTATGCGTTTGTTTGTTTACTTTTTTTAAAAAGAAAGTCTGCGCTGGCACATAATGTTGATGACATTACCAAAAAATGTGACGATGGTAAAGAAAAATAGTGGCGCTAAAACCAGTTCTCTGTACCCCACCGAACGTGACGGTGTTTCTTTCTTTCCTTCTTAGACAAGATTTGGGCGTTCATGTTTCATTCTTACCCCTATTGTGTTTAGTTTTAGGTTTTCTTCGATTCTTTTCTTGTTGATGTGTATGTATACTGTGACAACATGTAGCCACGAACGTTTCCGTTATCACTCTTTTGGACATTACAGAACGCGTGGTCCGATAACAGTTCTGTTGGTTGCTACCGAGGATAAGAAGACATATTTTAAAATGCACAGGAAACTAATTTTTGTGTCTACTTTTTTTCTTCTTCCTCCCCCCCCCCCATGTCGTTTGCAAAACGTTGCATTCACCACAGCCCGTCTGAAAGAATCTCTGTTGTCTCTAGCCAGATGTCCCATTCTTCTATTGTCACGTTCAAGGTCATCTTGATGTCTTGAAACCACCTTCTTTTTGGTCCGATCCTAATGTGTCGTCCAGGAACCATGCTTTCCATTTTTTCTTCTTTTGTACATTCCACAAATAACTAAATAAATATTTGATTGGTCTTATAAGGTAAATTGAGCCGCGATAGCTCAGTGGTTAGTGAACTGGACTACAAAGGACAAGAGGTAGGGTTCGATCCTAACCGACGGCTTCCGGGATCACCCAGGCTTTAATGGGTACCGGATTTTTTTTTCTGGGAAAGTAAAGCGACATGGGCGTAAAACGACCCAATTACCTCAAAAATCATGTCCCGAGGGTCTGTAAAATATCTGGTCACTAAACACTATATTCCCTATACGCCACTTGGCGTGAAGGGAGTACTTTACTTTTTTTTAATATGGTAAATTAAAAGAAAAGGAGATGATGGGTATTCTATGTAACATTCTAAATATATATTCAGTTGATGATTCCTGTATGAAATTTTCAAGTAAATTTGACCAAAAGCTACAGCCTTTATTGTAATAACATTTGTAGTTTATAATTGAATATTTGGCTAAATAACCTGTACAGTTATTTAATCTTATAATGGTTCTTCACATATACATATCTATCTACTTTATAAATCACTAGCATCAAAAATAAATTTGGAAGTCAAGAAATTTCACATCTGTTAAGTGTATTCCTAAATTAGAAACACTTCTTTAACATCTCATTTATTTCAATAAAGAAAACGTAGTAGGCTCAGAATATCTTCTTCACTCATGAGATTTGCAAAACATCAAAGTGTTGTAGCTCACATTTCAGTTTCAGATTAAAGATCAAGCTGGCTCAACACAAACTGAAGCCTACATCACACGGACAGAAGAAAGCTCCCCACATAGAGTTTTCTAACTTAAAGTACAGTTATACAAATTTTACGTGTTTTTTTTTCTGCAAAATTCTCAAACTCGTTTCTTATTTTCCATTGACAGATAAAAATAACATTGTATATAACGACATTTACTATAAGAAAAAAATGAGACATTACAAAGTTATAAACATTTTGACCACACTCCCTTGTCAATATTACAAGACAACATACGCGGGCAAGATTATGACATAGATAGATTTCTACTTAGCTTCAGTCTGAGCCTTCTTGTGATGTCGTCACGTGGTCCATCAAGGCAATTATTTTTTGTGTGCAGAGAGTTCCGATTTATGATACGTGAGATACAGCTGAGCCACACAGGTTCATTAATACATCATCAATACGATTATCCTGTCATCATTATCATCACAATAATCAATCAACGTGCTAAAAGGTGTCGGTGATAATGTCTCCCCACAACCTTCTGTCACAACACTTATTTATCATCAGTTGACTATTTCCTACAAAATCTCATTCTTAAACTCATATATCTTTTCTCATCCATCTTCCTTTTCAAAGATATTTTTGTTCTTGTTGTCACTCTATAGTTCAGCTGTTCCCTTCTCATTTCGTGGTTTCTTTCTGCAATTGGAAATAAACTTTCTTCTCGCTTTAGCCGCTTTTAGAGCGCTTACGTCACTTCCTGTAATAATATTCAATGTTCAGAACATTCTCATATAAAATTAACCTTTGAGGAACACTCTTATATTTAAAAATAGTAATAAAATATATAATTCCACACTGCACTCATTTGAATATCGATGTTGGATCGTCTTAACCACACAATTATCCTCTTGATTCCATTGTGATTATATTGACCTCTTGTCTCAGACATCAAAGTCAGAGCCATGAAGTACTCGTAATCTGATGTCACTTGACTAGATTTAACTGCGAACATGAATAAAAGTGAGGAAAAAATACACATGACTATTTGTATGCAAAACAGGGGATAAGAAGTGAAGTTATTGCATCTCTGAAAGATGTTACCATAAGCAGATAAACAATTTCTTCTTTTTCGTCTTATAACTTTCAACTCCCCGCGGAGCATATGGTCTTTAAACCAGAACTTTCAAAGGCGTTCTGTTTCTTGCCATTCTTTTAAGAACACTCCATGCCTTCCCCATTACCTTCATCTCTGCTTTCACCTATCTTCTCCAAGAATATCTTGGTTTTCCTCTTTGTCTCTTCCCCTGGGGATTCCAGAAAAGTGGTCTGTCGTGTAATACACTCAGTTGAGTTCCGCTGTGTGTGTCCTATTCAGTACCATCGTCTTCATTTTTCACAATTATTTGACTGGTACATTTCCATAATTCTTCTATTGTGATTTTGTCCTGCTATTTTCATCCTTTTATTCTACAGAAGCAACCTTTAATGAAGGTCTTCGTCTTCGTGATTGTTTTTTTTGTTGTTCTCCATGTTTCCTAGCCATATAATATGACTGATTTAACATTGGAGTGGAGCATTTTATTTTTGTACTTAACCTAATTTCTTTGGATTTCCATGTTTCCTAATGCAAGAAAGACGCCTCATTTTTTTTGTATCATTATTTTGAAATAATTCTCTGTTCCTCTTTTGCCAATGTTTCTGTTCAGATGTAGAACGATTACACGTCTAGTAGAGGTATTTCTTCTATTTTTATGTGGTTATTACCAACTGTAAGATAACCAATTTGATAAATACAAATGTTATAAGCAAGTGAGGTATTACCTTTCGCTGTACCATATTGTCATTCATTTCTTCAACTCAATGATTCCAATATAGTAGTTCTTGTAATAAGCCGCAATTAAACTAAAAATGTACACTATTGTATGGGATAAACATTTTTTAAAAGATAGAAATCACTAATGCAGTTTTAACATAATGGGAAGTGTAAAAATGATATGACAATTTTGCAAAACGAGAGAACTTGGACACAAACGGTAACAACTGTTTTATGAGAACAGCGGTGGCCTGCCTTGGTGCAGACTCAGGTTCAGCAAATAATGAAATAGATTGTACCCGAGTAAAAATTTTAAAAAGTACAGCTTCAATTAAGAGTAGGTATATATATATATATATATATATATATATATATATATATATATATATATATATATATATATATATATATATATATATATATATATATATATATATATATATATAAACTTATCATCATCCAGTACCGGGCCTGCTGGTGTAGATGATCATGTCTCTCCACAACTTTCGATATCGACAGTTATTTATCATTTGTGTTGTTGACCTTCTGCAAAGCCATTCTCTTAAGCTGTCTGGTATCTTTTATCTTGCTTCCCTTTGTCTCTTCGTCCCTCAACTTTAGTTGTTGTCACAATATTCTCCAGCTGTTCCCCTTCTCATTAAATAGCCAAAATATGATGATTGTTTTTTTCTACTATTGGAAATAAGCTATCACTTTGCTTTTGCCTCATTCAGAACGTTTTCATTACTCTTCGTAGCTGTTCATGGTATTCTCAATATTCTTCTGTAAAACCACATTTCTTCAGCCTGCAGTGATTTTCTTGTCTGTTGCACTATTGTCCATGATTCACATCCATATGTTAAGTCTGGCTCTCCAAACATTTAAGTACATTTTTCGTGTTTCTTTTGTTAAAATTTATTGCACAGTATCTTCCTCATTTTTTTAAAAGCTGCTTTTGCTTGAGCCATTCTGCGTCACACCTTTGTTGTACATCTACCATTACACCTCTTTTGCACATCTACCATCTCACATATGGTGTACATCTACCATCACTCCTCTGATGTACATCTACTATCTCACCTCTTTTGTACATCTACCATCCCACCTCTGTTGTTCATCTACCATCACACCTCTGGTGTACATCTCCCATCTCACCTCTGTTGTACATCTATCATCACACATATGCTGTACATCTACCATCTCACCTCTGTTGTACATCTACCATCACACTGCTGTACATCTACCATCACACCTCTGTTGTACATCTACCATCTGAAGTTAACAAAATATATGTAAACGCCCACTTCACGTTATGAATAAGATGAGAGAGAAATAGAATGACGGCAAGGTGACAGGGACAAACAGGAGAGACAAAGAAAAACAGTGAGGAAAATGCGGAGGAGACGTAATTAATTCTAGAATGCGTCTCTGAATAAACGTACTCAATGAAATAACCACAAAGTCACCGGTAGAAGAATTAAAGAAAAACAGACAGAAATTACATCTGGTGAGGGATTGTGTTCGGATATGAAATATCGGACCAAGGAAGACGGTCAATTACCAGATGTCATTCTCTAGATTAGATTGCCTGTTTTCTGATCATCCTGAAAGAAGAAATGGCAGAGATCCAGCGACAGGCCAGTCTTTATTGCTTGATTGTGTGTTTTCCCCCTAGATTCTGATCTTTTCCAAGTCTGTGGTCCTTCTGACATGAAAATACAAGATAGACGACACAGTTTAAACCGCATCTATAACTTTAGCCATTCAGCCCAAACGATTTAAGTTAACCTCCAAGGCAATATAGCCGCGATAGCTCAGTGGTTAGTGAAGTGGACTACAAAGGACAAGAGGTAGGGTTCGATCCCAACTGACGGCTTCCGGTTGACCCAGCCTTTAATGGGTACCGGATATTTTTCTGGGAAAGTAAAACCGCACGGGCGTAATACTGACCACGTTACCCAAAAAATCATGTGCCGAAGGTCTGTACAATTTATTGTCACTTACACCATATTCCCTATACACCACTTTGCGTGACGGGGGTGCTTTACTTTTTTTTTTTACAAAGGCAATATGTGTAGCCTTCATGAAGTAGACGTACAGAGTCTAAGAGCCAAAAATCTTTGAGAAATTTCATAAAAAAATTTACACTCGAGTGTCCAAGGAAATAAATAGAATCTCGACCTCTCCTCGGGCAGTCTAGAAGCTGAATACTGTTACTTCTATCACGATTATTAGCTAGAGTGAAGTGTAATCAACCTAGTCGTCTGGTGTAATAAATAAGCAACTATTACTCCTTTCTCTCCCTGTATATATCTTTCTCTCTCGCTCTCTCACTCAACCTTTCAAGGTTAAAAAGGAAAACATATTTCGGAAATGACAAGTCGTGCAGATTAAATTGCTGTAATCCCTTGACCTAGACTTTGATGTACTTAACTTTTGTATTTGCTTCAATACCTGACGTATTTCTCCTTCATGAACACTTCTGTTTATCTTGCTTTCATGCAACTGATACAGCATTTGATGTGAAAGTTGTATTTGTGTAGCTTTAATTTGTTGTATATGTGTAGCTTCAATTTGTTGTATATGTGTAGCTTTAATTTGTTGTATTTGTGTAGCTTCAATTTCTTGTATTTGTGTAGCTTTAATTTGTTGTTTTTGTGTAGCTTTAATTTGTTGTATTTGTGTAGCTTTAATTTGTTGTAATTGTGTAGCTTTAATTTGTTGTATTTATTTAGCTTTAATTTGTTGTTTTTGTGTAGCTTTAATTTGTTGTATTTGTGTAGCTTTAATTTGTTGTAATTGTGTAGCTTTAATTTGTTGTATTTGTTTAGCTTTAATTTGTTGTATTTGTTTAGCTTTAATTTGTTGTATTTGTGTAGCTTTAATTTGCTGTATTTGCTTAGGTTTAATTTGTTGTATTTGTGTAGCTTTAATTTGTTGTATTTGTGTAGCTTTAATTTGCTGTATTTGCTTAGGTTTAATTTGTTGTATTTGTGTAGCTTTAATTTGTTGTAATTTTTTAGCTTTAATTTGTTGTATTTGTTTAGCTTTAATGTGTTGTATTTGTTTAGCTTTAATTTGTTGTATTTGTCTAGCTTTAATTTGCTGTATTTGCTTAGTTGTAATTTGTTGTATTTGTGTTGCTTTAATTTGTTGTATTTGCTTGGCTTTAATTTGTTGTATTTGTGTCGCTTTAATTTGTTGTATTTATCACATTTAATTGAGAAGGAGAGGTAGCCAGAGAAAGAGATAAGATAACGCCAAAGAGTAGATATGCCTTGACTTTGCAGACTAAAGAAATAACAAGATACAGAGAAATGGAGAAAATTGACGATGTATGTTAGTGGTGCCCCAAAGAACCTCAGGGTTATGGAATCATGAGGAAAGAAGAAGACAAATTTAGTTATGCTCAGAAACGAGATGTTTAAAGAGGACAACGAGTTGACCATAACAGATACGATTAGAAATAAGGCCATAAGTGGAAGGGTTATGTTTACTAGTCGTCAAGATATATCTGTTAACTTTTATCTTTTATCTTATAACTGTAGAAGTATTTAACATGGGACGAATCTTGAACTTCGTACAACAGCAATGACTAAAATGTGTTTACCAAACTTTTCTAGAATGTAGACTGAGAAGATAAGTGGACGCATAACTCGAGATATGCCCAGTAAAGAAAAAAAAAAGTAAAGTACCCCCGTCACGCCATGTGGCGTATAGGGAATATGGTGTTAGTGATCATAAATTTTACAGACCTTCGGCATATGATTTTTTGGGTAATGTGGTCGGTATTACGCCCGTGCCGCTTTACTTTCCCAGAGAAAATATCCGGTACCCATTAAAAGTTGGGTGAACCGGAAGTTGTCGGTTGGAATCAAACCCTACCTCTTGTCCTTTGTATTCCAGTTCACTAACCACTGAGCTATCGCAGCTTTATGCACAGTAATATGTAGTGAAAACGTCAATGAAACACTACCCAGGATCAAATATCATTGACTGAGGTTGCCCCGAACTAAAGCTTTGTATCTCTCACGTCACACGACCGGATTAACAGGAAGTGAAAAAGTAGGTAGGAGACACGGAAAAGGAGTTCCTGCTGTTTGGCATTTAATACCTTCATCATGTACCAGGAACATTTCATGTGAGAGGGTCGAGACGTACAGACAGACAAGGGATTGTCTTGAGCGGAAAGATCAACAGGAATGGGCAGGTCTAGACGTTGTTAAAGCTTGGGTAACATGAGACAGACCTGGAAGAGAATTGTGTGTTCACCGTGACCCAACGACACGTCGATCACATGAAAGATTAATAGACAGACAGATAGAAAGAGCGGGATGGGTGGGTGAATAGAGAACGAAAGGTAAGAATAGAGAGATCCCTCTGTCTGTCCGTCCGTCCCGTCCGTCCGTCCGTCCGTCCCGTCCGTCCGTCCGTCCGACCGTTCCGTCGGTCTGTCAGTCCATCAGTCCGCCGTTCTTTCTGCCTGCGTATCATTATGTCCGTCAGTATGTATCAGGAGGAATATTTTATCTTTCTTGAGGATGTTATTTGACGTTTTCGTATCAGGAAGAGGAAGTATTAGGAGGAAGTATTCGTTGATGGAAGAGGTTCATTTTAATCACCGACACGGACAGCTGGTGAATCAGCTGTTATAATCAGCTGCTGGCTGCCGTGCGATATGACAGGCGACACACTTGCGTTGTGGCCCTGACCTTACTTGCCACCTGGAACTTGGTCAAGCACGAGATACTTGCTTGAGAAACCCCGACACGTTATAACGTGTCCCGTGTTAAGAGTGTAGTGGTTTGTGCTTCGACTTGTGTTGTGCCCGCTACTTTTTTTGTTTCTTTTCTTTAACGTTCCCAAGTCTTTCTTCGCCTGGCGTGATCTGCTAACTGTTGGCCACACCAAATGAGAACACGTTTATGCGAGCAGTCTTTATTTCACAGCCCAAGCCATTGGCGACGTGTTTAACATATTTACATGACATTACATGACCAATGTTTGGTAATAATGTCATTCACACGCTGCCCAGTAACAATGTTACTCGCCACTGGGCCCTAGGCTTCTACACACTTCTCTACTTATCTACTCACATGTAAGCAGAAACCGTTCCCCATTGAACGGCCTCCTGAGGTATAAGTCTAATATACTTATTTTACCAGTTTAGTGTACTTATATCGAGATTGTTCCCCATTGAACAGCCTCCTCTGCTCTAATGATAACCTACTTATTCTATTCGTCTCGTGGACTTTAATTCTCTGGAAACTCCTAACCTAATCCTCGAGGTTTCATCTATGACTGTTCAGAACTCTCTGCATCTAACGGTACTTAGTCTACACTTAGTTAATCACTGCTTACTAAGTTGGCTATGGTTAGCCCCTATGGCGTACCACACATGTGGCCGGCCGCTCTCTCTATAACTACGCCTGTGTCATCTCTGATGTTCACATAGAAAAATCCTCCCGTTTCTTTTGTGTCACCTCTTTAAATATTTGTCGGCTCCTCCAACCAAATCGATTCATGTGTTTAATTTCTCGACTAATACACCCCCGCATATCTCGAGATAGTCTGTTTCATATTTTTCTCTCTACTTTCACGTGGACTATTATATTATTTCCGGTTGTTTGTCGGCTATTTCGGACTCATGCTCTACCCGTAATTCTCGAGATGTTTCTCAATTTTTTTTAAATTTCAAGTGGTATCTCTCCTCCCACGTCTACAAGTATACACACACACACACACACATATATCGCTGGAGAGCACAGGAAAGCGTTTAGGTAAACTCATAGGATGGTAACTTTTCTGCTACTCAATTTTTATGAGTATTTGAAAATTAAGTTAGTAGGACTCTTTTGTGACGCATAAACTATTGTAATTACATATATAAGATTTGTGCCTCCACATTTCTTATCAAAGACACCGATCCTCGCATATAAAGACATACAAACAGTGTTATCATGAAGCCCTTTATAGTAGCTGCAAATTTCGGCTCTAAATGAGTGACTTTGGAGAAGAGGGTTGATAATCCATGGTTCGTAAAATTAAATAGGTTTTTTTTTTGTCATTGATTACCCTTATCTTGTTTTTTTTTTCATTATTTAACCTTATCTTGACAAATGTAAGTGCATCAAAGTTTCAGAGGCGTTACACGTGATAGTTTTCTCGTTTTGTGTGATGGTTTGTTAATTTCGGAAACTTTTTTTAAATAGGACAAAAACCCTTTATATATGTTGATAAAAAGAGAAAGAAAGGGCTATATGTATATGTATACGTATGTATGCTCATGTGAATATATGTGCACACCTCGTCTGGGAATGTATTAGATTGCCTATGTGGATAATTAAATGGATGAAGTTCATTCCAACCATCAACAACCTACACGAATGTGGGAAACTAAAATGTTGCAATGCGGGGTCTTCACGATGTTTTCGACATCATTAGGTTTAGAGGGAAATAATTATTGTGTTTCCTGTGTGGAAATAGTTGAAGTAGTCTAATCCGTTAAGTAAAATCAGTCTTATATGGGAAACAGAACTATAGTTAGTCGGATTTTCATTTAGAGGAAAGCAGACTTTGTTATTTTTGTATAAGCATCAGTTTTTTTCTTCTTCTTTCCATCCTCATCTGCCTTTCAGCGTCCAGGGTGGATATAATTTGCGGTCTTTTGCTCTTCTGTTCGCCTCTGCTGCTGTTATGTTTCCTGGTGCTTTTAATATTCCATCGACCCATCTTTTTCGTGGTCGACCCTTGGGTCTGGTGTTCTCAAAACGTTTGTTGAAGGCTCGTTGTGTTGTGTTTTGTTCTTTCTGCCTTGTCACGTGGCCAAACCATTTTATCTGTTGTTTCCTTATATATTATTTACCATTTTTTTTTATTTAAAGTAGAATAATGATAGAGGAAATTTCTAATCTGGATTATTAAGATTTGTAATATACATTTGGCAGTACGCTGCCGTGGTCCGAAAGGGAAGTAAATAAATATCTGTGGCGCTCTTTCCTACAAGACATGTCTTAAGAGGCGACTAAGGAGAGTTGGACATGGGACCAGCAATCTTTACTGTAAATTAAATAAAGCGCTAAAATTTCACAAAAATGGATGTCAATGACGTGGGAATAAAATAATTCTACCATCCAGTATGGCAGCAAACCGCACGGCTTTGGAAAGTATGGTATCAAACCTCACGGCTTTGGAAAATATGGTATGAAACCTCACGGCTTTGGAAAGTATGGCATCAAACCTCACGGCTTTGGAAAGTATGGCATCAAACCTCACGGCTTTGGAAAGTATGGCATCAAACCTCACGGTTTTGGAAAGTATGGCATCAAACCTCACGGCTTTGGAAAGTATGGCATCAAACCTCACGGTTTTGGAAAGTATGGCATCAAACCTCACGGCTTTGGAAAGTATGGCATCAAACCTCACGGCTTTGGAAAGTATGGTATCAAACCTCACGGCTTTGGAAAGTATTTGTTGAAGACCTATATACCACAGAAATGTGGAAAGGAAGATGAAAAAGAAAATGCTTTTATTATAACATTTCATAGATGAGGACCTTTTGAGAAGAAATATTTTGTTTGGTATTGCCTTAAGCATATATATATATATATATATATATATATATATATATATATATATATATATATATATATATATGTGATTTATTTTTAAATTGCTTTGTGAAACTAAACTATTTGAATCACTCGACTGTCCTTATTATAATGGATAACATCATGTATGTGACAGAAGTCAGCAATGAGGTGTCATCATCGTCATCATGTAACTTGCCTGCTAGTCTTAGGTAGTCGTATTGTTTCACTTACCATGTCGGATGTTGTTTATCAATGTTTGCTATTAGCTTCCTTACACTTATCTTCAACTTTCTGGTAACTCTTCTTCTTACCACTCTTAAATATTTATTTTCCGTTGATATGTTTCAGTTATTCTCTTCTTAAAATAAGACCAACCATGATATAGTTGTTGTTGTTGCGTTCGCCAGCTTTCATCTCTGACGAAGTCCCTAGAGACTAGGAACTGAATTTTGCGTGTTAATACATTTTTTCCTGGCAGCCGCGTGCACAGAGGTCCCTCGCCGAACAGGCAGATAACTCCGACTTCGGAGGTACTCAATCATGATATTAATAATTTAATCATCATCATCATCATGTACCCTGCCGGTTGGCGTAGGCGATCATGTCCCTCCACAATCTTCTATCTACAGTGCATCGTATCAGTTCTGTTATTGACTGTTTTCCATGCCACGACACCAAGCTATCCAGTATTTTCTCTCTTTGTCGTCCACGATCTCTCTTTTTTTTTTTTTGTATTTTGCCAGTTGTAACCAAGTATTCCAACTTTCCTCTTCTCATGATGTGCCCGAAAAATGTTGATTGTTTCTTTCTGATGCTTTTTACGAGCTCCTTTTTTGTGTTGGCCGTTTTGAGAACTTCCTCATTGGTCTTTTTAGGTGTCCTGTAAACCTTCAACATTCTTCTGAGAAATCTCATCTTTGTGGCCTATACCCGTATTTTCATTTGTTTGTCTACTGTCCATGA
Organism: Megaustenia siamemsis; assembly: GCA_032433765.1. Taxonomy (NCBI): domain Eukaryota; kingdom Metazoa; phylum Mollusca; class Gastropoda; order Stylommatophora; family Ariophantidae; genus Megaustenia; species Megaustenia siamemsis. The sequence goes on from JAVIAB010000092.1 coordinate 83,322,595, forward strand.
ATCGCTTCCATAGGTCAGAATTAGTTCTATATAGCACTGATGAACTTTCTTTCTCATTTTTATTGACATAGATTTGTTGCATAAGATATTTTTCATTTTCTGAAATGCTATTTTGGCCTGAGCTATTCTGCTTTTTATTTCTGTGGTGCATCTCCCATCTGATGTAATTGTTGTGCCCAAGTATTTGAAACGTTGTACTTGTTTCAGATTTGTCTCGTTTATTTGTATGCTGCATGATGGTGATGATTGTTTCTTCGATATAACCATTACTTCTGTTTTCTTACTATTCAGACTGAGACCTTTCTTGTTACTTTCTTCTACTATTATTTCTATCATTTCTTGTAGTTCGTTCTCTGTCTCTGCTATTAAGACTGTGTCATCCGCATATCGCAAAGTTTTTATGTTGTGACCGTTGACATCAATTCCTTTTTTGTCTACTGCTGATCTCATAATATATTCGCTGTAAAGTGAAAACAAATCCGGTGACAGAACACAGCCTTGACTGACTCCTTGTTTTATATATTAGAATTATCCTGTTTGGTTGTTAATTCGTATAGCCGCTGTTTGTTGCCAGTACATGTTTTTTATGAATCGCAGATCCTTGCCATCAATGTTTAATTTCTCCAGCATATTTATTATTTCCACATGCTTTACATTTGTCAAATGCTTTCGTGTAGTCTATAAAAGCACATATATATAGATCTTTCTTTACCTCTATAGATCTTTCTATCAATGTTCTTAAGATGTATATTACATTATTGGTGCCCTTTCCTTCCACAAATCCACATTGTTTCTCACTTATTTCTGGTTTTATTTTGTTCCTTACACATCTCATGATTATTCTTAGTAATATTTTAGTCATATGGCTCATGAGACTAATAGTACGATGGTCTTCACAATCAGTGGCGCCTGACTTCTTCTGTATGGCTACAAAGATAGATTTTAGTAGATCTTCGGGTATGTGTCCAGTGTTATATATGTCATTGAGTAATTTTCTTATGACTTGTACTCCCAACTCTCCTAATGCATTTATCTCTTCGATTGTTATATTGTCAGGACCTGAAGCTTTGCCTCTTTTCATGTGTTGAATTGCGTCCTCCACTATATAATAATTTAATAGGCTATCATTATGACCTTCGTCTAGAATCTCTTCGTCACACATTTTAGCTGTCCAAATTAGTGTCTTCTCCCTTCTGTAATAACATATTTATGTGACATCCACCTATTTTCACGTCTTTTGTTTGCTTGTCCAGGATCATATTCTGATAACTGGCTATGCTTAAATCTGAAGACAATTTTTTCTTGCTTTACTTTACACAGATTTGTTGCGAGAAATATGTTGGTTCTTTGCCTTTTGTGGTCATATCAGTGCAGCTCTTGCCAGCCCTTACCCCCCCCCCCTTTTTCCCTTCCCTCTTCGCTTCGAATCGAAACGTTGATTTATCCAATCTCGTTATATCAGTAATTACAAAGCATTTGTGTGTCAGCTACTTCCTCTATCCACACCATTTTAGCCTCGTGATTATAATTTATTTTATCAAACCGATTCGCACATTATGTCCCTTAGCTTCAGCAACTTGCTGCTACTACAGTAACGGTGCATCAGAGAGTTATCCTTTATGATGAGCCTTCAAGGATTTTTCGTGGACCTACAGAGAGATATATTTAACATCTCAGTGATTTGCTTGGGAAAAGATATGGTGATTCATGAGGATGTATTTATGAAACTCAAATAAAGTGATGTCAAATTGGAGACAAGTAGGATAGGGCAACATTAGAGGACAAATCAGGAGTGCGTATATCCAGCGAATCTATAATGACTATCAGCGTCTATACGTCGCGGCATTTTATGGGAATGAGTAAGCACTTATCGATCTACCCTGACTGCATTGAGGTCGATTGTTTAACTCATCAATTAGAATCAATTTACTGTGAATTACGTCATTTTAGACAAGAGGTTGTTCTGATATGACATTTGGTTAAATTAGTGAATTGTAACAGCGTTAGGTGTAAATGTAATTAATATCATCACGACCATCCTATTACATTGGCACTATTTTTGTATATATCTAATATCTTTAACCAGCATGCACTCGTTCATCGTCATCATCAAGTAAAATGCCTGCTGGCGTAGGTGATCATGTCTCTCCACAATTTTCGATCTCGATAGTTGTTCATCATTTCTGTTGTTGACCATATGCCAGGCCATTCTAAAATCGTGGCGAACCATGATTATACAAAGCAGTTACGACGGTGGTTTTCTGTTGTATTTCGTCGGTTTATTTACGGTTGACTCCGCTAGCCTTTGACTTAAAAAAAATCTCACTCACAAGGCAGTGGGAACACATGTACATGCATATTGGTAATCCAACAAGAAGCTTGATGTAACTGTCCAGATTTCATATGAATATTGCAAAAATATAACGACTGCACATTCATCATTAGAGGATCGAAAAAAAAAATTATTCATTTAGAATTTTTTTTTTCCATTTTATTATCTCTTCTACCTTTTCAGCTCCCTGTGGAGCATAGGTCTTCAACAAACACTTTCCAAACCTTTCTGTTTCTTGCCATTTTTTAAGATAGTTCCATGCCTTCCCCATCATGTTCATTTCTGCTTCAATCTGTCTTATCCAAGAATATATTGGTTTTCCTCTTTGTCTTTTTCCTTGGAGGTTCCAAATGAAAGACCTGTTGTGTAATACTCTCAGTTGGCTTCCGCAGTGTGTGTCCTATCCAACGCCATCGTCTTCGCTGTATCTCTTTAACCATAGGTATTTGACTGGTAAAAAAGTAAAGTACCCTCGTCACGCCAAGTGGCGTATAGGGAATTTGGTATTAGTGACCATAAATTTTACAGATCTTCGGCACATGACTTTTGAGGTAATGTGGTCGGGCATTACGCCCGTGCCGCCTTACTTTCCCAGAAAAAAATCCGGTACCCATTAAAGGCTGGGTGAACCTGGAAGCCGTCAGTTGGGATCGAACCCTACCTCTTGTCCTTTGTAGTCCAGTTCACTAACCACTGAACTATCGCGGCTCCCTATATTTGACTGGTACAATTCCATAATTCTATGTTAATGATTTTGTCCTGCCATTTCCATTCTTTATCCTGCGTTAGCATCCGTTAATGAAGGTCTGTATCTTCATGATTATCATTTTATTATACACAGCCGAATGTTTAATTTCACATTAAATTTTAACTTAGATCATTCTTCTACAACACAATCTATTTTTACAAGTTATAATATACTGTGTGGAACATTAGAATGATTCACCATAAATACTACATCGAACTAGCAACGGTAAGTCGTTGAGTGCTGATGGATATTTTGAGGAAAAGATCAGAGCACCACTGTGCTAAGTACAATGACGACAATAACATAACATACGATCATAATTATTATAATGTTAAGTAATAGAATATATAAGGAAGTAACAGATAAAATGGTTTGGCCATGTGACAAGGCAGAAAGATCAAAACACAACACGAGCCTTCAACAAGCGTTGTGAGAACACCAGACCCAAGGGTCGACCACGAAAAAGATGGATCGATAGAATATTAGAAGCACTCGGAAACATAACAGCAGCAGAGGCGAACAGAAGAGCAAAAGACCACAAATTATATCTCCCCTCGACGCTGAAAGACAGATGAGGAAGGAAAGAGGAAGAAGAGTAGTAGATGAAGAGCCCCCAATTTACAGATAATACCTGTGTATTTTATTTGTATAGAACAAATGGTTGGGCCACCTCGTCAGAATGAATCCTCACCAATCACCATCATTAACGGCGCTCTTATCGAGAATGCATGGGAAAAGACCAAGAGGAAGACTTAGAAGAAAATGGATAGATGCAGTGACAAAGACGTAACAACAAAGGAAAATCACTAATTCAGACAGTTCCAGCAGTTCAAGATCGACAAATGATATAACCACAACACTTTTACGGTATCAGTGAGAAAGAGAAAAGAGGAAAAGAAGAAGATTGTACTTGTTTTAGGCAGAGTAGCACGGGCAGTTAGAGGCATTGGTTCTTATTCATTTCTTAGTCTTTTAAGTCAGCTTCTTACCCATGTTTGACTTTCTCGCCAGGTCTTATCCCTGTCTCTGTCGCTCACGTCCGGTTCTTATCCATTTCTCTGTCTCTCACGTCCGGTTCTTATCCATTTCTCTGTCTCACACATCCGGTTCTTATCCATTTCTCTGTCTCTCACGTCCGGTTCTTATCCATTTCTCTGTCTCACACATCCGGTTCTTATCCATTTCTCAGTCTCTCACGGCCGGTTCTTATCCATTTCTCTGTCTCACACATCCGGTTCTTATCCATTTCTCAGTCTCTCACGTCCGGTTCTTATCCATTTCTCAGTCTCTTACGTCCGGTTTTTTCCATTTTTCTGTCTCTCTCGTCCGGTTCTTATCCATTTCTCAGTCTCTCTCGTCCGGTTCTTATCCATGTCTCAGTCTCTCTCGTCCGGTTCTTATCCATTTCTCAGTTTCTCACGTCCGGGTCTTATCCATTTCTCAGTCTCTCACGTCCAGTTGTTATCCATTTCTCAGTCTCTCACGTCCGGTTCTTATCCATTTCTAGGTCTCTCACACATGCACATCCATGACCCCGGGCACATTCATCGATAATCTGGTCAGTATTCGACCAGGTCAGACTACCTTTTCTTCCAGAAAATCTCTGGTACCAATTTTTAGAGCATGGTAAAAGGGGGAGGTCGGGAAAAAATTGAATAAGTTTGGGAACTGAAAACCGACCCACCGGGTCAGCAATCGAGTATTCTAACCTTGTAGTCTGTTGTACTGGATTTTTTTTTCTTAAAACTGTTCGCACTAAATAGGAGTGTTTCCTACCTGTATGTTGTCATTATGTGTGCATGTACATATATGTGTGGGTATGAGTGAGAGAGTATCTGTAATCTTGAGTTTACAATCAACAAAACTTGCAAATTCGGTTGTCTGTTTATTCAGCATCATCAAAATGTTCAGCATCATCATCACCATATCGTCCATCAAATCGTCCATACCGTCGTCAAATCGTCCATCACCATCATCCATTATCATTATCCATCATTATTTTCATCATCATTATCAAATAGTGTAAAATTCATCATCAAATATCACACAAATCGGCGTAGGCAGTCTTGTCTTTCCATGGATTTCTCGATCGACAGTTCTGTCCTGTTTTGACTGCCTACTTAACCACTCTCTTAATCAGACTAGCAAGTTTTTTCTTTCATCAATTTTTCATGTTGTCACAATATATTTCATTTGTTCCCTTCTCACAACATGTTAAAAGAAATGATGATCATTTTCTTCTAAAGTTGGGAATAAGCTTTTTTTTCCCCTTCGATATCTCCTAGAATGCCCTCATTACTATTTTGACCTTTTCAAGGTAGCCTCAATATTCTTCTGTGAAACCACATATCCTGTCTCCAACGAAACTTCTTACACTGTGTCCAGGATTAGCATCCATATGACAAGACAGGCTGCATATAACACGAAAGAACCCTTATTTTCATATACACAATTACCACGATAACTGATTTTAGTTGTCACTCTGACCAGAAATAATGGATAGTTGTTAGAACTAAAATGATAATCTAAGTATAGATTTTTAGAAGACCTGAGTTCTATGATGAGCTTAAATAGCATTAGTATGCATGCACCGTGCTCTCATGTCACTCATAAAATACAGAGATGAAGTCCTTTCCGGGGTAATCGTATTTTTCCGTCAAATGATCTTAGATATTATAGTAGACGAGATCGAATTACTGTTTCAGTAAGATATGGTAGCAGGATGGCAGTTCTAAGATGAGTTCTAATAGAAATCCAGGCTTCTGGAGGGACGCAAAGAAATGTTTAACGTTGCTGCAAAGCTTTAAGAATAATTATGTTGTTTTGGTTTTACTTATATGCTCAACTATGAATCTTCTGTAGCAGAGAGTACGTACGTTTGAGTTAATATTTCAACAACAGTTCATGTGTAGCATTTACATGATTAATTTAAACCAATGTAGAACATTTCACAGGTTCATCATCATCATCATCATCAAGTACCATGTCTGTTGGCTATGTGGTTATGTCTCTCCACAACTTTCAATCTCGACAGTTATTTATCATTATATGTATATATACTATATTATGCTGTTTATCTTCTGCCAAGCTAATCTCTTAAGCTTTTTTGTGTCTTTTATCTTTGCTTCCCTCTATCTCTTCGTCCCTCAATTTTCTCAGTTGTTACAATAAATTCCAGCTGTTCCGTTCTCATTACATAGCAACAAAAAAAGAAAAAAAAGATTATTTCTTCCTAATATTGGAAAATAGCTCTCTTTTTTCATTGGTCACTTTTAGAACGTTTTCATTACTCTTCTTAGCTGGTCATGGTATTCTCAACATTTTTCTGTAAAACCACATTTTTTTCAGCCTCCAGTGATTTTCTTACCTGTTGCACTATTGTCCATGATTCACACCCATATGTTACTGGCTCTCCATACATTTAAGTATATTTTTTTTATTTCTGTTGTTAAAATTTATTGCACAGTATCTTCCTCATTTTTATTTTAAAGCTACATTTACTTGAGCTAATCTACATTTCACCTCTGTTGTACGTCTATCATCTTTCAACGTATTAAATAAATCTAGTGACAGCACACAATCTTACCTAACACCTTGAGTTATTTGTTCTTATGACCGCAGTTTGTTGTCAGTACATGTTCTTTATTATTCTTAGATCTTTGCTGTCAATGTTTATGTCTTCTAAAATTTTGATTATTTCTTGTTGCCTTACTTTGTCTAATGCTATGGTATAATCTATGAAACATAGGTATGGATCTTTTTTTCACCTCTATGGCTCTTTCTGCTAAAGATCTTATGAAATATATGGCATTGTTCCTTTACCTCTAACAAAACCACATTGTTCATCATTAATTTCTGGACTGATTTTGTTCCGCATTCTTCGCATGATCATTTTTAGTAATATCTTAGTCATGTGACTCATAAGGCTTATTGTGCGATTATCATCGCCTTCGCACTAGACGTCTTTGGTAGGGCTATGAATATTGATTCTAGCAGGTCGTCTGGTATATATCCGCTGTTGTAGATATCATTCAATATTTTTTGCTATTTTTTAAATTCCAAAATCATCCATGGTTTCAACCTCTTCTTTAGTTATATTATCTGGTCCAGGAGCTTTTCCTGCTTTCATGTTGCGTCTTCTTTGAGTATCTCTGGTCCTTCTCCATTATCCCTAATATTTCCTTCTATTCGTTCATCATCATAAAGATTTGTAATGTATTCTGTCCATCGTTCCCTTATGCTTTTTTGGCCGATCAACAGTTCTCCTTCCTTTGATCTCTCCATCCAGCTTTTGATTGCGTTTTTCTTCCTGTTAATTCTTCAATTTATTTGTCTATAGTTTCGGCATCTCTTTTCTTTTTTATTGCATTTCAATCTCTTTGCATCTCTCTTTTAGCCATGCTTCTTCATCGCATGTTATTACAATTTCTTTATTTAATCTCTTATACTCATCTTTGTCATCCTTATATCCTTTTCTTGTATAATTAGCTAAAAATGTCATATGTCATCCATTTCTTCCTTGAATTTGTTTTCACTGGCGGTATGAACTCTTTTGATGTTTGTTGCAATTAATCTTTTAGTATTTCCCAACTGTTCATCAATTCTTCGTATCTTCTCTATTGCATAGTACCGGTTGAATTGTGAAGTTATCAATTTTGATATGTGTCAGTTTTTCCTCTACACCGTCTGCTGTTGGTGCAAGAGCTTTTTTGATATTAATATTTATTGGCTTTCAGTTCAATTTCACTAAAAGGACTCTGTCAAATACTACCAAAAAGTATTTCATTGTCGGCTTCCAAAATGATACCTACTCCTCTTTGGTGTTTAGTAACTCCAGAATAGATGATTTTATGCTCATCAGAATATATCTCCCCTGATCCAGTGTATCTTGTTTCACACAGTCCCAATAAATCTAAACCCATCCTTTTCATTTCCTGTTTGATGCTTTCCAGTTTTTCATTCTGCCTGAGTGCTCTCACACTCCAAATACATATTTTCAGAGTCTGTTTTATCTTTATTTTGCTTACAGTAGCTTAATGACGAACGGGTATCACCTGTAGTACATGATGTCTCCTACCTAACGAGGGTATCAAATTGGAATCCCCATTAACATTGTTGTGAACACTAATAACACTGTGGTGACCCATGATTATACAAAAAAGTTACAACGGTGGTTTCCTGTTGCCTTCCGTCGGTTTGTTTACGGTTGACTCTTCTAGCCTTTGACTAAAAATCTCACCCACACGGCAGTGGGGTTGTTTTACTTTAGGCTACTTTCCCTTAGTGTTTTACTCTCTCGAGCATACCTGCAAGCTGCATGGCAGCCGCAGGTTGTACTGTCTCCTGCATGCAGCAGGAGGTAAAATTACCCGACCTGACACCAAAAACTAGAATCCTTTCACAGGTTAACTGAATAAAAAACAACGACAATAATGGATGTCCTGGAACATACAGGGTCGTAGAGCACACTACTGTGTGTAGGGCTATCATTTTAAGCTTTTTTTGGCAGTAACCAGTGCATTCAACTGGTTGGAGTAACGAGTCAACATCCACGCCTGTATACTAAGTGATTCGATTAACTTGATAAGAAAGTGGAGGCGAGCTGTGTACGCAGGCAGTGGGTCGAGTCATTACAGAAGTCAAGGATATGTAGAATCACTTTGACTACGTCCATGGATTGGGGAGAATCAAAGTCTAAGGAAAGCAAACCAGAATAAAATGCTGGCTGAAATCGGATGCACTGGACCACTGGCGCAGAATACAGTGCAACGTTTTAACAAGTAATCAATCAGACTGGATCTAACAGATTCTAATTATGATAGAAACTACCGCTGACCGGAAAGGCTTCAAGAAACAGCTGATAATAATACACTGGAATGCGGTGGGCATATACCACAAAAAAACAAGCTCTAACAATCAGACTAGCAGAGGAGAAGATAGACGGTGCCTGCGTCCAGGAAACTCATCTTAATCCTCAGCACAGATTTATGATCTGGGGCTACCAAACATTTATACAAGACAGGCAAGGTCACAAAGGTGGAGTTCTTATACTTATTAAAAATTCTATGCCAGCAAAACTGATAGAAATAGTCACAAACGGAGAGGCAGAGATCATTGGTACAGACCTATACATTAACTTCGCTAGTATAAGGATATTTAATATATACTGTCCAAATGAAAAATTACCAAAGCTAGAGTCAATGGAAATAACATCACCAAAGTGTCTGGTAGCAGGAGACTTTAACAACCACTCTGAAAGATGGGGATATAAGGAGTCCAATGTTCGAGGTGAAGAAGTGGAAGAATAGGAAATAGACATCAACCTATTCCTCATAAGCTCTAGGGAGCCCCCCCCCCCCCCCACCTTCTACTTAAGAAGATTGAAAACAACTTCCACTCCCGACCTAGCATTTGCAACTGGAGACATATCTATCAAAATAACCAGAAAAGTGCTAAACCAACTTGGAGATAGTGACCATAGACCAGTCAAACTTTCAGTGGCTCTTGCTCACAAACAGGAGTTGCGAATACCTCTTCCCCACTGGAACTATAAGAGAGCAGATTGGGCAAAGTTTGCAAGTCTCACTGATGCATATACCGCGCCTATCAACACCCACGAAAAGAAGGTCAATAATATGATAGAGCGGTTAACAAATGGAATCCTGAGAGCTGCTAAAGAATCCACTCCTAGAGGAGCAAGAAGAAACTACAAGCCATACTGGAGCAAGGAAATACAAAGACTAGAAGAGGAACTGGACTCTGCCAGAGAACTAGCTGAAACATCACACATCACAGAGAGCAACATTGCCTACACAGCAGCCTCGGCCAAATACAGACGTGATGTAATGTTATTAACAAGACAGAGCTGGATAGACAAAACAGAGAGCTTTAATCTAGACAAAAATGGTCATGAACTATGGAAACTTGCGAAAGTTCTGAGCGACGAAAACAACTGCCGACCTCCAATATTATTAGCACACAATCAGAACATCCTCACAGGCAAAAGGGCAGCAAATCTACTGATAGAGACTTACAAAAACATTAGTAGAAAAAACATTCCAATAGACAAACAGAAAGCTGCAAGACGGGAAAAACCAAGATGCAAATCACATGCCTTTAGCACCAGAAGAGCATCAGACGACCATCTTTACCCCAACTGAATTAGATGTTACCCTCAAAGGATTGAAGCTCAAAAGTTTCCCTGGTAAAGATGGAATCTTCAACGAAATGCTCCTAAATCTGGGACAGAAAGCCAAGAGCCAGCTTCTAAGGATAATAAATGCTAGTTGGAAGAGAGGTCATGTGCCGGCAATCTGAAAAGAAGCTATTATGGTGCCCATCCCAAGCGTGGAAAAGACCCACTAGACCCAAGTAGCTATAGACCAATTAGCCTACTGAGCTGCCTGAGTAAACTCATGGAAAGGCTGGTTAACAGAAGACTTATGTGGCATTTGGAGACAAAACAACAAATCGTACCACAACAAAGTGGCTTCCGTCAGTACAGATTAACTGAAGACCTGGTCACCTACAATGCACAGGAAATAGAGGATGCTCTACAAGAAAAGAAACACACACTGGCAGTGTGGGTCGACATGAGGAAGGCTTTTGATAGGGTATGGCGAGAGGGTTTAAAGGACAAGCTTTTTAGACTTGGCATCCAGGGTCGTTTATTCAATTGGGTCTCTCAATACCTTTAGGATATAACGGCCAGAGTGCAAGTTCAAGGTCAACTAAGTAAGAAGGTCTCTATCGAACAAGGTGTCCCACAAGGCGGAGTCTTGTCCCCAACGCTCTTTTTAATTTTCATAAATGACATCGTAATGGACATTCCACCCAGAATACACTCAGCAATATACGCAGATGATCTGGCGTTATGGGCTCGCGAGGAAAGTATATCGGTGAAAAAAATAAAATTAACAGAACACAGAACCAAGCTGCCCGTATCATCACTGGTGCTTTGAAATCTACACCTATCAAGACTCTAGAAACAGTAACAGGTTTACAACCCTTAGATGACAGACGGGCCACTAAAGTATTGCAACAAGCGGAGAAATATAGAAGGCTCCTTAGCCACCCCATGCACCAAAGAATAACTGGTTCCGGAATTGTACGACTAAAGAGGAGCAACTTCGCTGCAATTGCCAATGAACTAACAATTGGAGACCCAGTACTTTCCCAAACAATATCGAAACCCTTGGGCCCATCTGATATGTCTCCTAATGGAAAACATAAAATACCAGAACTTAAGGAAAATATAACAGGAATCATGAAAAAAGCACCCAATCAGACACAGAAAGAAAACACGTAGCAGAAAAACACATACATGATACCTACCCATAGGACTCTTGGCCCCACATATACACAGATGGCTCTGCTACAAATGCCACCAGAAATAGAGGGGGGTGTGTGTTTTTGAGGCTGAATAATCAGGACGAGATCACCAAGTCAATAGCTACTGGGAAATTATCAAACAACTTTAAAGCAGAAACTGAGACCATCAGTGATGCTGTAACACTGGCTACTCATCACAAAAATAACATGCACAATAAATTGGTGATTCTGACTGATGCACTGTCAGTATTATCAGCTCTAAAAAAACTCCAAGAACGAATGAACTAGATGACTTGAGAACAACCCTGGACCAACTCTGCAATAACTTCCAGAGAGTAGTCATTCAGTGGATACCATCACACTGTAATATACACGGGAACGAACGCGCAGACAAATTAGCTAAAGAGGGAGAGAGATTACCACAAGAGAACCATCCGCTCAGTTATGATAAAGCCAAATCCATCCTCAAAAGTCAGTTCCATGAAAAATGTAAACGAGAACACCCAATGCATAACGAGAGTGACGGATACCACCAACTATCAAGGAGGTATCAAGTCATCATACTTCGCCCACGCACTGGCCACAATAGAATGAGAAATAACATGTTCACCAAATTCAAAATAGGTACAACCAGTATATGCCACTGTACACTGGACAATATGACTACAAAACATGTTCTACAGGATTGCCCCCAGTACACTGACCTGAGAAGAGCAATGTGGTCCACGCCCACCACCCTGGAAGAAAATAACTATATGGGGCAATCGATTCGCTTAAACAGACAGCAGACTTCATGAAAGAGTCTGGAATCCTACTCTGATTGAGTCTTGATCGCAGAGACAGAGAGAGAGAGAGAGAGAGAGAGTGAGAGAGAGAGTGAGAACACGACCTGCAAAATGTCAGTGTCTGCAAGTGAACTTTTTCTTTCTTCTTTCAACTCCCTGTGAGGCAGATGTTTTTAAAAAGCCACTTGTTAAGCCCTCTAGTTTGGTTCCAATCTCATAAAATCGCTCAGTTTTTCCCTTTCTTTCCACATTTCTTTCCATCTGTTTTCTCCTGTGTATATTTTAGCCTTCCTTTTTCCCCATGGGGAGTTCATAGCTTTTGGTGTTGTTTTGAAAAAAAAAATATGTTTGATGTAAAATGATAGGAGTCTTACTGTAATCAGTTTTGTTGTTCTCTGCCACCTGCAGCCACTGTGAACATAATTTTTTTTCGGCTCGAAAACGCTTCGGGGTTCACCTAACCTTCAATAATAGGAAACTCTTTATACAGAGCTTCGCAGCGGGAGGTAATCTGATTGTCAGTGAAGACCCTGCCGAGCAAGTGTTTCGGCCATTCAGCTCCCGTATAAATGTTACTGTTTAATTCTCGACCACTTCCCAAGCCGTTAGTTGACCACAAATGTTCGACTGGCATCACATACAGCAGGAACTCTTTAGCGATGTCGACATCCCTTGACCCTCCAAAACCGTAAACTATGCTCTCCGTTGTACCACTTGACTTAGCAAGCTACGTGAGTTTTTTTTTTCCTTTCTACAATTCGTATGTCCAGCTCACGGTATTCGAGTAAATAAAAAAAGAAAAAGAAGCTAAGTGCCCTGTAAAATAAAGTGCTCCGTCACGCCACGTAATGTATAGTGAATATGGTGTTAGTGACCATAATGTTTACAGACATTCGGCGCATGAATTTTGGGGAGGAATGTTGTTGCTATTATGCCAGTGACGCTCTACTTTCCCAGAAAAAAAATCCGGTACCTATTTATGGCTGGGTGAACCTGGAAGCCGTCGATCAGGATCAAACCCGACCTCTAGTCGTTTGTAGTCCAGTTCACTAACCACTGAGCTATAGCGGCTCCTCCGTATTCGAGTTCTTCACACACACACACACACGCGCACGCACGCTCGCACGCACGCACGCGCGCACACACACACACACACAAACCCCAAAAAATGGCTCGCGGGACTCTGTGACATTTATATTTATAGAAGAGCACTAAAAGTACTCACCTCTCCTATATTCTTAGCTTAGTTTTAGCTGTACGAGTGGGCGAATCTCCAAATTTTGTTGAGCTGTTTTGACGTTATTTCTGATTTTGTTGCAATATTGGCAGTTCACCCGTCTGGCATCAATCTACTTATCAGTTAAGTGAGTTATGTGAACTTGATCAATGCCAGTTCCTGGTTTTATATTTCCTAATGTTGTAATAGTAAGAAGAAAGAAGGGTAATTAGTAAAATCATAGAGGGCCATCATTTGTAGCTTCTGGCTTCGTTGTTTTGATGTTAACGTTAAATTCAACATGTTTACTGCATTTCTAGAAAGTATTTTTCTTGCAAATATCGGTGGGAGTGGGCTGATATGCGACGTTATCGGCCTGTTTCACGTACTTCAGCCCTAATAACATTGAACTCGTGTACCTCTAGGAATACTCTTTGTTGGCCATCTCGTCAGCTTGTCTACAGTTGAGAGGAGTCATCCTTCCCATGCCGCACTGACAACTTTCTCTTTGAATGATTCACCACTGCTACTGAACATGTAAACGGGTTTCCTCCATGACTTTAATGCGTATGAGAAATATAGTGTTAGTGCCCAACGGCCACATTGTATGAGTTATATACTTCAACAGAAGTTGCGTGATATCACTGGATCTGACAGATCTGACAGGATCTAACCGGTAATAAAGGACAGTTGATATGCCTTCAGTATTTCTCACGCACCGTCTCAATGTCTTCGATACCAAAAAAAAAAATGAAATATTACTCGAATTTATACAATTTTTTACCTGGCCAGCACGTTTTCCTCAGAAGTATGCTTCTCTCCTTTATTTGATTTGGCTTAGCTCACCGCAGTGTTGGTGTTTATTGATGTTTCTATTTATCTATCTATTGTCCTTTCGGGCAGAATACGACATATAAGACATACATTCTAGACTCTTTTATGTCCAATGATCTTTGCCATCAAGTGTCCGACTTTGTACCTGACCTGGGTAGTATCTCACCACATATAGCTGGGTGAGTCTCGCAGGCTCGGAAAGCTAACTAATATCTGCTGTCCGTTGTTGCACCTCGCTTCGGTGTTCTTGCTAGTATTTCTCTAGGTCGATTTTTTTTTCTTGTGTACTCTGGTCTCCAATTTGCGTCTTGCATTGAGAGTCTCTTTTTGCTCGTCTGATCACGCTGCCAACATATTATTACCTTCTTCTCTTGATAGTTTATTTATGCTATTTTTATATTTTATAATTTCTGCACAAGTCTTTAATTAATTCCATGGAATACAAATTATTTTCCTTAAGAATTTGTTTTCAAAGTATTTAATTTAGTGATATAAGTCATAATATTCCAGTACCTCTGGGATGGTCGAGCTCCAAATTATGGGAAGTCAAGAAAGCCTTTGCGGCCCGCCACATCCGCAACTAAAGTCTAAGAGCTAATGTCCAGATGCACAAGAAGAGATGAGGAAGAAGGTTGGGGTTAACTCCCTTGGAGTTTTTATACTATGAACTTGTCAAGTATGTTGCAGAATACAAAGCAGGGACCATGTCACGCCCGTGACTTAGGGAGTAATGCGTTGCTGTTAACATTAATTTTATTATCAGTATTTTATACAGTAATTTCAGGGTATTAGGCAAATTTTGCACCAGTTCTTTCCGGGAAAAACCTATTTTAAAATGGAAATATAGGGCGACCTGGCGTGATACAAATAACACCCATTAAATTTACCTTTCGTCATTGAGAAATATGAATCATCGTCATCAAGTACCAAGCTTGCTGGCGTAGGTGATCATGTCTCTCTACAACCTAGGATCTCGACAGTTATATATCATTTATGTTGTTGACAAGCCTTTCTCTTAAGCTGTCTGGTATCTTTTCTCTTTGCTTCTCCCTATCTCTTCGTCCCTCAATTTTCCCAGTTGTTAGAATATATTCCAGCTGTTTCTTTCTCATTACATGACTAAAAAATGACGATTGTTTCTTCCTAATATTAGATGTTAGCTCTCTTTTTGCTTTGGCCTTTTTCGAAACGATTTAATTGCTTTTCTTAGCTGTCCATGGTATTCTCAACATTCTTCTGTAAAGGAGCATGCAGCGATCTTCTTGTCTGTTTTCCTATTGTCCATTATTCACATCCATACGTTAAAACTTGTTCCACATAAGATTTAAGAACTCTTTTTCGTGTTTCTATATGTCAAAAAAGGATTGCACAGTATCTTCGTCATTTTTCTGGAAAGCTGCTTATTCCCGAGCTATTCTGCATGTCACATCTGTTGTACATCTACCATTTGAGGTTAACATTTTTCCCAAATATTTAAATTCATTTACCTATTTTAATATTGTTCCGAGTCTATCTATCTTTCGTTCGCCTGAAGTATTGTCTATATCTGCAATGTCGTTTCCTGTATAAATTTTACTGTCTTTTGTAATTCTTGCAGTGGCCCATATAGTTTTGTCTGTAGTGTTGTATCTATGGGCCAATGGATTTTCCTCAGTCTACTATATTCAGTGCAGTCTTGAAGTATGTGTTCAGCAGTCTGGGGTGCCTGTCCACATGTACAAGTAGTTGATGTGCCGATCTTGAATTTTGTATACATGTGACTATGGAGTCGATTGTGTCCTGTTCTTAGGCGTATAATGATAACTTGTTCATATCTATTCATATTATGAAAGGCATCCTGATTTGGGGCTTGTGGTCCTCTGATTGATTTGATTATCTGTTTCTTATGATGGTATGTAACTGGTGTATCTAGTTGTGTGCCTGTTGAACCTTCCTTTGCCAACTGATCTGCTTTCTCATTTCCTGGTATTCCACAGTGAGACGGGATCCACTGCAGGGCAACCCTGTGGTGCTTGCAGAGTTCAGTCAATAAGGTCTGCAGATGTGGTAATTTTCTGGATTGTAGTGCCTGGAGTACTGATCTTGCATCTGTCAAAAACACTACAGGCTGTGGGCTAAGATTACTGTTCAGCAGTTTTTCTATTGCCAACTTTATTGCTTGTATTTCTGCATCATAATTGTGACAATATTTCCCTGTTGCTATTTTATCCATATCCCTAGTGTTATTTGGGTACTCTATATATGCACCTGCTCCCCCATTCTTTACTGCATTCTGTGCTGATCCATCTGTGTACACACGAATCCATAGGTCTTGTGGGTATTCTTCATCCAGGAAACTGAGAGCTATTGTTTTTCGCTGTAGACTATTTTGTTCCTCTTTGTCAACTATTCCTTTCACTTCTGTCCGTATTTGAACTGATAATCCTGATTCATCTGTCCAGGGAGTCTGTTCTGGTATGGGCAGAAGGGGTTTAACAACTCTTGGCATGTCTGGTGTTTGTCTACTAATACGCTTGGCTTGGTGGATAAAGCTGCTTCTCTTAAGTCGTCCCAATGCAAGATTTTGGAATCTGTCCTTCATTGGATGTCTCGGCATGCATACAAATTTTTCTGCCTGTATCAGCACCTTTGTGTCTCTCCGTTCTCTCAGTGCTGGTATCCTCCACAATTTCTCCATCTCCAATATTGGTGTTGATTTCATTGCTCCTGTGATGACCCTAAGTGCCTGGTTTTGTACTTTATCCAGTTCTTGCAATGTGGTGTTTGATGCTGAGCACCATGCGGATGATCCATATTCTAAATGTGGGCGTATACTCTGTTGGTAAACTTTACTGAGTATTTTCCCACTCGCACCCCATGTGGTTCCACACAACTTTCTTAGAATAGCCAATTTTCTCCTTGCTTTTTGGGTTGCCTTATTTATCTGCTGTTTCCAAGATAGTTTGTTATCAAATGTAACTCCGAGATATGTAGCTTGTATGTCTTCTTTCACAGGCTCATTGTTTATGTAGATGGCTCCTGCTTTTTGTTTTGGGGAGAGTGTGAAAAGTGTAGTACTGCATTTGTCTGTATTGATGCTGATACACCATCTATTTGTCCATGAATTCAGTGCATTCATAGCTCTTTGTAGCAATTTGGAGGCCACTGTTGCATACTCCTCTGTGCACCACATTACCAAGTCATCTGCATACATTGCCACTTTGATGCCATGTGGTAGTTCAGTAACTAGGTCATTGATGTAGATCAGAAAAAGTGTTGGAGATAGTACCCCTCCTTGTGGAACGCCCTGGCGCAATAAGACCTTCTTACTCTTAAGACCATCCAGTTGCACTCTGGCTCTCCTGTTATGCAGGTATGCTTTGACCCATTTGTACATCCTGCCATTTACTCCATAATTTCTCAGTTTCTTCAAAAGCCCTTCCTTCCATACCTTATCAAATGCTTTCTTTAGGTCTATCCATGCTGCTAGTACCAGTTTCTTTTCTTGAAACGCATCTTCAATTTCCTGGGAAAGATAGGTTGCTTGATCTTCGGTAGAGTAACACTGTCTAAAGCCTGCTTGTTGTGGGACAAGGAGATTTTCACTTTCCAGGTACCACTGCAGTCTGAGATTGATTATACGTTCCATTGTTTTACACAAACAGCTTGTAAGGCTGATTGGTCTATAGCTGGATGTCATTGAACTATCTTTTTTTTTTTTTTTTTTTTTTTTTTTTTTTTTTTTATTTCAGGGTATTAGGCAAATTTTGCACCAGTTCTTTCCGGGAAAAACCTATTTTAAAATGGAAATATAGGGCGACCTGGCGTGATACAAATAACACCCATTAAATTTACCTTTCGTCATTGAGAAATATGAATCATCGTCATCAAGTACAAAGCTTGCTGACGTAGGTGATCATGTCTCTCTACAACCTAGGATCTCGACAGTTATATATCATTTATGTTGTTGACAAGCCTTTCTCTTAAGCTGTCTGGTATCTTTTCTCTTTGCTTCTCCCTATCTCTTCGTCCCTCAATTTTCCCAGTTGTTAGAATATATTCCAGCTGTTTCTTTCTCATTACATGACTAAAAAATGACGATTGTTTCTTCCTAATATTAGATGTTAGCTCTCTTTTTGCTTTGGCCTTTTTCGAAACGATTTAATTGCTTTTCTTAGCTGTCCATGGTATTCTCAACATTCTTCTGTAAAGGAGCATGCAGCGATCTTCTTGTCTGTTTTCCTATTGTCCATTATTCACATCCATACGTTAAAACTTGTTCCACATAAGATTTAAGAACTCTTTTTCGTGTTTCTATATGTCAAAAAAGGATTGCACAGTATCTTCGTCATTTTTCTGGAAAGCTGCTTATTCCCGAGCTATTCTGCATGTCACATCTGTTGTACATCTACCATTTGAGGTTAACATTTTTCCCAAATATTTAAATTCATTTACCTATTTTAATATTGTTCCGAGTGTCTTTATTGTACATTGCGAAGTCTTTTTCTTTGTTGCTCCCATTACTTCTGTCTTTTTACTATTAAGGCTGAGTCCTTTATTTTTGCTTTCATTCACTATAATGTCTAACCATTCCTTTTACACTCTTACCGACTCAGACTATATCATCAGCATACTTTATATTATTTATAGTATGCCCTCCGATTGTTATTCTAGACATGTCCCTAATGGATCTTACAATAATCTCACTGGACATATTAAATAAAGTTGGTGACAACACACAACCTTGCCTAACACCCTGTTTTATCTGTTGAAACATTCTCAATTGATTTCCAGTTGTTATGGCCGCTGATTATCGCCAGTACATGTTCTTTATTATTCTTAGATCTTTGCTGTCTACGTTTATGCCTTCACAATTTTAGAAATATGAATACTAACACTATATACCTCACATGCCTCAAGACGTGGTATGAGCCTTTTCTACCTCCCATCTGATAGCTAATATGACATAGATCACCCCGGCAGGAGAATACATAAAGTCCTAGGGGAACAATTCATGAAATGGTTTACCAAATGACAAGAAAAAAAAAACTATAGAAAGCACAATCGCCATAATTTGAAACACAAATGCTTTGAAAACATTACACTGTCCTTGGAAAATGATGAATAAACTATGTGCTATATCACGCACACATACATCGCAACTGAAGAGGTCGACACAAATATTGCAAATCCTCTCTCCCCTCGACATTAAAAACAAAAAAAACAAATGACAAAAGAAGAAGAGTTACAAGAAATACCACTCATGAAATATTTTGCATATATATAAATATAATAATAATAATAATAATAATAATAATAATATGGCCTTTGGCGTCTTGACAGACGGTTGGTAGCAAGCAATCATGATAAGTCAGTAGTATTGTAAATTATGAGTGTCTCCTACTGGGTGCTGCTTTACTGAACATCTTTTCTCATGGCTGAATTTGTCAATCCTTGACAGACAGATCCATCCACAGAACAAGCAAGGTGTACCTGTGGTACCCTGCCTTGTCTCCTTTCTCTTGCGCCTTTTGTCTTCTGAATTTGACATCAGAATTGTCTCGAAAGTTGCTGTGCCATTTTGTATGTTTGCTCTCCATGTGCTACGCGATCCGCAGCCACATTTTTAATGTATAAATATATATTATATTTAAAATTATGTTATATTATATATTATTAAATAAAATTATATGTGTATATATATATTGTTGTTGTTGAAAAAATATACCTATATTATAAACGTATCTAAAATAAGATTTTTAGTTAAGTTAGTTAGTTAGTAAAAGTTAGTGAGGTAATTAGTTAGTTAATCTGTTAGTAAGTTTTTAGTTTCTTTTGATCCAGAAGCAGCACCTAGAATGAAAGCTAGTCCCATAGCAATAGCTGTTGAGCATTGAAGTGTTAGTGACGTCACTGTACTAATACACAGCTCCATGATGAGGGGTGGCCAGTTCCATTCTCAGCACTTTGAGTTCCCAGAAAAGACCCCTTGTACCTATTGAAAGAGCCTGCATGAACCTCGAGAGTCTTTCAAGTTAAACATTTGGCTCAACTTCTATTTGAACCCCAAACCTTCGATTAGAGCAGAAATCAACAATGAAACAAAACTTCGTGTCCAGTTACTATTTTTATTATCCTTCGAGTATCATTTGACAAAAATAAAAGATGGCAGCAACTTTCGAGGCAGTACTCATATCAAATTCAGAAGACAAAGGTGCATTAGAAAGGAGACGAGGCTAGGCACCACGAATACATCTTGCTCGTTCTGGAGATGGATCTGTTTGTCCAATATTGGCAGATTCAGCAACGAGAGAAGCTGTTCTGGAAAGTAGCATTCAGCAGAAGACACTAATATTTTACCAAACTACTGAATTATCATAATTGCTTGCTACCAACCGTCTGTCAAGACGCCAAAGGTTATATTATCGCCTCACTCCGCACAGAACGTGCAATTTATCTCGCCACACGTTCCTGTTTCTAGTGTGCCTCTTCTCGTTTGCGTTCAACTCGATACAGAGCCCCTTAATTGTTCGTCCAGGGCTTTAAGTGAGCATAATTATGTTGTGTCGCTAGTTTATAACAAATCAAAATATCTTCTCTTTTTGGCCCGACACATCCGTCTCTTCGGGATGACGAAACTCTCAATCTCAGTAATGGAGCTGATGTTGCATATCTTATCAATATTATTCTCGGTGTTTTTCTAGGTCTGCCTCTTTACCATTTGCCTGCTATTTCCCATTTCAGAACTTGCTTTGCGATTCTCTTAAATACATGCCGTAATGAACGGATTACTCTTCCATTCATTCTGTAGCCGCTGATTACTAGCAAATATAGTAGAAACCAAAGTCATACAGCTCTGTTCATTCATCTATGATGGTCGAGAATCGTGTTCCTCCATACGTTTTGTGTGCTGCGTAAAAGTCAATCGTTTATTCTATTCGCGAGTCATGCATTCAAACCACTCAGTATCATTTCCCTTTGTCTAATCCAGTGCTGTTCAACCTTGCTAAGTCCAGCGCCCACTTATCTTCAATCTTGTTATGTCCAGCGCCCACTTGTCTTCAACCTTGATATGTCCAGCGCCCACTTGTCTTCAACGTTGATATGTCCAGCGCCCACTTGTCTTCAACCTTGATATGTCCAGCGCCCACTTGTCTTCAACCTTGATATGTCCAGCGCCCACTTGTCTTCAATCTTGATATGTCCAGCGCCCACTTATCTTCAATCTTGTTATGTCCAGCGTCCATTTGTCTTCAACTTTGTTATGTCCAACGCCCACTTGTCTTCAACTTTGTTATGTCCAACGCCCACTTGTCTTCAACTTTGTTATGTCCAACGCCCACTCGTGTAACTTTTGCACGGATAATTTTTTCCTGCCGTCCACTAAATTCTAAATTGAAGAAAATTTCCACAATTGAAGAAATAAAAATAATTTACCTTTCATTTAATGATATCCTTGAGCCTGATGCTGAGCAACTAATGTTGGATACCTGGTTCTATTTTTGTTACAGAATAAGCGTGGGGGGGGTGGAGGTGCGCGTGGCAAGGGCCGCTAAAACCACTGTTCCGCTGGCTGAAAAGCTGACGATAGTTTTTTTTTTAAAGATAGTTTAATAAGCGTGGGTCTCCACTTTAAGCGACTTTCAAACAATGTCTTTTTGGTGACAATATGATTCAAGTCTTAAAACCAGACTCCACTAGATATGAGGTAGAATGCTAGTACTAAATTTAATACTACTATCCACATATTTGGTTTTATTTGAAGCCATTTTTATTTTATCTTGCCACAAATTTAAGGTATCCATTATTTTTGAAAATGTATTTCCTTTTTTCATCATTTTTAAGATGCAAGAGTTCTTCTAGACGTGTTACATCAGTCTCAACATTTGCAATAACATGATTTACCATCCACCAATATACTTTCAAGTTCAGAATATCGTTGAATCGTTTGTCCATATCTGATTTAAGTTCATTAAGGTGACTGCTGTACATTTCTATTTCCTCTGATGTAACATCATCTTTTATTGACGACAATTCTACAAACTGATGACATTTCCTTTTCTAAATATGTTGGAAAATGTCGTTTTTTAAATATAAATAATGACACACCAGCTTTACATTTGATTAATTTCATATTGGCTGCTTGAAATTGTAAATTAATTTCATCAAATTTCTGTAAAATCCCAGCCAAAATAAAAGGCAAAATGCTTTATTGTTTGTAATTGTTGACAGAGAACGGTCTCATTTTCATTCTCAAAATAAATGTATGACACTCATGCAATTCAACAAAACGAGTCAAACACGTACCCTTTAAAAGCCAAAAGCACTTATGTGTGTAACAGTAATCTACTATATATTGCTCATTGTTGTTCTGGTACATCTGTCGAAACATTTTATCATATTAATAGCTAGAATTATGATACTTAAAGATGAATGCAGTTTAGTGGACAATTGCTTCCCAAGTAGATTGTTATCTCTGTGCCACACAATGAACACACAAAACATTTGGCACATCTTCCTTCAAAAAAGCCCACGATATCGGCCAATCAGTGATAGTGCCCGTTAATGGCACAAGCAACAATATCACTAAAGGGTATATTATGTTTTGCAAAGTGCGATCTCATTGCAGAAAATTTGGATAATCCCGTTGTATAATCCTTAGAGTGAATAACTATAGCTGTAGTATCGCTAAGAGGCAAAGTCTTTATAATTTCATTTGGGTCCTGATGCATTACAGTTCCGATAAATTGTTTGATTGATAGTATTATCAAAGTGTCTCCAATGTTATGATTTGTAACACTCCTTGCAACTATTTATGATATTTATTTTTTTTCGTTCGCCAGCTTTTACCTCTGACGAAGTCCTTAGAGACTAGGAACTGAATTTTGCGTGTTAATCCATTTTTCCCTGGCAGCCGCGTGCACAGGGGTCCCTCGCCGCACAGGCAGATAACTCCAACTTCTGAGGTACTCATATGTTTTTCCGTAGATGAGTAATTGACGTTTCAAGCTGGGTCTCGCTGCTGAGACCATGGGTGGTTGCCACAGAGAGAAATCATAAATAAAAATCCCAACCAACCGGGATTTGAACCCACAACCTCTCTGTCTTAAGTCCGGCGTATTGCCTCGAGACCAACCAGTCCTCCTATATAGTGCAATTAATTCATCTTCGTTCTTTGCATTTCGTTTATTAAAGGAGAATGTTCTTTAAAAAACGATTTTGAACTCTCAGATAACTTTTGAAACGAGCTTTATCTTTCGTCTGCTTTCTTGCAAGATGCTCTTGTAATCGACTTGGAATCACTGCTTCAGTAGAAATGTTTTATGGCATAGTAAAAATATTAGAAGCTTTTTGTTTTTAATTGATTCAATAAATCCCATCTTCATAGAACCAGGTAAATAGCCACGAGCATAATTCTGTTTCTTTTTAAGACATGGTTTAAGATTAAAGTCACAAATCAATGAAAATTGTATGAACAAATCAGTAGTCACATGTAAAGCACTCTCCAATCACATAGCTGTTATGGTTATGGGATGCCCCGGAATCACTGCAAACGAATTAAATTCCATAATCGCTCAACCGACTGTGCCAGAGGAGTCATTCGAATTATTATCTCATCTCCCACACAAAGATATGTATCTGTAGTCCCCAACATAGCAGTTTCAGCACACGCTAAAAGACATAGGGTGAAACCGCACAGAAAGTGAACACAGCCATCTGTTCTTCATCATTCGATATCATCATTCATCATAAACAATCGGAATATGGAAACATGATCAAAACAGATGAAACGCACAGCTCACAATGTGCACATAACACTTAACTCGGTAGCTCCTGCAACAAGCCGGATTTGGAATATAAGGAAACTGCAACAAGGAACACTTTTCAGACATAGCCTTTAATGATTTCTGCAGCATATCCACCATATTGACCGGAAGTTACTCCAATCACATGTCCAACAGCATCGGATGCTGAATAAATTATAATCTTTACAGAGCAATCGTGTACCAAATAAAAATGTTAACTGTGAGTTATTGAGTTATTTGCGGTTCATCATCATTGCACACCGAACATGCCTACAGGTGTTCAGATCCCCTCCTCAGCAAGTCCCGCAGTGTCCAGCGACTGACGACTCCAGTACTGTGTTGGTTGATAATTCTTCTTATACGCTTTACTTCTTCGATGTTGTTGTTTATATTTTTCATCTGAATACTTCTTACTGTCATTGTTGTTTTTCTCGTTGAAAGTCGATGGCTGTTGATGGTCTATACTCACGTGCACTCACTCGGTCCATATACCGTTTCCACGTTATAGACTTGTCAACCCCAGTCATACAGCTCTTCGGCACGTGGATACACTGTAAGCCTTTCATTTTCTTCATTCAGAATCACACTGTAATGAAATCACACTTCCACGCCGACGAACCTGCGAAAAGACACCACCATCTTGTGTCACATGGGAAGTGTCGTTTACTGTTAACTGTGTGTACAGGATCGATAGAAGTAGAGAGAGAATATCAAACCTTCAGCAAGTGATGAATATTTGTTGGCGTTAAGAGTATCATACTCATTGCAGATGTGCAAGGGTAGGTCGGTTGGCATTGATACAATGCGAATATTGGTGTAAAGCAGTCACTACAATGAACACCCCTCTGATTCAAACCAGATGGACTGGTCTTGTTAATTTAATTTAGGTAGCTTTCAGAGTGCAAATTCTAAGGTTATTCTGGCTATTAAAGTTTTAGAATATTTTAGACAGAGAATAAAGTTTCTTGATCACCACCGAGTGCATATTTTATATTATTATCATAAAGACCAAACCCTACTGGCATTGGTGATCATGTTTCTCCACAACTTTCGATCTCGACAGTTATTTATCATTTCTGTTGTTGACCTTCTGACATGCATTCTCTTAAGCTGACTGCTATTTTTTCTCTTTGCTTCCCTCTATCGCTTCGTCCCTCAATTTTCCCAGTTGTTACAATATATTCCAGCTGTTCCCTTCTTATTACATGGCCAAAAATGATGATTGTTTGATTCTATTAATGTATATCAGCTCACTTTTTGCTGTGGCCTCTTTCAGAACGTTTTCATTACTCTTCTTAGCTGTCCATGGTATTACCAACATTCTTCTGTAAAACCACATTTCTACAGACTCCAGTGATTTTCTTGTCTGTTGTCCAATTGTCCATGATTCACATTCATATGCTATGACTGGCTCTACATAACATTTAAAAACTCTTTTTCTTGTTTCTATTGTCACAAATGGATTGCATAGTATTTTCCTCATTTTTTGGAAAGCTGCTTTTGCCTGAGCCATTCTGCATCTCACCTATGTTATACATATACCATCTGAGGTTATGAATGTTCCCATATATTTAAATTCATTTACCTGTCTTAATAGTGTTCCACTTGTCTTTATTGTGCACTACGGTGAAGTCTTTTTCTTTGTTGTTATCATCACTTATGTCTTTCTGCTATTAAAGCTGAGTTCCTTCACTATGATGATTCCTCTGTTCCTGCATCATCTCCTGGTAGTTGTTGGAGTGTTGTGGCACCAAAGACTGGGACTTCATGAGCTAAAACAGACATTTCACTTTAGAACTGCAATAATATTGGCAGAATGACGTAAAATAGACTCAGTCCTATTGCAATTATTACATCTCCACACATACACAATGATAATAAATAAATGGAGATGAAGTCAGGGACGCACCAAAATGGCAGCTTATTTATATTCGAGCTATGGACTAAGCAATGTTTACATTGAACAACACGAGATATGATATTGCTGCGAGTTGGCAGATTTTTGAAAATGTTTTCAAGGGTTTGAACATAAATGTTTGTTCACAGTTCGTTAACCTTCGCTGTAGATAAAGTCGTTAATTCGTTTCAGACGTTTGGGACGTTGGTAGCTAAGGACCCTAACTTGTGCAAACGGATGGCATTGGCAAGGATCATTTTGAATCTATGAAGTGGGCTCATTGTGTGTTTAACTCAAAAGCATATGTGCTTTTTAACCAAAAACCTTTTTTTTGGGGACTCAATGAAGATATCCCCGATGGAAGAATAAACTGTAAAATTAGTCCCATAAATGATTCGCTTCCAGAGGTTTATGATGTAAACAAAGCAGTTTTGTCATTGCAAGTGAATAATGTCCACACCTATAATTGGTCAGGATTGTGTAGCAGCAGCAGCAGCTTTATAGCGAACACAGAAAACATCACAGGATTGTGCTGTTCTGAAACAGCTATGCCATGCTACCCTAGAATTGCCTTTAATGGGATTACTGTGACCACAAACCACTCTCCATGTGTGTGCCACATATTTACACCCCAGAAAGAAATACTGAATATAACAACATCATGTGCCGTCTGTGATTTTAATGACCACAGACCAGGAGCCTCCAGTATGATTGATACAACTGTTGCACCAAGCATTTCAATAGCAGAGCCATATCTATGGAATGTTAATCTGACATTGTTCTTGAATGATATCCAAGTTAATGAGACATCAGAATCGTGTAGCGGCAGCTACAAGAAGGGAGCGGAGAACATCAAGTTCTGCTGCTATAAAGGAGACTTGCCTTGCTATCCCAGAATTGCCTTAAATGGGATCACTGTAGTTAAAAACTTCTCCTCTTGTGTAAACTACACATTCACATCTAAGAGTGAATCAGTGAAGGTCACAAAATCATATTCTCTCTGTGGTTTTACTAACTACAGGTCATGTGGCTTCTGTTGGATTGGAAATGATAACTTACCACCACTGTATGTCTATATGTTTGGAATTGGAGTCATCAATGACGGCCTAACATCATCAAGTGCTATGACGATCATCATTTTCGGGAGGACGTGAACTCCCATGGTATATGGTGGATAGGCGGCAGGAACCATTGAAGGCTATGTCTGAAAAGTGTTCCTTCTTGCAGTTTCCTCATATTCCAAGTCCGGCTTGTTGCAGGAGCTACTGAGTTAAGTGCTCTGTGCACACCGTGAGCTGTGTGTCTCATCCGTTTTGATCCTGCTTCGATATCCCGCTTGTTTACGATGAATGATGATATCGTATGACAGGGAACAGTTGGCTGTGTTCACTTTCTGCGCGGTTTCGCCTTATGTCTTTTGGCGTGTGCTGAGACTGCTACGATGGGGACTACATTTACCTTTCTTTGTTTGGGAGATGAGTTAGTAATTCGGATGATTCCACTGGCACTGGCGGTTGAGCAATTATGGATTTTAATTCGTTTGCTGTGAAACCGAGGCCTTCCATAACCAATAACCAATAACCAATCCTTCACTATAATATCTAACATTACCTATAACTCATTTACACGTCTAGAAATTAAGACTGTATCATCAGTACACCTTAGTTTTTTATATTATGACCTCCAATTGTTATTTTAGGCATGCCCCTTATGGATCTTAAAATAATCTCATTATACGTATTAAACAAATCTGGTGTATCAATGTTTTATATATCATTAATAAAACATAACTATTTTGCTACCGCCCACCTAAAAATCAAAATCGCCCACTAGTGGATGGTAGCACCCATGCTGAAGGGCACTGGTCTAATCTATCTCTAATCTGCCTACTCTGTTCGACCTTCTATTTTTCCTGTTGTTATTTAAAACCTGACCCACCTCTTCTCCACATATACCCTACAAATCTGCACTGGCTTGTCCTAATTGAAATATGAATCTTAATAAAAACCCTAAGAATTTATTACGATTGAGGTAGCCTCTCTCTCTCTCTCTCTCTCTCTCTCTCTTTCTCGCTCTCTCTCTCTTTCTCTCTGCGATCATGACTCAATCAGAGTAGGATTCCAGACTCGCACATGAAGTCAGAGTCTTCCAGATCCACTCTGATTGAACACCCGTTAAAACGTTGCACTGTATTCTGCGCCAGTGGCCCAGTGCATCCGATTTCAGCCAGCATTTTCTTCAGGTTAGCTTTCCTTAGCCTTTGATTGTCCCCAATCTTCCTGCAAGGCAGCAGATGATCTTTTCTGTAGGGGGATTCTGCCCTTAGATGGTCGGCCCTCCCAGGTTTACAAGCACCATCTGCCCAAGTCACTAGACGTGACTAACACATACATGCACACACAAAGAAATGAGATGTGACTAACACAGACATGTACATAGCGATACGAGACATGACTAACACTGACACACTTCAATATATAAGACACATGACTAACATAGACATGCACATAAAGATATGAGATATGTTTGACATGGACATGCACATACAAAGATATGACACATGCCTAACATAGCCATGCACACAAAGATATGAGATATGACTAACATAATCATGCACACAAAGATATGAGATATCACTAACCCAAACATGCACACACAAAGATGTGACACATGACTAACACAGATACACACTAAGATATGAGATATGACTAAACACATACACACATAAAGATATAAGGCATGATTAACACGGACACACCAAGATATGAGATATGACTAACATGACACACACCAAAATATGAGCCATGGCCAGCACACACACACACACACACACACACACACACACACACACAAGCTATGATATTAGCCATGGCTAGCACAGCAACACATCAAGACATAAGCCATGGCTAGCACAGAGATACATCAAGATATGAGCCATGGCTTCACGGAAAAACACCAAGAAATGAACCATGTCCAGCACAGAAACACATTAATGTATCCATATGCTTGGGTTTGTTGTAGTCGGCAGACTCTTCTTAACGTGGGAATCATCGACGTACGAGACGCAGGCCCCGATTAACTGTTCACAGGTTTCGTTCAAACAGTTGTTCGGAGATTTGAGAGTGCAGTCTGACCCGTAGAACGTTCCCTTGCATGTACAGTTCCCGGTTGACTGTTCACAAGTGTCGTTGAAACAGTTGTCCGGACATTTGAGAGTGCAGTCAATGAGAGAGGTAGCCAATGAACGTGGTTCTCTGTTTTATTTTTGCTTTCAGAGCCGATAGACAATGGGGTATTCCCGATTAATGCCCTTTGACGTGACTCCTGCATTATGAGATGTCCAACGACTTCATGGCCAAATAATAATACATAAATATTATTATATGGGGAACTTCCGAGGCGATAATAGGGAATAATAGAACAAAGAAGTATGTGTTAGCACTCGGAAAAATTGACAGACAAACAACAATAGAAAAAAACGAAGAACAATATATGGTCCGAAGTGGGATCGAACCCGTACTCAGTGGCACCGCGCCTTGCCACGAGAAGCCGAACGCTTGGTACACTGCCACGCAGCCAACTAAAAAATTGGCTATTGCAGTAGTGTCTTCCACGAAAGGCGATCTCAATGACTATAGCATAGGGTAACGATCACAGACCGGAAATAAATTGTATATTTGTACTTTCCTATTAATGCAAGTATCTCCCAGTAGGGCTGAATACTTGTGTTGTAGACAAACATTTATTGGACGAAACAGCACAATGTTTGTCTACAACACAAGTATTCAGCCCTACTGGGAGATACTTGCATTAATAGGAAAGTACAAATATACAATTTATTTCCGGTCTGTGATCGTTACCCTATGCTATAGTCATTGAGATCGCCTTTCGTGGAAGACACTACTGCAATAGCCAATTTTTTAGTTGGCTGCGTGGCAGTGTACCAAGCGTTCGGCTTCTCGTGGCAAGGCGCGGTGCCACTGAGTACGGGTTCGATCCCACTTCGGACCATATATTGTTCTTCGTTTTTTTCTATTGTTGTTTGTCTGTCAATTTTTCCGAGTGCTAACACATACTTCTTTGTTCTATTATTCCCTATTATCGCCTCGGAAGTTCCCCATATAATAATATTTATGTATTATTATTTGTACCCAGTATATAACCACTGGGAACTACTATTCGTGCTGTTTCGTCCAATAAATGTTTGTCTACAACACAAGTATTCAGCCCTACTGGGAGATACTTGCATTAATAGGAAAGTACAAATATACAATTTATTTCCGGTCTGTGATCGTTACCCTATGCTATAGTCATTGAGATCGCCTTTCGTGGAAGACACTACTGCAATAGCCAATTTTTTAGTTGGCTGCGTGGCAGTGTACCAAGCGTTCGGCTTCTCGTGGCAAGGCGCGGTGCCACTGAGTACGGGTTCGATCCCACTTCGGACCATATATTGTTCTTCGTTTTTTTCTATTGTTGTTTGTCTGTCAATTTTTCCGAGTGCTAACACATACTTCTTTGTTCTATTATTCCCGACTTCATGGCCAACCTGTTCCACTTTGTTCTTCATCTTCTTCTGCCTCTTTTCTCTTTCTCACTGATACCGAAAAGGTGTCGAGGTTATATCATTCGTCGTTCTTGAGCTGCTCGAACTGTCTGAATTAGTGATTTTCCTTTGTTGTTACATGTCTCTGTCACTGCATCTATCCATCTTTTTCTGTGTCTTCCTCTCGGTCTTTTTCCATGTATTCTCGAGAAGAACGCCCTTGATGGTGATTGGTAAGGGTTCATTCTGACCCAGGTGGCCATACCATTTAAGTTGTTGTTGTTCTATATATTCTTGACAGGGTTTTGTTCCCTTCATTTTTCTTATTCATTTGGTATTTTATCTCTTCTTGTGTTGTTTGTTACTTTTTCCCACTTTGTTCGCCTCTTCATAATGTTAAAGGTCTCTAAGGGATAATGATATTTCTAGTACTGCTGTTTGTTTTAACTAAAAATTGGCATTTTAGTTCTCATTCTAGAAAGTGTGCACCATGTCATGTTGAAGACCTCTCAGTTCTTTCTCCTCATTTGTTTAAATTTGATGTTTTAGGAGAGTGGTTTCAAAATGTAACAAAAACACAGAAAGTGGAATTTAATTTGTTAATGGTCGAAACTATGGATATCTGGGATCTGTTGTAACTAACACTGGAGACTGCCAGAGGAAGATCAAAAGAAGATTAGTAATTTGAACACAAATAATAAACGCCACGGAGAACATGCGGCACAATAACAGAAAGGCAGTTACATTAAAATTACTGAGGACATGTATTTTCCTTATAGCAACATATGGTTGTGAGTCAGCAAGGACAACAAATTGAGTCATGTGAAACAAAATGTTGCAGAAAAATCCTTAAAATGCATTGGATAATGAGAAAAAGAATTGAAGACATTACAAGATTTAAACATTAAAAAGAACAGGCTTAGGAACACCATTCTACAGAGACAATTAAAATACTATGGTCACGTCAAAAGAAGCTGAGGGGTGGAGAGAACAATAATGGAATGCATGGTTCCTGAGCGACACATCAAGGGCAGACCAAAAAGGTGATTGTTTCAAGACATCAAGGAGACCTTGAACATGACAAGAGAAGAAGTGGGAGATCTGGCTAAAGACAAAGATTATTTTAGACGGGCTATGGTGAATGCAAATAGTGAACACAGTCTGGTGTGTGTGAAAACTAGACCAGGGGCAGATTGCAATAGTGATCATGTACCAGTTGTGGGAAAGCTTAGAGTAAAATTAAAAACAACAAAACGAGCCTCAGTTAATATCAAGTTAAATTTAGATTTACTAAAATCAGACAAGAAACTGCAAGACAAATATAAAATCACAATTCAGAACCGGTACAATGCAATAGAGAAGATACAAAGCATTGATGAACAGTGGGAAATGCTAAAAGAATCACTGCAACAAACATCAAAAGAGTTCATACCACCAGTGAGGACAAATTCAAGAAAGAAATGGATGACAGATGACATTTTGCAGCTAATGGATACAAGAAGAAGAAATAAAGAAAATAAAGATGAGTATAAGAGATTAAATAAAGAAATTGTAGTAAAATGCAATGAAGCAAAAGAAGCACGGCTAAAAGAGAGATGCAAAGAGATTGAAATGCAACAAGAAGGTGATGCTAAAGCTATATACAAACAAATTGAGGAATTAACAGGAAGAAAAACGCAATCAAAAACTGGATGTCTAAGATCAAAGGAAGGAGATCTGTTGATTGATCAAGAAAACATTAGGGAACGATGGACAGAAAACATTAAAGATCTTTATAATGATGAACGAACGGAAGTAAATATTAAGATTAATGGAGAAGGACCAGAAATACACGGAGAAGAAGTGGGAGATGCCTTGCGCAATATGAAAGCAGGCAAAGCTCCTGGACCAGATAATATAACTAAAGAAGAGATTGAAGTCATGGGTGATTTTGAAATAGAAATAATAACAAAAATATTGAATGATATCTACAACAGCGGATATATACTAGACGACATGCTCAAATCAATATTCATAGCCCTACCAAAGAGATCGGGTGCAATTGAATGTGATGATCATCGCACAATAAGCCTTATGAGTCACATGACTAAGATATTACTAAGAATCATCATGCCAAGAGTGCGAAACAAAATCAGTCCAGAAATTAGCGATGAACAGTGTGGTTTTGTTAGAGATAAAGGAACAAGCAATGCCATAAATATCATAAGATCTTTAGTAGAAAGAGCCATATAGGTGAAAACAGATCTATACCTATGTTTCATAGATTACACCAAGGCATTTGACAAAGTAAAGCACCAAGAAATAATCAACATTTTAGAAAGCATAAACGTAGACAGCAAAGATCTAAGAATAATAAAGAACATGTACTGGCAACAAACAGCGGCCATAAGAACTGGGAACCAATTGTTAATGTTTCAACAAATAAAACAGGGTGTTAGACAAGGTTGTGTGCTGTCACCAGATTTGTTTAATATTTATAGTGATATTATTTTAAGATCCATAAGGGGCATGCCTGGAATAACAATTGGAGGTCATAATATAAATAATCTAAGGTATACTGATGATACAGTCTTTGATACAGTCTTAATCGCTAAGAGTGAAAATGAGTTACAAGAAATGTTGGACATTATAGTGAAAGAAATAAAAAATAAAGAACTCAGCCTTAATAGCAAAAAGACAGAGGTAATGGTAACAACAAAGAAAAAGACATCATCTCAGTGCAAAATAAAGACAAGTGGAACAATATTAAAACAGGTAAATGAATTTAAATATTTGGGAACTTTGTTAACCTGAGACGGAAGATGTACAAAAGAGGTGAGATGCAGAATGACTCAGGCAAAAGCAGCTTTCCAAAAAATGAGGAAAATACTATGCAATCCATTTTTGACAATAGAAACAAGAAAAAGAGTTCTTAAATGTTACGTAGAGCCAGTCTTAACATATTGAAAATGTGGTTTTACAGAAGAATGTTGAGAATAACCATGGACAGCTAAGAAGAGTAATGAAGATGTTATGACAGAGGTCAAAGAAAAAAGAGAGCTAATTTCCAATATTAGGAAGAAACTATCATCATTTTTTGGCCATGTAATGAGAAGAGAACAAGTGGAATATATTGTAACAACTGGAAAAAATTGAGGGGCGAAGAGATAGAGGGAAGCAAAGAGCAAAAATAACAGACAGCTTAAGAGAATGGCTTGGCAGAAGGTCAACAACAGAAATGATGAATAGCTGTCGAGATCGAAAGTTGTGGAGACACATGATCACCTACGCCAGCAGGCCCGGTGCTTGATAATGATGATGATGATGATGGTGAATGCAACGTTTTGCAAAGAACAAGCGACTTGATGATAAATTGTATTTACAGCAGATTATTGATTTTGAGAATAAATACTTCAGGAACTGAAGAACTGCGACTATTTGGTGTTACATTGCAAATTCCGAATCACGTATGTTATTAAAAGTTACCTGATATCTTATTCTAAATTGACTTGAATGATTGCACAATTTAGGAATCATATATCATCATCATCATGTGCCGTACCGATTGGAGCAGGCGATCGTGTTTTTCCAAACGTTTATGTCAACAGCCTGTAGTTTCAATTATGTTGTTGATTGTTTACCATGCCACGACTCAAATGCTAGCTATTATCTTCCCTTTTTGTCATCGACAATACCTTTTTACATATTCTTTGCCAGTTGTAACAAAGTTTTGCAATTTTCCTATTCTCATAATGAGCTAGCTAAATGTAAATTGATTCGATGTTTTCTGATGTTTTTCTAAAGCTCTCATTTTTTATTGAACAATATATGAGTTATTTTGTATGAAGAAAAATGCAAGAGAACTGAAGTACCAGTAACCGTGAGAGATGATCTTGCAACATATCCAAACCATATGAATTGTTGTCTCATAATATTGTTCAGCAGTTCCGTATTACATTTTTTTTCCCTTGTGTAAATGTATTATTTCTGTCTGGATTCTGTCTTTTATTTCTTGTTAATTTACTTTTCTTCCTCGACATTTCATCTCTGTAGAAATGGTTATATATTTTCTTTGTCTGTTAATTTCCATGACAAAAATTATATAGATAAAATATCTAAAAAGAATATCGAATGTAACAAATAGAAACAAGATTAAACAAGAAAAAAAGAAATGAACATGTATTTTATTTCCCCCGGTGATTTAAACGACGCAAAAAATGTTTACACACAAAAAAAATGGGCACAAAGAAGTGGAATTAGCAAACTAAATATACATATTTTATGTACGTGGTTTTATTATTTTTTTTCGCATCTACAAAAGGTCCAACAGGAGATAAACAAAATTCCAAAATTTCAGGAACAGTCACAAATAAACACATATGTCATGTCAACATAATCTTTATAATTAGAACATGACTTTCAAACATAAATAAAGAAGAAAAGAACATCATTGAACTCCTACAAGCATCGCCAGCTTTTATCTACTCGGATGCTGATAAATCTCTAAATTCTATTAGTCCAGATTTTATCCTGGCTTGCCTCCTACAGTTGAATGTCGGTGCACCCTGGACTTACTTTAATCAACCGGCAACCAGGGCATAATACTTTATAATTATAACCGCGATCATGACACTGATAAATAATCAGTGATATTTGTGATTGTAATTCTGCAGAAAAATTCCAGTGATGAAACAATATAACAATTTGCTGTATGCTAATAATTGTACTGCTCAAACTTAGTGGTATTTTTTATTTTATAATTTTCTGTCTCGTCATCGGGGGTTAAAAAACGCAATCTCATTCATATTTGATAAAGTTAAGTAAAGGTGTGGGTTCCTCCGAGTTGTATCTGTGTCTTGAGTAGTATTACTCCAATCCGCCCTACTCACCGCGAAAAGAATTCTCTCGGTCACTTTTTAAATCGTAACTGAACCCCTAAGCCTTGTAGATCGCTATAAAATAATCAGTATCAATTTTAAAAAAAAATATTAATTAAAAAAAAAAGACATGTCCTATCTGGATATGGTATATAACAAGAACCATTCTGGTCATTAGGGAGCCGCAATAGCTCAGTGGTTAATGAATTGGACTACAAAGGGTAAGAGGTCGGGTCAGATTTTGATCGACGGTTTCCGGGTTCATCCAGCCTTAAATGGGTACAGGATTTTTTTCTGGGAAAGTAAACCTGCATGGGCATAGTTCTGACCACATACCCCAAAAATCATGTGCCGAAGGTCTATACAAATTATGGTCACTAACACCATATTCCCTATACGCCACTTGGCGTGAGGGGGCCCTTCATTTACTCTTTACTTTTTATTGTGGTCAGTAACAAACACACTTACTATTCAACCACTGGAGCTTAAAGTAATTGTGACGTAACCGGCACTGACAGATAAGTACCAAGCTGAGAAGATTGTTACTGTTGTTTGAATTTGATCTCGTCTATTGAGATTTAAAAAAAAATATTGACATAGTTGTCATACGGAAGTTCCCAGCCTGTGATTTTGTTTTTAAAAAAAAATTTATACATTTTCTTTCCTCTAATGCGGCATTAAAGATAATATTGACATATCTGACTGACGGATGATTTTATCAAAGCTTGTGAAGGTTGTTTTTCTTTGTTTCAACTACATCTTCTCCAGTGATCATCTCAAAGGTTTCTTTCCTGTCCCATTTTGTCGCTTAAAGTGTTATCTCTTCTTTGAAAATACTTATTGTCCGTACTGAAAAAAGCGATTTGTATGTTCATGTATTACAATGTCTATCCTTGCATCTCTTGACATACAATTCTAATCTTGTAACAAAGTAGCATTGTCGAGTTTGATCTCACTTCTCAATCATTAATCACTTAAACAGATGTGGGTTTTCATTTGAGGATTGCAATACAATCCAAAGATTCCGCATGAACTAGTGAATCATCTTGGTGTGTTCTGATTCACTGACTGTAACTTTAGCATGTTAGTTTTACTAGTCGCTTTGTTATCAGCTCATATAATGTGCATATCAGGCACCTACCTGTTGTATGTTCCATAAGAGAGCAAGACGCCTGACAGCGCTTGAACGGAAGGCGACCAATGACTCATAGATAGTTGACTGCCTGTGTCAGAATCACTCAACCATAAACTATATCTTTGCAGTTGTCATATAAACATTCTAATCAATTTAGCGCATTGAATGGGGGCAGAAGAGAGAATGTTAACCTTTTATCGATAAATAAAGTCTAGAAGTTGGAGAGAAACGCTCAGATATCACATATATCCCATTAACTCCGGATTAAGCAATGTTTGTGATGTATGAATATATTACACGAGTAACCGTAGGATGGTGAAAATGTGTAACAATAACATGAGTGAGTGAGTCAGTAAAACGTGAACATTGCACGGGGAGTGAGTGAGTGAGTCAGGAAAACGTGAACATTGCACGGGGAGTGAGTGAGTGAGTCAGGAAAACGTGAACATTGCACGGGGAGTGAGTGAGTGAGTCAGGAAAACGTGAACATTGCACGGGGAGTGAGTGAGTGAGTCAGGAAAACGTGAACATTGCACGGGGAGTGAGTGAGTGAGTCAGGAAAACGTGAACATTGCACATGGAGTGAGTGAGGGAATCAGCACAATTAGAATAACGAATTCTCGGGATTTTGAGAGGGTTCAGTGAGAGGGGAAGAGGATGTAAGAAGGTATGGGATTGGCTGAAGATGAAAGATGTAGTCGAATCACAAGGTTAGGTGGAGAGGTTTACTCATACGGTAGGCCTGAGAGCAGGGTCGCCGGAAGGCGGTAGCCATTATGTCGTACCAACCTTCAAATGTGTCGTGTTAAATGTTCATGTTAATTATGTGTGAGCTAGGAGTTCAGCCATTGATTAGTAGTTAGTTGGACAGTTGAAGTCTTAAGGTGAGGATGTGCGAGTAAGGAGCTCGCTAACTAATTCAGCTTTAGTTAAACAGCTGAGTAATTTGAATATTCATTATATGTGAGCAAGGAGATCGCTAACTGTTTCAGCTTTAGTGGAAGAGCTAAATATTCCATGTTAATTATGTGTGAGCAAGGAGATCACTAACTGTTTCGGCTTTAGTTGAAGAGCTAAATATTCCATGTTAATTATGTGTGAGCAGTCGAGGGCTGAGTACGTCGCTGGTTTTGTCTACTTTGTGGTGTTGCTGATAAGATGAACTGTGAATAAACTCAGTCCTATTTGATGAGTGAACAGTTTTGGTCAGTCATTTTGTCAGTGTTTGTGGGTATGATTGTTATGGTGAAGAACGAACAGTTGGGTTGCGGAGAAGTCTGGGGTCTGAACGTCTGCATGGCCGTCCATCAGTGAAACAGCGCGAAGCACCACTATACAGAGATCACAAGGGGAAGCTCAGCTTTAGTTTCCTGGCCAGTCTTGAGCTGCTGTTCCATCAAGTAAGAAGCAGTCAGGCAGTGACGCAAAACACGATTCCATCCTTCCAGCAAGGCTGTCAGGGAGGAGGTTGACAGTCGGTGCAGCAGGCGACCAGTGTCAACGCCGACTTTGATCCATGTCTAGTGGTGAGCATGGCTCGTCACTAACAACGTTATCATTAGTTTATGTCATTAGTTTGTGTTGACAATTAAAACATTAGTGGCAGCGGTTAGAAAAGGGATGTGCAGTGACGGCCGGATAGACATGTATATCCAATGTTATTTTGTCATCTAATCAATATTAAAATGTTTCTGCAGCGTGTTTCTTTCGTTTGATTTGTAAAGTAACACATCGTTATATATGAACAAACTCTTCACAGAAGTGACAACCTGATGAATTTAGATAGCTCACAGTTTCTCATCAGATAGTTATGTTGAAACGAAGAATATAATTTTATACATGAACCCCAAGAAAACGCAATTACGCCTACTTAACGCCCTTTAACGAAAGTAGACGAAGAAGAGTTAGTCTTGGACGAATGTAGCGACAGAAAATAAAGATAAATGTGATTTTAAGTCATCAGGTTGATTAAGGAATTCATCATCATCTTTGAGTAGCGTCTCCGCATCAAAGATTGGCTACCATGGAGCGCCATGCTGCTCTTGCTTTGATGGTGCAGGTTGCCATAGGCTGACTTGTCCTCTTTTGATGTTACTCTCCCATGATCGTCTTGGTCTGCCTCTATTATCTTGTATTTTCCCTTCGAAGATTACTTTTAGTAGGCTGTTGTGTCTTTTAACCTGCTTCATGAATTCCATTTGTTTTGTTCTAATTATGTTTAGTAATTAAGGGATTATTTTAATTAAAAGCTGCTCAGAACATATTCCAAATATAGTAGAGATAGTTATGTTGAGTTTCTCAGATATCAAATTTCTCTGCAGCATCATCTATAATTTCATGACCTGATTCTAAGACAATCATAATGCGCTCTTCCAAAAACATCGCTCTGGTTATTGATATTTATTTATTTTCTTTGTGCATTAGAACCTACGATCGTCAACCTCATCTTGACTTGTCTGTACTCAAATTTGAGATACATTTACAAGACAAGATTGAGACTGAGTTTCTTATACCGGTAATTCTGAAGCTCAATACAGTCTGCTGCCCCTCAAATCCAGACCGGAGCTTGTAGTTTACTAGGAGCAATCATCAACAATTTCCTCAGTCACCGCTGCCATTTTCTTGAAGAAACGTTTGAGAGACACAACTATACCTAGAGGTGTCCTTGAGCGGTTATTTCCTTAACAAATGCTGCTCTGACTTCTGCCGTTATCTCCAATTCTAGGACACAAATATAACACTAATAAAACTGGTTCAGTACTTTGATACTCGCTCCTAGGAACTTGAAAACGTGTTAATATTAATGTTATCCTGAATATTAACATCCAGAATATAGTTTCATGTTGTTCTTGGTGAAATATTTATGACTGCTTGTAATATGGAAACAACCTTAACTCCATTCTTATAAAAACAAAAAATAGAAACTTGACATCGACGTTTCTTTTCTCTCTCTTGACATATTCTTCATTAACGAGAAGTAATCAGACTGTAAACTAACCACTCACAGTGAAGACAATAAATAATCAGTGTGTAAACATATGTCAGATTTGTTCTATATGATTATCCTTACTGTGGTAGATTTCTTTGAAACAATGTTCGTGTTGGGAGCCGCGAAAGCTTGGTGGTTAGTAAACTGGACTGCTAAGGAGAAGAGATCGGGTTCGATCCTGATCGACGGCTCCCAGGTTCACCCAGCCTTATATGGATGCCGGGTTTTTTTTCTGGGAAAGTAAATCGGCACGGGCGTAATACCGACCACATTACCCCAAAAATCATGTTCCGAAGGTCTGTAAAAACTATGGTCACTAACAACATATTCTCTATACTCCACGTGACGTAACGGGGCACTTTATTTCAGCTTCTAGTACATATTAGATATAATGTATACAGATATCAAGCGAACACGTTAAGTAAGTGACTTAACAAAGAGTAATATTTCCATAATCTTCATAACGCCATAGCACTGGAAGTTCTTGGGGCACCACTGACAGGTGTCGTCAACCCTTTCAATCTTTCTCTATCTTCAATCAATCTTTGGGAATCTACAAAGTCGACACTTGTACATTGTTTAGTGTTATCTTCAATCAATCTTTGGGAATCTACAAAGTCGACACTTGTACATTGTTTAGTGTTATCTTCAATCAATCTTTGGGAATCTACAAAGTCGACACTTGTACATTGTTTAGTGTTATCTTCAATCAATCTTTGGGAATCTACAAAGTCGACACTTGTACATTATTTAGTGTTATCTTCAATCAATCTTTGGGAATCTACAAAGTCGACACTTGTACATTGTTTAGTGTTATCTTCCAATCTTATTCATTGTCTACCTTTCCTTCTCGCTAACTTCAGAGTTCCTAGGCGGAAAGTCTTTGGTCTTTATTAGGTCACATGGTCGAGATAACGGATCTCACTAGACAGAGAGAACTAAACATCGGATCTCACTAGCCAGAGAGAGATAGACATCGGATCTCACTAGCCAGAGAGAGCTAAACATCGGATCTCACTAGCCAGAGAGGATCTCACTAGCCAGAGAGAGCTAAACATCGGATCTCACTAGCCAGAGAGAGCTAAACATCGGATCTCACTAGCCAGAGAGAGCTAAACATCGGATCTCACTAGCCAGAGAGAGCTAAACATCGGTTCTCACTAGCCAGAGACGATCTCACTAGACAGAGAGAGCTAAACATCGGATCTCACTAGCCAGAGAGGATCTCACTAGACAGAGAGAGCTAAACATCGGATCTCACTAGCCAGAGAGAACTAAACATCGGATCTCACTAGCCAGAGAGAGCTAAACATCGGATCTCACTAGCCAGAGAGAGCTAAACATCGGATCTCACTAGCCAGAGAGGATCTCATTAGCCAGAGAGAGCTAAACATCGGATCTCACTAGCCAGAGAGGATCTCATTAGCCAGAGAGAGCTAAACATCGGATCTCACTAGCCAGAGAGAGACAGACATCGGATCTCACTAGCCAGAGAGAGCTAAACATCGGATCTCACTAGCCAGAGAGAGCTAAACATCGGATCTCACTAGCCAGAGAGGATCTCACTAGCCAGAGAGAGCTAAACATCGGATCTCACTAGCCGGAGAGAGCTAAACATCGGATCTCACTAGCCAGAGAGAGCTAAACATCGGATCTCACTAGACAGAGAGAGCTAAACATCGGATCTCACTAGCCAGAGAGAGCTAAATAACGGATCTCACTATACAGAGAGAGAGAGAGAGAGCTAGACACCTGATCTCACTAGCCAGAGAGAGCTAGACATCGGACCTCTCTTTAGCCAGAGAGAGCTAGACATCGAACCTGTCACTAGCCAGAGAGAACTAGACATCGGATTTCGCCAGTCAGAGAGAACTAGACATCGGATCTCATTAGCCAGAGAGAGCTAGACTTCAGACCTGTCACTAGCCAGAGAGAGAGATAGACATCGGACCTGTCACTAGCCAGAGAGAACTAGACATCGGATTTCGCCAGTCAGAGAGAACTAGACATAGGATCTCATTAGCCAGAGAGAACTAGACATCAGACCTGTCACTAGCCAGAGAGAGAGATAGACATCGGACCTGTCACTAGCCAGAGAGAACTAGACATCGGATCTCACCAGTCAGAGAGAGCTAGAGATCGGATCTCACTAGCCAGAGAGAACTAGACATCGGATCACACAAGTCAGAGAGCGGTAGACATTGGACCTCACTAGCCATAGAAAACTAGACATCGGACCTCACTATCCAGAGAGAACTAGACATCGGATCACACTAGTCAGAGTGAACTAGACATCGGATCACACTAGCCAGAGTGAACTAGACATCGGATCACACTAGCCAGAGAGAACTAGACATCGGATCTGTCCCTAGCCAGAGAGAACTAAACATCGGATCTCACCAGTTCTCGCAACGTTTCATAAAGACTCGGAGGTTTGTGCTTGGGTCTTTGTGTCTTATCACGTGGCCAAACCATTTTAATTGTTGCTTCTTTATGTATTATATGGCGGGAATAACTCTTATCTTTTTTTCTCTCAGTTCTTCATTTCTAATCTTATCCCTCAGGCTGTTTCCTGCCATTCGTCTAACACATTTCATGTGGGCAATGGTCATTTTTCTTATTGTTTTTAAGTCTAGATTGGAGTTCAGGTCTGGCATT
Source organism: Megaustenia siamemsis (assembly GCA_032433765.1). Lineage (NCBI taxonomy): Eukaryota > Metazoa > Mollusca > Gastropoda > Stylommatophora > Ariophantidae > Megaustenia > Megaustenia siamemsis. The sequence continues at coordinate 83,364,707 of JAVIAB010000092.1, forward strand.
CGCAGCGCAACGTTGGGATGACTATTTTTGAGTCAGTTGGGAAAGATATTAAAAGCGAGGAAAAGCTATCTCTCCATTAGGAACCTCAGTGGCTGAGAGGCCATCCTGATAAGAAATGTTCGGGTTCAATTCTAAAAAATGACGACTTTTCTTGAGAAAGATATTAAAAGCGAGGAAAAGCTATCTCTCCACTAGGAACCTCAGTGGCCGAGAGGCCATCCTGATAAGAAATGTACGGGTTCAATTCTCAAAAATGGCGACTTTTCTTGAGAAAGATATTAAAAGCGAGGAAAAGCTATCTCTCCACTAGGAACCTCAGTGGCCGAGAGGCCATCCTGATAAGAAATGTTCGGGCTCAATTGTCAAAAATGGCGACTTTTCTTCGGACCGAAACGGCTCCGAGGTTTACACAGCCTCTAGAAATGGCCTCTATAGATTTTGTTGTAAAGGAAAGCCGGCCTGGTGTGATGTCACGACAAACGTGAATTGGTCATGGAAGAATACGGCTCGTATGGTACTGAAAACCATATCACCTATACGTCTAGCAAGGTGTCTTTTAGGACCTCGGTAGCCTATTTGGGAAAACCACCCGACTGGACTACCGACGTTCGGACAATCCGTGTTCGATTCCCGCTGGGAGCGGTGTGAGTTGTAGCTGTGGTGAGAAAAAAAATACCCCAGCGGTCGACCCAGCCATTGGCAGAAATTGGTATCAGGATATTACTCTGGAAAGGTGAGGAATGCCGCATTGCATCGTGAGTTTCGATACTTGAAGCAACACTATCTAGAAGTCTTCGAACAATTCTGGATAGGCGGCCGAGTACATATGGGTGAAAATTCGCGTGCTAACGTGCCGATTCAAGTCTCGTACTTTACCTTTACCCCTAGCAAGGCAGTGGAGAGAACCGTTATTATCTAATCTCCGCATGCTGTTAGGGAGCCGCGATAGCTCAGTGGTTAGTGAACTGGACTACAAAAGACAAGAGGTAGGGTTCGATTCCAACCGACGGGTTCCGGGTTCAGCCAGTCTTAAAATGGGTACCGGATTTTTTTCTGTGAAAGTAAAGCGGCACAAGCGTAATGCCGACCACATTACCCCAAAAATCATGTGCTGAAGGTCTGTAAAAGTTATCGTCACTAATACCATATTCCCTATTAGCCAATTTGCGTGACGGGGGCTCTTTATTTTATTATTTTTTTTACTCCACATGCTGTTGACTAGTACAGGACTACATGACTCCACTATGACATTATTTGTTTTGAAGCAGCTTGCACCCTCTTTGCATAATATGAGAAAGGATAGTGTCTGGGAAGTGTAATAATGCAATACAATGTTTACTTTGTAACAATTGGGGCAGTTTTTAGCGAATGGAATTTATCTAAAAGCCTGTTTTTGTGAGAGGAATTACCGTCACAGTTGAATTGTATCCATTATGACTTCTATTAATTGCGTGATCACTCAGGAAAATGTTAGAAAAATGCTCCACCGTGTAGTGCTACCATGCTTCCTCAAAATGTGAATGTATTTTGTGTTAAAAGCTCACGTTTCTTCGTTTGTCTCTAAGGTCTAGGATCTCATAGCTATTAGTGTCATACCTTTATTATAGCTAATGCTCTATCTTTATTATTTTTTTAAAACGTTTGGGATAATTCCCGCATGCCTTTATTTCGTAACTACTATGTTAGATTTTGCAATTTAAGTGATTCTATTTGTACTACTATATACTATATATATGGAAATAAAATACACAAAAAAAAATGCACAAATAAGATACACAAATACACATTGTCAGAGACGTGCACAGTATTAAAGAATGTAGCACTAGCACAATCAATGATGGAAGTTATTGATCTTCGATGTTTATTATTGTTACTTATAATGACAACTAGTTTATTGTTGCAGATTTATATTCACTGAATAAAGTAATTTTATTATTTACAGTAGTTTGACGTGTTAGAATTTGGTACAGACAGCTGATCCCTATAATTAGAAATTACCAAAACACATCGTTTGTCAGGTATCATATTAAACTAGTGCTTTTTCGGATGCATTTTGAAGCCAGTCAGGTGCTAAACCTTCAAAATTAATTATTTTTCCATGTCAGAAATTTTGAACATATTTTAACTTCTTTGTTAGTGTGATACTTTTTTGTGAAAGGTTAACATTTTTTTGTGACTGCTAAACTAGCAGCTTTACGGATGGCTTGTGGATAAACCCAGATAAAGAAGGTCCTAAGAGATTCGACGAGATCATCTTCTGAGACAACTTAGCCTCCATTTTGAATGCATGGATTTGATTTTTCCTTGGATCTCCTCTATGCTTAGCCGAGTAGCAGTACGTGTCACGTAGGAAAGCATTACCATCTGTAACAATCGCACATACATCATAGATAATTGTATATGTTAATTCCATATGTTCTTATATAGTGCACTTCAATCTGCTGTTAGCCATCAGTAAAGTGTGAAATATAAATATATATATATTTCCGTCATCATCATCATCATAAAGTACCATGCCTGCTGGCGTAGGTGATCATGTCTCTCCACAAGTTTTGATCTCGACAGTTATTTATCATTTCTGTTGTTGACATTCTGTCAAGCCATTCTCTTAAGCTGTCTGGTATCTTTTCTCTTTGCTTCCCTCTATCTCTTCGTCCCTCATTTTTCACAGTTGTCACGATATATTTCAGCTGTTTCCTTCTCATTGCATGGCCAAAAAATGATGATTATTTCTACCTAATATTTGATATTAGATCTCCTTTTGATTTGGCCTCTTTCAGGACGTTTTCATTACTTTTCCTAGCTGTCCATGCTATTCTTAACGTTCTACTGAAAAACAACATTTGTACAGCCTCCAGTAATTACTTTGTCTGTTGTCCTATTGCCCATGATTCACATCCATATATATTATGACTGGCTCTACATAACATTTTACTCTTTTTCTTGTGTCTATTGTCAAAAACTAATTGCACGGTATATTTCTGTAGGCTCAGTATTATAAAAAAAAAACATGTATACCTTGTCATTGATAAACTGTAGAGTTGGTTGTTAAACCTGACAGCCCACACTCAGAAACGACCAATCTAACAAGGGTAGCTATTCCGTACTCTCCTGAATGTAAAATAACGAGAGGCATGGAATCGAATAGCAAATATTGTCAGTTTGGAAAAAAAAACATAGTAATATTTCCGTCTTTGAAGCGTTTACAGAACTGTCTAGAGACGATAAGCGTCAGAGAATAGCCTGACTCATCTGTTACTAGAGTCCAGTCAAATTTAGTTTTAAAAACAACATTCCAATTTGAGTCATATTTTATAACAGCAGCCGAAAAATATATATATATAAGTATATATATATATATATATATATATATATATATATATATATATAAGAAAGAAAAAAGAAATAAAATCAAACTGTAAATAAACATGGGAAGAGTGAACTATTTTATATTATTGTATATTATAAGGACTGAAACATGTTGGAAATAAAGCATTTTGTAGACAAGCAACAAATTTGCAAATAAAATTGAATCTACATAATGTCTCTGTCGTGTCTGCTGTTCTCCATTATTCCACTCGTTAGAAGAATTTCATGTCCTCTCCTCATTTTGCTTGTTTCTCGAAGTGCTCCTACATCCACGATCCTCACAATACAAAGCTGTCGTCGGCCCGACATATTTTCAAGATTTCTTTCTGTAATTACATCTTTCAGCACATCCTTCTTGAACTCTTCAAAAGGCCAGGAAAATGTGTATTTAGTTAATTAATTGCATTAGTTGTGGTATTGTTGCGTGTCGCGTTGCGATTGGTTGGCGCCAGAGCAAGACCGTCAAATTTCATGGAAGATCATCCTGAAACATTTCACAAACAGATTGTGCTTCTTCTTGTGTTGCAGAAATAAACATTGCTTGGGGGGGGGGGGGGGCGTGATGAGAAGAGAAATAAATCACTTTAATAGATAACGGGATCCAATAATATGAGTGCAGAAAAATATGTTAACATTAAAATGTATCGCGGATGGATTAATGTTCTTCCTCTTCTCTTCTTTCCTTCCTCATCTGCCTTTCAGCGTCGAGGGGAGATACAATTTGCGGTCTCTTGCTCTTCTGTTCGCCTCTGCTGCTTTCCTAGTGCTTCTAATATTCCATCGACCCATCTTTTTCGTGGTCGACCGTTGGGTCTGGTGTTCTCACAACGTTTGTCGAAGGCTCGTTGTGTTGTGTTTTGTTCTTTCTGCCTTGTCACGTGGCCAAACCATTTTACCTGTTGTTTCCTTATATATTCTATGGCGGGGGCTATTCCTAGCTTTTTTCTCAGTTCTTCATTTCTGATCTTATCTGAGATCACAATAATGTTGTATACCAAAAGTAATCTCAAGTAAAAATAAACTAAATGTAATGTTGATAAATATTAATACCAGACACAATTCTACCACAAGAATCAAGAAGAGAATTTCAGGAACCTGCTAGGGAAAAAAAAAAACATTTTACTTTCTGTTCCATTGAGATGAAACAAACTTTCACTTTTTTTTTTTTTAAACAAGCAATTGTTACTCTATTTTGGCCTTTACTGTTAATAATAGACGAAATGAAATTTTTTTCTTCTCGCATACGAACTTGGGTTGCATCATATTTTGAAACTGTAGTCCAATATTTATTACGAATTTATTTGGAAATTCTCTCGTAGGTTTTGAATTTTCTTGACTTTTTTTTTCAAGACAGCTGTTGTTTGTACCAGAGTGAGCGTTTTGTAGTAAGGAGTTTTTCGTAATTAGTATCACATTTTTTCTTCTTTTAATTGGGTAGTTTCACAGGACTGATACTTCTCGCTCCTTGTGCAGAAATTGTTGAATGCGCGCGCGCGCTTGTCTATACGTGTGTGTATGCATGTGACTGTTTATTTTATAAGGAAGTCTTTCACCGTAATTCATTATTTTCTGTTATAGAAGACATGACAATACTAGATTCTAACATTTGTATACAAGATGTGTGGAGAAGTATGAACATCTTACTAATAAAAAAGATTAGATCATTGGGATCAATAGTGGGATTCATATTTCTTTATGCCCGCGCAACATTGACACTCACAGTTGATGTTCAAAGAAGAATACAAGCAATGGCAATTGAGATGATATAGAGAGTTCTTGAACATATTCTAAATATATCATATCAAGAATGAGGACATTCGTAAGAAACTCGAACGATCCACGTGATCATTAAAAAACTTGCTGTTAGAGGTAAAAGGAAGAAAATTACAATTGTGCGGGCACAGTACAAGAGGCACAGGGCTTGCTTACATCATTTTTACAGAGCACAGTACCAGGCATTAGAAGACTAGGCAGAGGGAAGATAACATTGAATGGGAGATTATCTAGCACATTTATCGACTAGAGGATCGTGGTTGAGACTTGGTGATGTAAGAGCAAGCGCCTTCTGTGTAGGCTTGAACGAGCAACTAACATCCAACGCGTAAAATGAAAGATAAATGTTCGCACTCTGCGCTGAAGTATTTTAAGAGTAGAGGTGCGGTTATGGGAGTACCCTGATGCACTAACTCTAGCTCTTGAAACCAGACCAAAGCTAAACCGATAATCCCTTGATGCTGAAAGGCAACGAGGGAAGAGGAAAGCAAAGTAAGATCTTCATTAAATCCATTACGAGAGTTTATTTTAAATTCCCCCTCTCCTCATTTTACGTTTAAAAAAAAAGATGGAAAACCCTGTGGGTCAGTTCATTCTGTGGCCGCGTGTGTTTGTCTAACATTGGGAGAATTAGCCACGAGAGAAGCTGTTCTACAAAAACAAAACCTCAAAAAAAAAAAAATACACAATAGCCTCCACTGTAGTGGTATAGTCTGACAAGATGAAAAGGGTCTTATATTTCTTTTTAACATAAAGAAGCAAATGAATAAATTTGCTTTGCTTGTTTATGTTAAATACTCGAAAGGAAAAGTAGGGAACAGAACTCAGTCGTGGTCAATGCGGAGGTCAGCGGTCTTATCTGCGATAGCACCGATGAGAAAGATGCAGTCATATATACATACGGATCTGTAATACGACACCAAAGAAGTGCATGGGCATTTACAGCCCGCTCGACAGGCAGAATAGTCAAGGAAGACAGTGGTGCATACGTCACGACCACGAGTAGCATGACGATGGAGATGATGGCAGTGACCAGGGCATTCAAATGGTTAGAGTCACAAGACTACACCCATGCAAGTATACTGAGTGATTCGATGAGCATGATAAAAAAGTGGAGGCGGGATCTGTACGCATGCAATGGGTAGAGTCGTTGCAGAAGTCAAAAATACGTAAGGCCACCTTTGTCTATGTCCCTGCACATGCGGGTGTACGGGGAAATGAAAGAGCGGACAGGTTGGCTAGCTGCGCTGTCGTTGAGGACGGACAACCAATGGATCGGGCGGACATCACCTATGCCCTCCGAGATGTGGGATGAGCACATGACTTCGACAACCACAAATCCACGTCACTTGTTCTGATGAAAGAGATGGGAGTTAAGATGAGCACAGCCAGAAATGAGAAACTTAGTGTCTGTGTAAGAAGACTTATCAACCAACATAGAACTGGAGTCGTCAGTCGCTGGACACTGCTGGGCTTGCTGAGGAAGGGATATGAGCACGTATGGACATGTTCGGAGTGCAATGATGATGACCCGCAAATAACTCAATAAACAAGCATGACTGAACTGCGAATTCTTCCCACTAGTATGTTGAGAGACATATTCACTCCGCGTATTTTATATTGTTATGCATATCCAAACTTAGAGTACACAAATTAATATGAATATTAGAGATCCTTCATTCAAACTTCTTCAATTCCTGTCCGATTTAGTCGCTTTTTTTTATTTTGAGAACGTCAAGATGTCTGATTTTTATTCATTCATATCTCGTCTTCTAACTTTATATTCAGAATGTAAATAAGACAATTGCTAATACACACATCCATCAAATATTTCGACACTTCCAGCAGACAGTGAATTACGCCAATATCGGCTGGTTGCCAATCAATGCTTCAACGACCCAGAATTAGTTTCTCTCACAGTTTCTGCACTTTAAAAAAAATCTTTACAGACCGTATAACCAGATTCTTAGAAGCCTTTTAAAGTACGTCTGATACCACGAAATAGTTGTGTCTTTATTCTACTTCATTGAACCAAGCACCAAAACGGAATATTAATTAAGACACTAAATTAATTTGCTCGTTTCTGAAACAAGATTTGAAATCAGAACTGTGAAATTCAGTAAATTGAATCTAATGGTTGAACACAGTATAGGACTAACTTTTGTGACTGGATCAATAAATATTTGGCTACATTTTTTGTTTCAATTTGGTTTTTCAAAAACTTATTTTATTTTTTCCCTCTGCTTCTTTTGTACCAACTGCATTTCAGTGTGAGAAATGTATCGACGATATTATTGTATTGAGGACTTTTGCTGTGAAATTATCGTTTTGCAATTTAACTACAGTGTGTTTGGTCATTCCAAAGAAAGTTTGCGATGGACTACTGGAGGCAGCAGACTAGACAGTCACTGAAAAGTTGACCTAAACATGTGGTTTCTATAGAAACGCAACTCGTTAGTCGCGTCAGTTGGTAACTAGTTCAATTTGCTTGCCTTTAAGCTACCCCTCCCCTCCATCCTCTTCCATCAGTTGCCATGCCAGCGGCAGATATTCAGAGGAGGCAAAGGAGACCACGACTCTTCTAATATTTTATCTAATATTTTATCTAATATTTCATCTAATATTTTATCTAATATTGTATCACAGTACATAACACAAGAACATTCGGGCTCAACGAGTTAAATGTCAGTGTACGACTAGCCACAGTATTCTCTAGTATAGTTGAGATATAGCTTAAGTAATTCGAGCCTCTACTCCGAAATATACTTGAATATCTATGGAAATCAAACATACTACAACACGACATGTATTGACATTGTAGTTTGTATGAGAACTAGGTAGGCCATTTCAGCAAGCACCTTCTCGGCTGCCATAACAACATTGGTTCAACTAATAAAATGGATGTTTCTTTTTTTTTTTTTCGTAACGCATCGCAGTATTGATCAGCAGGAAACTATTTTACAAATACCTCTTGAAATCACAGCACTGGGTCTTTATATAAAATATAAAACTTGAAAAAAAACTTAAGATTAACAGCAAAACTATGTTTTTTTTTTTCTTAACTTACAATGCAAATAACTAAGATATGATGCACTTATGATAATTTAGGGCTATAATTGACATAGTTATTTTATGTATCGTAAATTATAGTAGTCTTTACACGCAAATTGTCCTTGTGACATGTTTGTCACATACGATTTATTGTGTTCTCTTGGTGTTTATAAAGACGTTACTTGTCGAGCTGACATGTTTTTAGAACGTCCTCAATGCTCTCATTTAACTGTTGACGTTATTCCCAACGTTATTGTTTCAACCACATTGCTGTGGCCTCCAACGATTTTATTTATTGCCTGTAGATTAACATTTGTTTATAAACAAATTGTAAATACCACTTGCTTGTAGCGAGTAACTACGAAAAATTAGTGATAATGAAAATTCATAATTTTGCACGTCCAGACAAAAGCTAATTGCTAAGCGTGAAAAAGAAAGAATTAAGGAAAGTGACTGGCATTTAATAAGAATGGGGATATAATGGATAGCACTAAACAAACTGAAGGAAAAAGAAGGGGAATAGAGATTAAAGATGTGTGAGAATAACAAGATAATCGATCGATAATTCTGTGGATAAAAAGTTGTGAAGAGACATGATCAAGCCAGAGTCTTTATGATGTAATAAATAATGTTACTACACACTTAAACGACCGGATTTGTGAAGGCTTTTTACTTGACTAATGTTTTTATATTAGAGCAGACACACTATTCTGCGACCAATAATTGCAACTGACTTTCGTAAAAGATCACGACGTTGTTAATACAGTTGGAGACGCCAGATGTCGCTTGTTGTCATTTGCTCCTGGGAAGAACACCAAATGTATAATTTATCTCGTCTGAAGATGGTTAGACTTTTTGATGGTTAGGCTTTTTGATGGTTAGTTTTTTTGATTGCTAAATTTTCTCTGCGTTATGTTGTGTGACATACGTTTCTCCTAAGCAGCATAAGAAAAAGTAAATGTTTCCATTCACCATCATCATTTTTACTCAGCGTAGGTGAAATAAAAATTAAGATGAATATATGACCAGATACCGACCTAATACTACGTATGTTTGTGCGTTGTGGGGTACTGCAGTTTCAACTTGTTTTTCTTACTTGGCTAAATCTGCTCATCACACTGATAGTTGTTAGCCCGTGGAGCTGCAGAAATTGTGCCAGATTGTCCATTTAAATGACTGTCTGTTTTTTTACGTCTTCTGCTGAAGAGTAGGTCAACAAATAACGCAATTTTCCGGTCTATATGGTGGAACGGCGGCAGGAACCATTGCAGGCTATGTATGAAATGTGTTTCTTGTTGCAGTTTACTCATATTCCAAGTCCGGCTTTTTGCAGAAGCAACTGAGTTCAGTGCTCTGTGCACACCGTGAGCTGTGTGTCTCATCTGTTTTGATCATGTTTCGACATTCCAATTGAGTTATTGAGTTATTTGCCGGTCATTATCATTGCACTCCGAACATGTCCATACGTGCTCAAAACCCCTCCTCAGCAATTCCCGCAGTGTCCAGCGACTGACAACTCCAGTTCTATGTTGGTTGGTAAGTCTTCTTACACGGCCACTAAGTTTCTCATTTCTGCCTGTACTCATCTTAACTCCCATTTCCATCATCCGAAGAAGTGACGTGGATTTGTGTTTGTCGAAGTCCTGTGCTCTTCCCACATCTCGGAGGGCATTGATGATGTCCGCCCGATCCATTGGTTGCCCGTCCTCAACGACAGCGCAGCTAGCCAACCTGTCCGCCCTTTCATTTCCCCGTACTCCCGCATGTCCAGGGACATAGACAAAGGTGACCTTACGTATATGGATTTTTGCAACGACTCCACCCATTGTATGCGTACAGAGCCCGCCTCCACTTTTTTTTAATCATGCTCATCGAATCACTCAGTATGCATGCGTGGGTGTAGTCTTGTGATTCAAACCATTTGAATGCCTTGGTCACTGTCATCGCCTCCATTGTCATGCTACTCGTTGTCATGACGTATGCACCACTGTATTCTTTGACTATTCTGCCTGCCGAGCGTGCTGTAAATGCCCATGTACTTCTTTGGTGTCGTATTACAGATCCGTCTGTATAGATGACTGCATCTTTCTCATCGGTGTTATCGCAGATGAGACCGTTGACCTCGGCATTAACCACGACCGCGTTCTATTCCCTAATTTTCCTGTTGAGTGTGAGAAAACACGAGAAAGTCCCCTTGACTGACGTAGGCACCGGTATCCACTCCTCACCAACGCAGATATTGGTAAGCCCACAGACCTGTTTGATGACATCTTCTGCTCGGCCCATCCATGATTTGCCTCTTTTTAGCCCGGTACCTTTCTCTGTGTTGAGCACGTGGTGCAATGGATGCTCTGTATCTGTACTATCTTCAGGTATGCTCGTGCTCTCCAGATCTTGATTCTGTCATCCATGGTTGGAAAGTCAAGAAGATTCCTTATTTCGACACAGGGAGTGTCCCTCGTACATCCCAGGATAATGCACATGACTTCATTTTGTATTTTCTCCAGCCTATCAATTTGAGTCGTACTGACAGTAAGAATGGCCAGGACATACTCGATTGGTGCGAGGACTAATCCCTGGAACAGAAGAGTAAGTAGCCTCTGCTCGATGTTGGCAGCTGCCATGACCTTCAAGGCGGCTAATCCTTTGCGGGATTTTGTTATCACATGGTCGACGTGGTGCCGAAAACACAGGCTGCGATCAAACTTAACTCCGAGGTATTCCAATTGTCTACTATGACTGATGATGTCGTATGACAAGGAACAGTTGGCTGTGTTTACTTTCTGTGCGGTTTCGCATTATGTCTTTTGGCATGTGCTGGGACTGCTATGATGGGGGCTACAGTTACCTTTTTTTGTTTTTGGGAGATGAGTTAGTAATTCGGATGGTTTCACTGGCACGCACGGTTGAGCAATTATGGATTTTAATTTGTTTGCAGTAATACAGGGACCTTCCATAACCATAACCATAACACGGTTTGTTCTTCACATCAAAGATCATTTCAGTAACGGTAGATTCTAGGCGATTTTCTTCTACTTCCGCTTGTTTTAGCTGATATATCTTGTCAACTGTTCTATGGAAACTCTACTACAGAAACCTTCTTCCTCTACATCTTAATTTGGAGCAAGCATTGGCTGAGTTATTTATTACATTGTCTATTTTTAAAACTGTATTTCTTCTTTGTCTTCATTATCTTCGTTTTCTTCAAACGATTTTTGTTGAATTACATCCCACTGTGCTTTATTGAGTTATTCAAGTTATTTTTGGGTTATCATCATAAAACTTCAAACATGTTCATAGAAGCTCAGATCCCCTCCTCACCGGGTTCCACAGTGTCCAGCGACTGATGATTCCTGCTCTGTGTTGTTTGATAAGTCCTCTTATGCGTTCACAGAGCTTCTCGTTTCTTTACATGCCCATCTTTACTCCCATCTCTTTCATCCAAATAAGAGACATGACTCGTGGTTATAGAAGTCGTACGCCCTTCCTTCATCTCGGAACGCATTACATGACGTCCGCTCAATCCATTTGTTGACTGTCTTCGATGATAGAACAGTTACCCAGCCTGTCCGCTCTTTCAATATTCCCTTACTCCCGCATGTCTAGTGACGTAGACAAAGGTGACACTCATTGACTTCTGTAATGATTCGACCCATTGTCTGCGTACAGAGCCTACCTCCACTTTAATTATCATGGCTATCGAACCACTTAGTACACAGCCGTGAATGTTTTCTTGTGACTCCAACCAGATGGATGCCCTGGTTGCTGACATCACTTCCATCGTCATGTTACTCGTGGTCATATTGTGCGCATAGCTGATCTCTTAACACTCTGCCTGCAGAGTGTGCAGTAAATGTCGATGCGCTCCTTTGGTGTTCTTTTAAATATCTGTCTGTATAGATGACTGCATCTTCCTCGATGGTATTGTCCAAGATGTGAGAGTTGACCTCCGCATCGGCCACGACTGAGTTCTGCTGGCTGCACTTTCTGTGTGACAATACACCAGAATGTTCCCCGAAAAATAGGGCACCGTTATCCACTCCTCGCCAGTATTGATTCTGGTTAGCCAGCAGATCTATTTGATATGCTCTGCTCGGCCCACTCCTGAATTGTTAATTTCTTGGTAAAATGAATGCTCTTTATGTGCACGTATCTTAAGGTATCTCGATCCTCTCATTAATAGTCGGAAAATCAAGAAGATACCCAATTTTTACACAGGGAATGTCTCGTGTACACCCTAAGATAATTCGTATCGCTTTATTCTGTACTTTCTAACTTGCCCATCTACTTTGTTTTGACAAAAATAGACAATAGCTCATATAACAAACCCAATTATATATATAGTAGAAACGTATGCTTTATTTTATTTTATTACTTTATTTTATGGCTCACTAAGTATCTTGGTTAAGACACTCACATCTCATGGAGATTTACTCGAATCATACTGGAAGCGACTTATGTCTTAAGTGACCTCTGATATTATGAAAGGTTTACTCCATGCCTTGCTAGGCGTATAGGGAATATGGTGTTAGTAACCATATTTTTCTATGACCACGGCACATTTTTGGGTGATGTGGTCGGTATTACGCCAGGCCGCCTTTACTTCGCAGAAAAAATCTCTGGTACCCATTTTGAGAGGCTGGGTGAAATTCGGAGCCTTGTCAGTCCGAAAGAAATTCCGCCACTGCTGGGGATCAAACCAGGACCCTTGTGATCAGGAAACGAGCACACTAACCGCTCACCCACCGAGGCTCCTATGATATTATAGTTGTTGACATTAAATATTTAATTCCGGTTAATTTTGAAGTGTAGAATATGTGATTAAAGTGATTGAAAAAGTGTTTCCAACGGATATATATATACATATATATATATATATATATATATATATATATATATATATATATTAAAAAGCTGTGTCAAGTGTTCTATCCAAGGAGGACTTAAGATCAGATAAGTTATTTTTAAATATAAACAGCTAAAAATTTATATTTAGACCGTAAAATATCGCATGAGAATCAGTTGGGGTAAACATCAGCCGGGCTAAACCCCCAACGTATGTTTTAAGTTAAGCCCTTAACTCACGACTGACTCAGCAGGTCGGTAAGGGATAAATGTTTTATGCTCAGATAAATCACAGAAGATGGAGATAGATAAATATAAAGTAGCAACAATCAATATGCGGAATAAAAAATAAAGAAGTTGAACTTATAGAAGAAATGACAAAAAGGAAAATTACAACACTAGGATTAGCGGACATCAGAGTAAAAGGACAACACATAAAGAAAACACACATGAACTACACGATAATATTCTCAGGAGTCGACAAAACAGAAAGAACAACATATGGAGTAGGATTTATCATCTTATCCAGAACACGCAAAGATTACTCTAGAAATAAAATACTACTGAGAAAAAATTATCACAGCCAGACACTAGAAGGCGACCGAAAAACAACTTACATACAGATTCATGCATCATGTAACAACAATGAAAAAGACAGCGAAAAATTCTATGACACTTTGAATGAAATTATTAACACGATTGGCAAAAGCGACATGTTAGTGATGGGAGATTTCAATGGAAGACTTGGGAAACGCAACAGTAAGAACAGAGATATCTTGGGATCCTTTGGCGATAAGACAGCATAATTAAACGAAAATGGAAGCAGACCCCTGGAATTATGTAATCAAAATGATTTATTTATCACCAACACATTCTTCAAACAGATAGTCGCAATTATACACCTGGTACAAATGGAATGACACAACAAACAGAAGCCAGTTATATTTTATCATAACAATAAAATAGAACAAGAAAAGAGTAACCGACAGCAGAGCAATTCCTAATATCACAGACGACACGGACCACAAAATGGTTATGATTACACTCAGACAGCCAAAAAAAAAAAGAGAACAAACGAAAGTAAACAAAGGAATAAAAGAGAACAGAAAATATAAATAAAACAATTAAAAGATAAGAATAAAGGAAAACTCTAGAATAAAAACTAACAGAGGAATTCAAGAAACTCCCTAACGAAGTACGCGCAGTAGAAGTAGAGTGGAAACAATTTAAGAAAACAGTAACCAACATCTTTAAAACAGTGTGTAGAAAGAAGCTAAGGACAAAAGAAGGGTAAAAGAGCACCCCGTGGTGGAACGAAACAATCAGAGAAGCAATTTAAGAAAAGAAGAAACTGTTTACAAATTGGAGGGAGAACAAGAACCAAAAAAAATATGCCTTAGTTCGAAAAAGAGTTACAATTTTGATCATAGAAACTAAGCAAAAGAATTGGACAGAATTCGGACAAAATATAAGCAGGAACCTCAAGACAGCCACAAGAGATTTCTACAAAGCAGAAAAAGCCACAAGAGCGAGAAAAGAATCCTACTGGGCTCATAAATGCAAAGAGGGACAGCCAATATCAAATAACCAACACATGCAGCAGAGATGGAAATAATATTTTGAAGACCTATTAAACATGACAACTACCAATATGATCACAACAACTACGTAAGAATGCACAAATACTGAACCCAAAATATTGAAAGAGGAAATCGAAAAAGCAATCAAATATGCACCAAGAAATAAAGCACCAGGGATAGATAACATACCAATAGAAATAATAATAGCAGCAGTAGGAGAAACAGGAGTGACATGGCTGCACAGAATATTTAATGCAGCATGGCACGAACAAAAAGCCCCAGAAGACTAGCAACAGGCAATCATAGTACCAATATGGAAGAAGAAACGTAGCAAAAGAGGTTGCAATCAATATAGAGGTATATCTCTTCTCAGCCATGTAGGAATGCTATACGCCAAACTCATGGAAAAAGGGTGGGACCAATAATAGAACTACAGTTAAGATATTCTCAAAAGGGGTTCCGAAAAAAATAGAGGATGTACTGACGCTCTATTAACATTAAAACAGCTAGCAGAATAAACGACAGAACACAACCAAAATTTTTACATAGCTTATATTCCAGGAAAAAACAATCGACAGAATAAACATAGAGAACAACTGTGGTAGATACTAACAATATACGGAGTAAGCCAGCATCTAACCAACCTAATTAAAAGTCTCTACATCAACAGCAGCTGCACAGTAAGAACAGCAGCAGGCTACACGGACCACTTCGAAGTTAGATCAGGTGTAAGACTGGGGTGCGTACTATCCTCCCTACTGAGTACTACATACATGGACTATATATTTGTAAGTTAGCCAACCCATCAGAGACAGAGGAGATCAACGAATATTTGCAGACGACAGGCACTCAAACATGGAAAAATAGAAGACCTACAAGAACACTAACATAAACTCAACAGCACAGGCACAAAATACAACATGAAAATCGACATCAACAAAACAGAAATCATGAATGTCGCAAAAGAGAAACAGAACATTAACATAACTATACAAGGCAGGCAACTAAAACAGGTAGAGGAATTCAAATACCTAGGCAGTTTAGTGACAAACGACAATTCTCAAACATTAGATAGAGATATACTCAAGATGCATCAAAGCTTGTGAAATCATTGGACAGCTATCACCACTATTGTCCAACAAGGAAATAACTCTAGAGGCAAAACGGGTACTGTACAAAACAATTTTCATCCTAACGTTGTGCTACCAATGCCATACCTAGACCCTAGGTACGAGAACAATAAGAAAAATAACCTCTACTGAGATGAAATGTGTTAGACGAATGACATGAAACAGCCTGAGAGACAAGATCAGAAAAAAACCTAGAAAAAAGCTAGGAATAGCCCCCGCCATAGAATACATAAATGAACAACAGATAAAATGGTTTGGCCACGTGACAAGGCAGAGTGATCAAAACACAACACAACGAGCCCTGAATAAACGTTGCGAGAACACCAGACCCAAGGGTCGACCACGAAAAAGATGGATGGATGGAATATTAAAAGCACTAGGAAACATAACAGCTGCAGAGGCGAACAGAAGAGCAAAAGACCGCACATTCTATCCCCCCTTGATGTTGAAAGGCATTTGAGGAAGGAAAGAAGAAGATATTAAATGTCAATCTTTCAAATGACGGGCGGTAAACGTAGTTTTTTTTAACTGAAATAGAGAACGCGAAAGAGTCCATGAATGGTGATCATAAAAAAAAAACAGGATATGTACCGCTTTCTGATCTAAATTTCAAGAAAGAAACATTTTTAGAGTAACTAATGGGTAAATGCAGACTAGGCAACCCTCTCACTTGGTTACCTGGTTTCCGAATTTGGTTAAAGCTGTCAGGCACGTGAGGTGAGAATCGCTGTAAATCCCGCAACGTCTGTGCCTGTTATATAGAAAACCTATAATTGCAGCTCCTCGATAATAAAAGACAATCCAGCTTTTCCAGCAGCACATGTAAAATCAAGAAAAAAATATTGCAGTGTGTTGTTTACTTCGATTTATAAGAGCTGAAGGTTCATCTCGACCCAGTACATCAACATCAGCCAACATAAAAGCTACTTTTACCGTGTGTGTTGAAGACTCCTCGCCGTCGTTTGTTTACATTTCGTGCACTGTTCTGAAACTCATTTATTGCTCTGCATCGAAGCTTGGCTACCATGGAACTCCATGTTGTTATGTCCCCTGTCTTGTATTGCACGTTGTCATCGATCACCTATCCCTGTGTGATGTTATCAGTCAACTTTAGTCTTGCCTCGTCTACCTTTCATCACCCGTTCCAAGATGACTTTAGTATGGTATTGTGTCTCTTCACGTCACAAATATTGCATTTGTCTTGTATTAATTGTGTTAAGTGGTTCTTATTTGTATTTTCAGCTGATCCCATAACTTCACTGTTTCTGTTCTTTTCATGCCATCCAATTCTCCTCATTTGTCTATAGTTCCACATTCCAGAAGCTTTGATTTTCTGCTCTTTAATATGTTTCTGTGTTTATGTTGAATAAATATCTTCTTCTTCTAACTTTCAGCTCCTTTGAATAAATATAACATGTTACATTCGCAGTTCTAGCGTTCATTTGCTTTCATGTAATTATATTTTTCTTTTTTTTCTGTGCAATAATAATGATTTGGTGCCCAGGAATTAAAAAAAAAACAAATTACATTGATTTTGCCTATTTTTTTTTTTTTTTTTTTTTTTTTGGTTAAATCTTTGACCCGGATATGAACGGTTTAAATTGACCTCTTGTAATATTTGAGTTGACAATCATTAGCGGCTTCCAATCTTGTCTATTTCGTTGGCGATATATAACCGTTTTAACATGTGCATCGTGTACATTTATTACTGCCAGTAGACTTTCAGGTGTACTGTAGTCCAAAAGTAGTGATTATTTCAGCAGTAGGAAACTCTTTGTACAGAACTTCGCAGCAAGAGGCAATCTGATCATCAGAAGTGGAGACCTCGCGTCGAGCAAGTGTTTCGGCCCTTTAGTTTCTTGACACTTTAGGGCAGGTGGGCCCGCCTGGGTCATGACTCCCGAGCGTCGACCTCCTGCTGCATTGCCTCTAAGGCTTACAAAGCATGTTCGGCACAAAATAACTACACTTAATACACAAAACATTCGAAAATAGTTTTAGAGCATCATGTTTATAGAAATTAACTTCTATATAGATCAAAGCATGATCAACAGTTAATGTCCTTGTAAAACTGTTAGGAGTTTTTGCTTTGAATGTGCAGCAAGCTTTAGGAAGGCAGTTCAGTTCTTCTTACAAAGTTTGATAAATAAAACATTATACATTGAAAAGTACAGAAAAAATAAACATACGAGAAAAATAGCATTGAGAAGCAGTGGCATATACTGGTTTTTGGGGTCTGGGCTACCGCTGACATAATAAATAAAGTCATACATTATATTCAGTAGGCTAACATGAAGTAATATTTGCTAATGACATCACTACATTTTGCTTTCTTTCCCGTGCCGCTTTACTTTCCTAGAAAAAAAAACCGGTACCCATTAAAGGCTGGGTGAATCGGAAGCCGTCGGTTGGAATCGAACCCTACCTCTTGTCCTTTGTAGTCCAGTTCACTAACCACTGAGGTATTTCGACTTCCATATCTTTATATAATAATACTTATATTTTATTGAGTGAAGAAATCTACTTGCAATATTCCATCCATTGTAGATGAATAGCGAGAAATAAACACCAATATATAACTGTTTAAATGTCGACGTTTTATTTATCGATCAGTTGTAGAGTAATAGTTTTATAATGAATTTATTGAAGTAGTGAATGTCAATTAAATTAAAAAAACATCACGAGCCGAAATTGAGGTTGAAAGATATTTACCATGAAACGAAGTCAACGTCCGGATAGTCGGCTAGGACAACCGAGTGTTCGATCATGAAGGCGCCAGTTAGGATTGGAAGAGATCTATGAAGACTGAGCGATATAGCCTGTTCTGATTTCAACTCTTTCATTTTCATTAGGATAAACTCACGAGAGAATGTTTCAACAGCGGGTTTCTCTTAAAGAGAGAAAGCAACTGTCTCACCGTGACTGAGTTATCGCTGTTTTGCGTGGGATACTGCTTTTTTTCGGTTTCCCTAGAGTTCATGTGTGAGAGTCCCATATAGTTTGTACCATATTTATCTGTGGCTTTTGTTACATAAAGTATTTGTTGTAGTTTTACTCCTACATTGTTGAAGTCAAAGCTGAAACAGTGCTATTATCAGGATTCCTTCTTTAAAATAAAAGTTTACATAATCTTCATCGTTCCATTTCATTTTAAAAATCCCATTGGTTGAAAAAATCGTGACATACCAGACATCTGAAGCGCTGGTTAACTTACATTTGTTAAAGAGAAATTATATTTATCATCACATTATGTAATTGTTAATGAAGTAAAAATGTAAAACAGGCAATATTTTAATTGTGAGGCTCATATGGCACTACTAAAGAAAAAAACAACACTTGTAAATAAAATTAATACTTTTAATGTGATTTTCTAAAAGGGCTCATTACATCGACCGTGTTATCTTCACGAGTTGTGTTCCTTACTGGTTGTTTCCTGTGTTTTAGGACCCAATAATTGACGTATGTTAAAGGCTGAAAAATAAAGAGGAGAGCCAGCTAAAAGAGTAAAGGCACCAAGATGCACCGAGATGCACCAAGATGCACCGAGATGCACCAAGATGCACCGAGATGCACCAAGGTGCACCGAGATGCACTAAGATGCACCGAGATGCACCAAGATGCACCGAGATGCACCAAAATGCACCGAGATGCACCAAGATGCATAGCGATGGGAAGCTGATGTAAAGCTGATGATAATAATGCAATTTTTTTTTAATCAGAAACAAATCGTGGTATGGTAACAGCTTTACGTAGGTGAAAAACAAAACAAAAATCGACGTTTCGGCTAAGTAGGCCTTCAGCTGGAACAAGAAACAATAACACACAAATATATATAAGGATATCTACAAAAATCTAACTACATGGCGATAATATGCTAGATACTCAAGAAAGGAAATAAAAAAAAAAAGGTCACATCCCTAAGGTCCAGAGCTTGGTCAGCCTCTCACTGAACTAAAATAAGTGGGCGGGTTGACCAACTAGAGATCTCACTGACCAGGCAGTCAGGTGAGAACTAAAAAGGAAGGGTTATAAAAATATGGGGAGGTGGGTACAAGATGCGTATAAACTGTGTATATCTAACTATGGGTGTGCACACCGAACATCATCATCATCGAGTGCCGTCTCCGCAACGAAGGTTGGCTACCATGGAGCGCCATTCTGCTCTGCCTCATGCTTTGGTGGTGCAGGTTGTCATAGGCTGATTTATCCATCTTTTTATGATACTCGTCCATGTTAGTTTTGGTCTGCCTCTGCCTCTTTTACCTTGTATTTTCCCCTTCAGGATTACTTTTAGTAGGTTGTTGTGTCTTTTAACATGACCCAAAAATCGCATTTGTCTTGTTTGAATTGTGCTTCCGAACAGATGTGCAAAAAAGGATGTGTACATAACCATACATGTGTGCAAGCATAACTGTGTATATATTGCATGGAGAACTAAATAGCTCGATGAAAATCAACGTAATCATTGTACTTATCTAGAGAAAAACTTATGTCAGTGTGAGAAGTGGTTTATGTGGGAGAAGCTTATGTCAGTGTGAGAAGTGGTTTATGTGGGAGAAGCTTATGTCAGTGTGAGAAGTGGTTCATGTGGGAGAAGCTTATGTCAGTGTGAGAAGTGGTTTATGTGGGAGAAGCTTATGTCAGTGTGAGAAGTGGATTATGTGGGAGAAGCTTATGTCAGTGTGAGGGTTGGTTCATGTTGGATAAGCTTATGTCAGTGTGAGAAGTGGTTTCTGTGGGAGAAGCTTATGTCAGTGTGAGGGTTGGTTCATGTTGGATAAGCTTATGTCAGTGTGAGAAGTGTTTTCTGTGGGAGAAGCTTATGTCAGTATGAGGGTTGGTTCATGTTGGATAAGCTTATGTCAGTGTGAGAAGTGGTTTCTGTGGGAGAAGCTTATGTCAGTGTGAGAAGTGATTCATGTGCGAGAAGCCACGCTTACATTGAACAATATGGATGGATATGCTGTAGATAATGATTATTGTTTGTAATACATGAGCAGTTTCATTTCTGTCAGGAATTTACGAAAAATCACTTAAATTCTGTGAATGCTCAGCCTCATCAATACGCACACTAACAAACTCATCACTTTTATCTCACTGAATATAACATTGTCCATTCTGGTATTTGCGTCTTTAACATAACGGAAGAAGATTTTATATTCGTCATTATAAGCTATTCAGAAAACTTTTTACCCTCAAGTTATATTCACTTTTATTGATCGAGATTCCACGATCCTCTCAAAAATATAGTGATAGTTGCTGCGCCATAAAGAAAAAAAAAGTAAAGTGCCCCGTCACGCCAAGTGGCGTATAGGGAATATGGTGTTAGTGACCATAATTTTTATAGACCTTCAGCACATGAATTTTGGGGTAATGTGGTCGATATTACGCTCGTGCTGCTTTACTTTCCCAGAAATAAAAAATCTGGTACCTATTTAAGGCTGGATGAATCTGGAAGCCGTCGTTTGGAATAGAACTCTACCTCTTATCCTTTGTAGTCCAGTTCACTAACAACTGAGCTATCGCGGCCCCCTTGCTTTGTCATACAATTCCATTAATCCTAGTTATCAAATAATTAAAATATTAAATTTGTAAAATATTAAAATTGTATCTTGTCATTGTTAAAATAATAAACGTCTCAGAAAGCTTTATCAGAACGGTGCTGTTTCGGCTGAGAAAAGTTCATGTCGGTATTTTTATTAGAACATCCGTTATCAGTCTATGATTGTTCGTTATCGCTAATTGGTCACTTCAAATATTATTTTAATGCAATAACTCTCACGACTCATTAATGAGTCACGCGCTGCCTTCTAGGAGGTCACGTGAATAAGGTGGAACAGAGTGACTGATGTAATTTTAACTATAATAATTGTTTTGCAGGAAATTTCACCGCGCATGTTTTCAACCCTGTTATTTATAGTATGTAGTTATTTGTAGATTATATAATTTCATATCAGGTTATTTAGCAGTTATATAAGGAATCTGCGCTTGATTATTTTATAAGATGGTTTCAAGTAACTTGACTATTAAATAAAGGAGTTATAGTTTTACTGGCTTAAAGGTGTAACGGGTTGTTTCGTTATTACAAAAGTGGAATTTTGGTTAGCTGGCCATTACATAAGATGATGGCAGGATACCTGACTAATATGTAAAGAAGTTACAGTTTATTGGCTACAGAATTACAGTCTTAGTGGCAAAGTAGGGTATTTTATTTGTGTGTTACAACAGAGTGATCGTAGTTACTTGACTCTTATAAAGTAGCTTGAAGATCAGTTCATTGCTGTTAAAGTAGGTTGCAGGTTACTTGTCTGTTAAATAAGAGTGTTGGAGGTTACTTGTCTGTTAAACAAGAGTGTTGGAGGTTGCGTGTCTGTTATACAAGAATGTTGGAGGTTGCGTGCCTGTTATACAAGAGTGTTGGACGTTACTTGTCTGTTATACAAGAGTGTTGGATGTTACTTGTCTGTTATACAAGGGTATTGCAGGTTGCTTGTCTATTATACAAGAGTGTTGGATGTTACTTGTCTGTTATACAAGAGTGTTGGATGTTACTTGTCTGTTATTCAAGAGTGTTTCAGATTATGTGTCTGTTAAGGAAAAAAAGGGTCTCAAATTTGAATAAGTTAAAAACATTGATCAGATTAATCGATTCTCTCTCTCTAAAAGGCTAAATGGTTAGGTAGTCGCTAAATTCTTATAGTGAGGGTGCCCGCCTCGCGTTCAGTATCAGCTGTTTGAATTTAACGATTTCAACGAGCTGTATTTCAATCATCATCATGTACCATGCCGGCTGGCGTAGGCGATCATGTCCTTCAACAATCTTCTATCTACAGTGCATCGTATCAGTTCTGTTGTTGACTGTTTTCCATGCCATGACACCAAGCTATCCAGTATTTTCTCTCTTTGTCGTCCGCGATCTCTCTTTCCTTTTATTTTGCCAGTTGTATTTCAATACGCCAATTAATTACCTAGTCCTATAAGAGGCAAACAATAAACCTTAGCTTCTATGTTATGTGCATTTAAATAACACATGCCAGCCGACAATCGAAAGAGTTAATTGTGTTCCTTGTCCGGACTAAATTTCAATAGGACGATTTTCTACCAATATTATAAAGATAGTGGCTGTTTTCCTGCTACTATTTTACCTGCTTCGAACCCCATTATACAAAGTAATCTTGACGAGGTGTGAAATCAACTCCGGCGAGAAGAAAGTTAGAGCAAGATACGAGGTAAAGATATAGTCAAACTCTAAAACCACATAGGGAGACATTAGCACACCCTGCCTGAAGAAAAAATAAGGAAATCCCGGGAATAACAGAACAAAAGGCAGTCCAGGAACAGTAACACCACGCTGTCCTTGAAAGTTAATTTGAATCTTGTTAACGTGAAATCTTGTAGGGAAATCGATGTTGTTGTGATGATTGTGTGGATATTACATTGCTTTTTTGGAGGTTGATTAATATTATCTGTTAGAAATAACATTAATATTTTGAATTCGATTTTCGGGAGTGGCCAATATTGTTTGTGACAGTTTCTTTATAACATCGTTGTTACTGTGTTGGTGTTAGCGATAGTGTGAACAATGGTTCAGTTACTTCTTGGCACTCTAAAGTCGACGCAGCTAAATAAAAAGTGGTACTGGTTCCTTGATATTTACCTTATGTAAATCAATAACAAATATGGCCGCTGCCAGGGCAAAAGTATCAGGGAAAACCCCTACCCACAATCGTCGATCCCATATTACGGAGATCGAGCTCGTGGACCGGGTTTCTTCGGATTTTCTGGAGTTACTATGAGGTGGTGGAGGGGGAATATCGGAGCACCCATGGATCGCACGATGTGCAGTGATAATGACCCTAACAACAACAACAATTAAATATCTCTTTAAATAATGAGAATTTCAAGAAATAAAAATTCTCTCTGCCTTGCGTTCACCCTATGACAAAAAAGAAAAATAAAGGTTTCTCTCCTAGATAGTTCTGGTTCACCGATCCCGACCCACGTTATCCGTCTTGGTCTTCCGCCCTTAAACGAACGTTAAGTGAGTGTAAATGCATTGCCTTCCTGTTTGCAGTAAAAACTGTGATATTTGCACCATTCGTCCCAATACAACGTCTTCTGTATCTATAAATATCAAATGTACTTTCTTGTGAGATTTGTGTAGAATAACGTTCCCAGTCATATTTTCTGTTTAGAGATAATATATTTTTGCTACATACGAGTTGAGTAACATCAATTGATATTTCTGCCAAATCTGTGTCTTCAAATATCTTGGGTATTTTTGTCAGTTATATGTCTAGAAATATCAGAAACAGTCTTGTCAGTTATATGTCTAGAAATATCAGAAACAGTCTTCTCAGTTATATGTCTAGAAATATCAGAAACAGTCTTGTCAGTTATATATCTAGAAATATCAGAAACGATCTTGTCAGTTATATGTCTAGAAATATCAGAAACGATCTTGTCAGTTATATGTCTAGAAATATCAGAAACAGTTTTGTCAGTTTTGAGCCGAGTAATAATAGTAGATTGTATATTTGTTTCCTTACGTCTTCTGATAGACTACTAATAATTAATATTATATTCATGAGTGGGGACTGGTTGGTGTCGAGGTAAGACGCCGCCTCGAGACAGTGTGGTTGTGGGTTGAAATCCCGGCTATAAGGTTGAGATTTTTATTTATGATTTCTCTCTGCGGCAACCACCCCTGGTCTCAGCAGTCAGGCCCGGCTTGAAACGTCAATTACTCATCGACGGAAATAAATATGAGTACCTCCGAAGTCGGAGTTATCTGCCTGTGCGGCGTGGAACCCCTGTTCACACGGCTGCCAGGGAAAAGTGGATTAACACGCAACATTCAGTTCCTAGTCTCTAGGGACTTCATCAGAGGTAAATGTTTGTGAACGAAAAAAAATATGCTTGAGTATAGGGAGCCGCGATAGCTCAGTGGTTAGTGAACTGGACTACCACGGACAAGGGGTAGGGTTCGATCCCAACAGACGGCTTCCGGGTTCACCCAGCCTTAAATGGTTACCGGATTTTTTTCTGGGAAAGTAAAGCAGCACGGGCGTAATACTGACCACATTACTCCAAAAATCATGTGCTGAAGGTCTGTAAAATATAGGGTCACTAACACCATATTTCCCTATACGCCACTTGGCGTGACGGCGGTACTTTACTTTACTTTACTGTTAATGCGATATGTAAAGAGGTATTGCACATAAAAATTTAAGATTCCATAAGACAACAACAACTTGAGTACAATACGGAATATCGAATAGATAAGATTTCACGTAGAGCACATATAAACGCAATTATTGTGTTGCGCTTGAGCCACAACGGTAAAGGTAAAGTACGAGACTTGAACCGGCGTCTTAGCACGCGAGTTTACACCCATATGTGCTCGGCCGCCTATCCAGAAATGTTCGGAAATTTCTGTATAGTGTCGCCTCAAGCATCTAAACTTAGATGCGAGGCGACATTCCTCACCTTCCCAGGTTAATACCCTGGTACCCATTTCTGCCAACGACTGGGTCGACCGTGGATGTATTTTTTTTCCAACCACGAGTACAATTCACACTTCTCCCAGCGGGAATCGAACACGGGTTGTCCGAACATCGGTAGCCCAGTCGGGTAGTTTTCCCAACTAGGCTGCCAAGGCCCCCAAAAGAGTCACAATCGTGAATCGGTTTAGCACTCTCTTTGGTGACAACAGCGTTTGTGTTGCAGCTGCAGCTTGTGAGATTTTCAGATCTTTAGAGCTTCAAGGGTTAGCAAGCTTTAGAAAATTGATACCGTATATTTTCTCTGAAAAGTAGAACCGTATTATGTTATGTTCACCATACCAGCCAGTCATAAATGTGATGCTTATTATGAAAATAATGTGGATACTAAGATCGTGTAAGTAAAAAAAAGTAAAGAGCCCCTTCACGCCAAGTGGCGAATATGGTGTTAGTGAATATGATGAATATAGGGAATACGGTGTTAGTGACCATAAATTTTATAGACCTTCGGCACATGATTTTTGGGGTAATGTGGTCGGTATTACGACCGTGCCGTTTTACTTTCCCAGAAAAAAAAAATCGGTACAAATTTAAGGCTGGGTGAACCCGGAAGCCGTCGATCAGGATCGAAACCGTCCTCCTGTCTTTTCTAGTCCAGTTCACTAACCACTGAGCTATCGCGGCTCCCCAAGATCGTTGATCTAAATATTAATTGCATAATGGATTTATTCCTACTACTAACAAGTTATTTATGCATTCTAAAAATAACCACTCAGGTGAACTTTAATAACGAAAAGTTCATATCTGGCACCTGCACAGGAGAACAACCTAGTAAAGATAAAGTCAGTTGTGTCATGGTGGGGTGGATCTTAATAAACCAGTCCATTATGGAGTAGCATTTTAGTTACGTCACTGTGGGCAACACTCGAAGGAGAGAAAAGCGCAAAAAAACGGTTACTTAAAAGAGGGCTTCTTAGTTTAATAAGTCTGCTGTGTAGGAGAGAGGCATCTACCGCTACTAACATTTACTTTCCAGGAAAGTTAAGAACTAAAGGCTGTGACAACTGCACCAAACAATAACATTGACGGAGACACCCCACCGAAAAGTACAAAGTCAATGTATAACTTTTCGCTAATAAATCGAACGAATAGAAAAAGATTACCCGTGGCTATAGTTATGTATAACTTTTACAGAACAGCGTATACTGAATTTGTTATTTTGATATCACGAAAGAATGTAGCAGATTGTAGCCAAATTGTTGCGAGCGCTTGTTCTATCCTATCTGTACTCGTCAATGCAATAACCATAAGATAATGACATTTGTCGACTCAGTGTACCCTATAAATTGTCCATAATTATCACCAAGTCTAGTGCAAATAAATTATTCAATTGACAAATTAAACCAGATAAAACATTCAAACACAAGATGGGAAGACGCAATTTTCAAATTAAAAAGAATTCCCCGTAGACAAACAGACATTTCATCTAGAAAGTGTCATGTTTAATGTTGGTTAAGTGTGTCCTAACATTTCTTTCCAAATTTATCTGTTTGGGAATAATTATATTGACCGGTGTCAATGATTGGCACTCAACGAGAATATGTTGACGGTGCTGTCCGTGTGATAATTACCTCAATTATGTAGATTTTCTTTATGAACTAGAATATCTTTTGGTACAAGAGAATGATTATTTACCTTACATAGTACATGAGGTTGAAACATGTTCTCAGTGCACGGCATGCACCTTATAAGACGCTAACAACTTGTAAAAAAAGCACCAAAGTGTCAAATATAGAATGAGTAGAATCGACTTTTCTTCCGGCTGACGAGACGGAAAGCTTTAGTGCATTGTGTATGATTTTAAATGGGATATTATAGTCCGTTAAAAAATTATGGTCACAGTGTCCTTCAATTTTCTCCGATACTGTTTGATGAATTTCATTAAATTTTTGCGTGCAGTCTTTGATTTTTATTGGTCTTAAGATTGTATAACATTTAAGTCAAGGGGAGCCTGGAAATTGCACAAATCGCTTTTAGTTCAATTATTTCATAATAAATTACAAAAAGGGTGCCCTAAACATTACATTTTAGCAGCAAATCTCGTTCATATTTTTTACTGCGAATCATTTGATGGCGTCGAAGCAAAAGACGGCATTAGTTACAAAGTAATTACGCCATTGATGGAACGCTGCAGATAGGTTACGTAAAAATAAAGTTTACTTCCATTGGTTTAAGCTATACATTGAAACTAGTGTACATTAGTTGAACGGAGAAGTTGGATGGTCGGTAGAACTTATAATTGTCTTTCCCGTAGGCCTGAAGCGTTTTTTTTTCACATAACTTAAATAATTAAAATCCTACAAGAAATGAGTTTCTCAGGGTAACCAATATTCGGTTAAGGTCGGAGTGATCAACAGTTCACAAACCAAGTTTCCATTCATTCTCTCAAAAGTTTGCAAAGCTATGATCTGTTAAAGATGTTCATGAATTTATGAACAGACTAAAAAAACAAAACAGTGATAATAAGTGTGAAAAAAAAACACAAACAATGATGAAAATCAATATGACTATCGACACCATAGTTATTACGAATTTCATCACAGCGTTCGTCATGTTGTCAATGTATGAGGTAAACTTCGTAATAACAATAATTAATACAATAATCAATAAATAATAATATTGAATGAAATAGTTATAAATGTTGACTATGTGAAATGAAACAGAACGAGAAAGTGCATGACTGACATGTCTTGACGCCACTGTCAGAATCATGAAGACAGAAAAGGAAAAGAACGAATCAGACCACGAAACTGAGACTGATACTAATAACTGTTTTAAATTACTAGGAAAAAAAACTGTTTTAGAATAAAACATACAATGCCCTAGTACCACACAAATCGTCTCAGTTTCAGAGTTGTGTAATTATACTAGCAATAATAAACATTTAACAATTATTTATATAATTTCATAATGCAATAAGTACCAGTACCCAGGGTGTTAAGTGCTTCGCCTCACAGTAATTTGTGATCACTTGTCAAATTTGGTATAACAAGTAGGGGCGTACATTAGTTCATTAGCAACTATATTGAGCTTTCTTAATGTAATAATAACTGAGCTCATCTTAGGCCGAGGACAAAGACGGCACAAAGGGCAAAATCACATCGCCACGTCTGGCTATCCATGGCTAGGGCGTGTCGTGTTCATAAACACATAGATGCGCCCTTTTATTAATTGTTCTTCTTGTAGTTTTTTGTGTGTGCCTTAGTTGTTTTCTTCTGCCACCCTGTATCTACGCGTAGGCGTGGCACTGGAATCAATTTCCGGTCAATTCAGAAAACAAGACTGACGTACTTCCAACGCCTTCTCTGTAGATAACTTGACACGCATTCTCCAAGATTTGTCATTCTTTTCGTGTGATCAACTGCACAGGGACTTATACTTGCGTGTTCCAATTTCCTCAAAGTTCGTCACTTTCACAAATTGTACAGCATTTTTGTCTACAACGATAGACACGATGGTGACACTATGAGGAACCTGAGAAGACCTCAAGCACACTATTCTGTTTGTGATCGTTGCAGGTCTATTTGTAAATGGTGCTTGCCAGAAGTTATCTTTATACCAAAGTTGTGCTACTGATGTCAGACCTTAACTCCAGATTCAAGAACAATAAGAAAAACAGCTACAACAGAAATGGAATATGTTAGACACTTGATACATATTAGCTTAAGAGACAATATCAGAAATGAAGAACCGAGAAAAAAAATCTAAGATTAAATTTCCACCTCAGATTATGCAAAGAAATAACAGACAAAATGTTTTGGACACATGATAAGACAGAAAGATCAAAACACAGCGCAACGAGGATTCAATAAACGTTGACGAGAACACTAGACCAATGGGTCGAACACAAAAAAAAAAAGATTGTGTGGTGGAATATTAGAAAGACTATAAAATGCAACAGCAGGAAAAGCCAGCAGAGAGCAAAGTTCGCAAACTATCTCTTCTCAACGGTAAAAGACAGATATTGCTAAAAAGGATTTTGTCATGTTCAACTTGTATACCTTAAGCGTTCCAAGTAAGCAACCAACATCGGGCATATGGTTTAGCTGATGAAGTCCTATTAAATAAAACTGAAGTGATTGAATAAAAACATTCAAAGTCATTAAATATATCTTGCAGGTTATGAGCCTGACTCAAACATGAATATTGCGGGCGACTCCGTACATTCATTAGTAGATTTATACCGCAGTATAACTTATCTGTGTGAGGTATTATTAAAGAGTTCGATTTTCTTTTGTCGGCACAATTTCTCATTTCTAACCCACCCACGCACCATTACTTCTTCTACGCCCTCCCTCCGCCCCCAGCACACTCTTATTATCTGAAGAATGGGCTGGATGTGTGGAAACCCGGCGAGTTACATGAATATGCAGACACTTCGTTATTTGATGAACGTGATGGAGCAAATATGACTTTACCGAAGTGATGGGACGTTATATCTTACAAAAATAAGGTTTTCCTGTATGTTAATTAGTTCATTTTTCTTGTGTCGTATTTCAAATAATGTACACAGTTTGTTCAATGACATGGACACATAACAAAGCGTACATTCATTACATCAAGTGTCGTGCTTATTGGGGTAGGTGATCAAGTCTCATAAAAACTTTCTATCTCACAAGTCCTTTATCACATTTGCTATTAACTCCCGACCATGTTGTTTTTTTAAGCACTCCTGTATATTTTCTCTCTTGCTTCTCTCTTCTATCCTATATTTTCTTTACAGTTGCCACACCATCCAAGAGTTATATTTTTTTTATAACACAACTAGAAATGATGCTTGTTACTCCTAGTTGAGTTGTGATCAAATGTAAGCTTTCTTGCACTGGCCTCATCAAGAAAGACCGCGTTATATTTGTTGTTGTCTATGGTAATCTCATAATTTTTATTTTATGAAATTACATATTCTGTGACCATAAAAATTCATGTCCTTCCACAATCTTCTATCTACCATGCATTGTATCAGTTCTGTTGTTGACTGTTTTCCATGCCATGACACTCAACTATCTAGCATTTTCTCTATTTGTCGTCAGCGATATTTCTTTCCTTTTATTTTGCCAGTTGTAACCAAGTATCCCAACTTTCCTCTTCTCATGATGTGTCCAAAAAATGTAGATTGTTTCTTTCTGATGTTTTTAGGAGCTCCCTATTTTGTATTGGCCTCTTTGAGAATTTCCTTATTGGTCTTTTTAGCTGTCCAGGGGACGTTCAACATTCTCTGAGAAATCCCATCTCTGTGGCCTCTAATCGTCTTTTCATTTGTTTGTCTACTGTCCATTATTTGCTTCCATAGGTAGGAATTGGTTCAATATAACACCGATGAACTCTGTTTCTCACTTCTATTGACATAGATTTGTTGCATAAGATATTTTTCATTTTCTGAAATGCTATTTTGGCCTGAGCTATTCTGCTGTTTATTTCTGTGGTGCATCTTCCATCTCATGTTACTATTGTGCCCAAGTATTTGAAACGTTGTACTTGTTTCAGATTTGTCCTGTTAATTTTTATGCTGCATGATGTTGATGATTGTTTCTTCGATATGTCCATTACTTCTGTATTCTCTAACGCAAACACCATGTGATAGCGTTAGAGATAAATATTTAGTGAACTGGTCTATTGAACTTGTTAGCCATGTCAGAGAGATCAATTTCTAGTGAACAGGTCTACTGATCAACCACTTCTAGGTTCAAGAAAGCTTGTTATGCGTACATGATTTTTCTTTCATAAAAAGACAGAAAACATTAGCTTAAAGCTGACTGCGATTTTCTAAAATGTGCTGATTATTTGAAATCAGAATTATGAACATAAATACTGTATTCCCAATAAGCTACAGGTCGTGACCGAATTCTGTATTATCTTCCTTCTACTTAATTGTGTTTGTTCTATTTTTCATATATTAGATCTTCATGCTGCTAACGTCCTTACTTAGCACCGATATCATTTGTTAT
The DNA here is from genome assembly GCA_032433765.1 of Megaustenia siamemsis. Lineage (NCBI taxonomy): Eukaryota > Metazoa > Mollusca > Gastropoda > Stylommatophora > Ariophantidae > Megaustenia > Megaustenia siamemsis. The sequence continues at coordinate 83,395,963 of JAVIAB010000092.1, forward strand.
TACTTGGATAAATAACGAGAATAAAGCCGGGGATATATCCCCGCTATCGGTTAAAAATCGAGCGGCTTTCAAAACCTCATGTCATCATATTATACGGCGATGTATGCTTAGTGACTAATTTAAAAAAAAATATTTGTAGCTATGTTCAGTCTTTTTTTGGCCTCCTTGAGAGTCTTTCCACCGTTTGTTATCAATTGAGATTATATATATATATATATATAAACAAACTCATACAGTGTCCCACAAAGTGGTTTACACTGTTTGACTGTTAATAGCGTAACATTTTTGAAGGAACAGTGACAGGTGCTGTGTACTGTCACATGTTGCGGGAAGCAATTGTGCCAGTTGTTCACCAACTCTACCTAGGTGAGGTGAATTTTGTCTTTTTCAGCAACTTCACATGACCATTGAGACGTGTGACAATTCCTGGATGAAACATTTGTTGAGAGGTGGATAGGCCAATTGTTGAGAGGTGGATAGGCCAATTGTTGAGAGGTGGATAGGCCAATTGTTGAGAGGTGGATAGGCCAATTGTTGAGAGGTGGATAGGCCAATTGTTGAGAGGTGGATAGGCCAATTGTTGAGAGGTGGATAGGCCAATTGTTGAGAGGTGGATAGGCCAATTGTTGAGAGGTGGATAGGCCAATGTAGGACATTCTGAACATCTTCAATATCAGAACAGTATCAGTAATGTTTTGAACATCTTAGTGACTTAATTTTGTTAATTTCTTTCGAGTTATTAAAATCCAAAGAGTGTAAACCCCTCTGTGAGACACTCTACATATATATATATATATATATATATATATATATATATATATATATATATGTGTATATGGAAGCCGCGATAGCTCAGTGGTTAGTGAACTGGACTACAAAGGAAAAGAGGTAGGGTTCGATCCTAACCGACGGCTCGAGTTCACCCAGCCTTTAATGGATACCGGATTTTTTTGGGGGAAAGTAAAGCGGCACGGGTGTAATACGGACCACATTACCCCAAAAATCATGTGTCGAAGGTCTGTAAAATGTATGGTCACTAACACCATATTCCCTATACGCCACTTGGCGTGACGGAAGTACTTGAGATATATATATATATATATATATGTTTTATCTGCTGCACACATGTTTGTTCTTGTTGCATTGAAATGGAGGTGTTGTTCTTCACTATTACACGGAACTGATGTCATCAATATACCAGTGCCACTTATTGAGGTCGACAAAAGTGATGTGTCATCAGCGCATCATATTTCAAGTATCTCGACCTCCAGTCGCTAGAGCATCACATTGTTCTTTATTATTCGCTTCTCTGACATTTTCTGTACATGTGGTGGACAGAGCAGGTGACAAGACGCACCCCTGAATATCCTCCATGTCCTTTACCAAACCAGTCTGATGTATCATTCAACGTGCACAGCTGCATGTTGGTCTTTATGGTGCTACTTTTACCACATGCACGAAGTGAGGTGAAGGCCACATATTAATCACAATCTAATCCACTTGAGTAATCAACAAAAGATGTAAACAGTGACGTTGAATTCTCTTTATTTTTCACTTATTTTTCTCATGTTAAATAAATGTTCCCTCGCCATGTTCCCTCGCCTCTCTGAAGACCATCGTAAACTATGTTTTTTTTTCCTCACATTATTCTATGCATTCTTCCCATGGTCATTTTAAACAAGATTTATCTTGCATGGCCTATTAATGCTCCTCTGAAATTGATGCGTTCTTTCAGATTGCCTTGTTAAAATTAGAATACATGCAGTTCGTTGGTAATATTTCAGCCATATTCCACTGTTCCAAATATTTTTTCTTTTTTTTTTTTACTTAATGTGTGGTATACTTTCACGTTCATTTCACCTCCTAATTTAATGAGTTCTGCTCTAATCTCAAGTCTTTAAAAAAAATCAAATAGAATGCATACTTCCTCACGTCATTAATGAACAGTTTGATGAATAGCCACGTGTCAAGATGGCGCAACTGAACATTGAATGTCAAGAGCCAGGCGAACGTCTTTGAGAGGACCTGGAACAGACATTGATCAGCGACAGTTCGTCTTTATGTAGACATTCATCTTGTCTGAACCGATCTGGATTGAACCAGTCTAATCCGAACTGCTTTCAGTTTATCTGACTTCAGTTATAGTTTTAGCCAGAATGATTAACCTACATTAGAGTCATCTATAAACGTCAACTACTGTTTTTAATCACCTTATTAACATGATGAATATTATTGTCAAGGATTCTGTCTTTGTGTTTAGCTGAAGTGTTATCATAAGGGTCATGAAAGGAAGCTAACCTAACATAATGGATGTTTATTTGTAAATCGTTCTATTTTTAAATTATGTAAACTATTTTTTATTTTTATTTCATTATATTTCAGTATCTTTGCGCATTCATAGTATACTTGTAGCTTGACAGAATAATAATTGCTATTTCGAACTCAGCATGGCGCAAGGAAAACAAAAATTATATATAGCAAAGCGTATCATCATCATCATCGAGTGCCGTCTCCGCATCGAAGGTTGGCTACCATGGAGCGCTATTTCACTCTGTCTCTTGCTTTGATGGTTCAGATTGTCATAGGTTGACTTGTCCATCTTTTTATGTTACTCGTCCATGCTAGTCTTGGTCTGCCTCTGTCTCTTTTACCTTGTATTTTCCCTTCCAATATTACTTTTATTAGGCTGTTGTGTCTTTTAACATGCCCCAAAAATTCCATTTGTCTTGTTTGAATTGTGTTTAGTAGTTCTCTTTTCATTTTTAGTTGTCTTAAAACTTCATCGTTTGTTTTCTTTTCTTTCCATACAATTCTACCTATTCTTTTCCAAATATCCACATTTCAAAGGCTTCAATTGTCTGTTATGTTTTCTGGTCTAATGTCCATGTTTCTGCACCACACAGGAATATTGAGAAGATGTAACATTTTTCTATTCTTAGTTTTAGTCCTCGTGTTATTTGTTTTGATGTTCGTATATTTTTCATGACATTAAAATTACTTTTTGCCATACCTATTCTTTTGTTTATTTCAATTATACATTTTCCATCACTGGTTATAGTATGTCCCAGGCAGTTGTTGCTCTGAACTGTCTCCAGATGTATTCCTTCAACCTTGATGTTTATTTGTTGGTCTTGAGAATTTTTTTTGTTTATGATCATAATTTTAGTCTTTTTGATATTCATATCTAGTCCATACTTTGTGCTCGACATGTTTATTACATTAAGTAATTGTTGTAGATATTTAGGATTTTCTGCTAGTAGTACAGTATCATCAGCATATCTTAGGTTATTGATTATCTTTTCATTAATGTTTAGACCTTTCATCTTTGTGATGTTTTTAAAGATTTGTTCAGTGTCTATATTGAACAAGCTTCGTGATAGGATGCATCCTTGTCTTACTCCTCTTTTTATATCAATAGGTGCAGAGTTATCTTGTTATATTTTTTTATTGCTGTTTGCTCCCAAAAGAAATTACATATTAGTCGTAAGTCTGTATCGTCCAGATTTATACCTTTTAGGCAGTCTATAAGTTGATTATGGCATACTCTATCAAAAGCTTTGGTTGTAGTCCATGAAGCAGGCATATATTGGTTTGTTTACTTGTATGTATTTTTCAATCAATGCCCTCATGGTAATTATGGCTTCTTTTGTAAAACGTATAAGATTTTTTTAAAAATGATCAATGAATGGAGGATGTTAAATAACAAAGGAGTGCCGCTGGTTTCTTTCAATTTCCAAAGCATTAGCCCTTCACGGTGCATTTTAACATTTAGCTCCTCCACGACATTATAATCTACTCATGGGAAAAAAGTAACGCGCAAACACTACGTACGTCACTGTGTGCAGTTTCTAGGATGACACGGAGTACCCCTTTGGCATATGTTTCAATGTACGTGGTTGTGCTTTCACGTGCAGTGAGTTACAAGTGTCTGGCACTATTCAGGGGGAGATAATCATTGCGCAAGCTAAATGATTTGAACAGCGATGTAGGGTAGAATTTATCACTTATATACGGAAGGTAAATGTTTAGATTTTGAAAAAAAAAGTAATTATCGAGTCATACATTATCAAGAGTACAACAGAGGCTTCTGTTTTAATTTTTATAAATGCTAAATTTGAACCTACAGCAACGAGCTATAGAGGTTTTAGTTGCTTGAATAACTATATACGCTGTATCACATGTTCATCGAAACACTATATCAATCATTTCAGCTGGATTTGCTGTTGATCACCACAAGGGTGGCTGACCACTAGTTACGATCCATGCACAGGACAGTTTCTTGCCCCCTCGTAGCATGTTTATACAGGTAACGTGGGCTGTCTGAATTATTTCAGGTTTTAAAAGTGTGTCTTACCGAACGGGCTCACAGAGAGAAGTCTGTCATTCCACAGACCGGCAGTTAGACCATAACTGTCAGTTCGCCATAGACAAACACGCTTTGCTTGGGTCAAACAGAATTGTGTCATGACCACAACATGAATGGAGACGTATGTTCTGCGATGAGTCCCCTTCTTCTACGTTCTCCTCTAGATGTGAATATTAACAAGTTCGATGGAAGCGTTCGCCAGCTCAAGGTTGGTGACATCTCCGTACAGCGTGTCCCTGTATGGTATTTGCGATGGCCACAAGAGCCTTCTCTGTTCATCATAAGTTGAGCATTATTGTAGCAAACGTTCAGCAGTAATTTCTGTGATGAGAATTGTTTAGAATTTAAGGGAGATTATGATTGTAAAAATTGCTTGTATACTGGCGTCAAGAGGAACATTTTTCTGATAAATATCTGTAACAGAGAATCAGGATATAATGAGACATTATAATGGTTTTGGGAAGAATTTCTTTTACATCCAGAACGAATCTAACAAGTACTGGGTGCAGAGATGAAATACCAAATTACAAAGTGGTACCTGTCTTCCATGCAAATGGACCTGGCGCGACTTTGCAACAAGATCGTCCATATACAGTGACCATAGGTCGTTGTAAGCAACAAAAAAAAATGATTGTCCTGTCATTGTGCTTTCTTTTCTCTTTCTCACTGATACCGAAAAGGTGTCGTGGTTATATCATTTGTCGTTCTTGAGCTGCTCAAACTGTCTGAATTAGTGATTTTCCTTTGTTGTTACATGTCTCTATCACTGCATCTATCATCTTCTTCTAGGTCTTCCTCTTGGTCTTTTTCCATGCATTCTCGAGAAGAACGCCCTTGATGGTGATTGGTGAGGATTCATTCTGACCAGGTGGCCCAACCATTTAAGTTGTTGTAGTTCTATATATTCTTGGCAGGGTTTTATTCCTACCCTTTTTTCTTATGGTTTCATTTGGTATTCTATCTCTTCTTGTGTTGTTTGTTACTGTTCTCAAGCATCGCATCTCACATGTATTGATTTTTCTTAAATGTGATTTAGAAAGGGTCCATGTTTGACTTTCATAGTACAAAGTTGGTATGAAAATGTTATTTATCATTTGTTGTTTAGCTGGCATAGAAAGTTTTGGATGTCATAAAAATTGTCTTATTTTTTATAAATTGTCTTATCCACCTGTTGTTTATCCTGACTGGAGCTAAGGCTGCAAATAGGACAAAATCATCATGAACACCACCAGTCAGCCCAAGCGTCGCATGACGATTGTAATAACATTCACCAAGAACGGATCCAACATCTCATTGACTCTATGAGAAGATGCTGTCAAGCAGTGATAACAGCTCAAGGTGGAATATACACGATCTGAGATCATGATGTCATTTTGTGTTACATTTACTTCAGTTTTCTTTATTCTTTCTTTCGCGACACTTTCATAAGAAAAAACAAAGTGATCACGTGTGTTCTATTATTCATTATTCCACCATATTGTGCACCAAGTTTTATTTTATATCCAATAAATCACGGTGACCTATAAAGTGCTGCACACTAACATTTTGCCCATGTATGGTTATGGCTATGGTTATGGAAGGCCCCGGTATCACTGCAAACGAATTTAAATCCATAATTGCTCAACTGCCCGTGCCAGTGGAATCATCCGAATTACTATCTGTTTTCCCAAACAAAGAAAGGTAGCTGTAGTCCCCATCGTAGCAGTCTCAGCACATGCCAAAAAACATAAGGCGAAACCTCCCCATGTATGTATAATGGAACACACGTTCCCAATTATTATGAAAACACTGCGTTTTATATGTATATATTTTTTAAATATACAATGTGATCATCCAGTTGTCAATACGAATTCTATCTGTTGCTTAACGACAGTTACAAAGTACAGACATTTCGGTTGTATCCCATTATGTAGATAAACTTGTTGCTCCTCTATCCTCAAGTGGAAGAACATCGGTTACGCTTCATTACTCACATAGATGGAGCACCGCCACATTTAGCCTTCATTATCCACTTGTCCCTGAAAGAGACGTTCCCAAACAGGTGATCTGCCCGGGGACTCCAGCTAAATAGCCGGTTCAACGTTTCTAATAGCGTTGAGTTAGAAAGAAAAAAATCAAAATTTAACAAGAAAATTTCGAAAAAGCAATTTCTAAATAAACTTGTTACACAATGTTAAGCTTCAAGTTTATTAAATTAAGAATATACATAGAGAATTTTTGGACAGCCTGTATTAAAGTTATGTCTCTTACAAGTATCCCTAACATTTATTTACTTTAAGAAAACTGTAAATGAGCTTATTTCTAACACTTTTATAAAGGAGTACAATATTTTAAAATACTGCGTATGCTGTATGAGGTATCAATATCTTGTGGCTGTGTTGTTCTTTGTTAGGATTCAATTCTTTGTTACTAACGCGCGTGCCGCTCTTATTAATGGTTCTAGTAGTCGCTATACCTTACAGCGTATGTGAAATACGGTTTTAGTGTCCTTATTTTCTCATGACCACCTCCGTATTTATGGGTAATCTATCTTTCTCTTTCTGCTTCTGGCTAGCGTTCACCCAATAAACACTTAGAGAATCACTAGACTTCGTTATCCCTCCTCAAAAGGACATTAAATGGACGTAGATGCTTTGTGTTGAGGTTTGCTTGATCCTTTTGGCCGAATGCATCCAACTTTAGCACGGCATTATTTAGTACCGGGTTACCATCCCTCGCGAATCCCTACTCGCTTTCCCAGTCTAGACTGATTAATCTGTCGCTAGAAGCACCACTATGATGTGGAGTAGGATCAGGATGGTTATGGTTAACCGATCCTGGCACACGCTATCAGTTATGAGTCGCTGACAGCTTCCAGCTTAGTAGCTGTCAGATGCCTTGTCTCCTATGAGTAATCTGTTCAGCATCACGCCAGGCTAGTACGCTTCTTGAGAAACTCCACTGCAAATTTGCCTAGTTTGTATAAACCCCAAGTCCGTGATGGCTGGGAATCAAGTCCACCACTGATGGGATTTCATTGTCCATAGATAATGTTCTAGCTGTTCAGCGAACGTTATTATACGATTAAAACCTCACATTTGTGAATCAGCACCAAACGACCTTCGCTTAATATTGTTTAATAGCCTCGGCAGCTCAGTCGTTGGTGATCTGGACTATAATGATAAGGGGACTTTCTGTCAATATGGCGGATAGACGGCAAGAAACCGATGAGGCACTGTCTGCAAGGGTTCCTTGTTGCAGTTTACTCTTATTCGAAGTCCGGCCTGTTGCGGGAGCTACTGAGATTAGTTATCTGTGCACACCATGAGCTGTGTGTTTCATCCGGATGGTGTTTCTATATTCAGATTGCTTACGATAAATGATGGTATCGTATGACGGACAGTTCAGTTGCGTTCATTTTCGGTGCTAAGACTCCTTATGTTTTTTGACGTGTGCTGTGTTTGCTAATATGGGGATTACAACTGTCTTTCTTTGATTGGATGTTTGATGAGATGTTAATTCGGATGATTCCACTGGCACGGGCGGTTGAATAGTTATAGATTTCCATTCGTTTGCAGTGATACAGGGGCCTTTGAATAACCATAACTATTCACAAGAGATAATGTTCTATCATGATCGATGGCTGATAGGTTCACTGAATCTTAAGCTGATTCTGGTTATTTCTTGAGAAAGAAAGGCTTGTCGCGGTATCGACCACATCACCCATACAATATACCGTTAGTCCTGAAGAAAAAAAAACGGATACGAAATTTCACGTACCGCATTCTTCACCCGTTCACACGTTAGCTTGATGTGGAGGCGCTGTGTCGCTAGTTAACGACATTGTTTCCGACATTGATAGACTTGTCTTAACAAGTGTGTACTAGCAGTGGTCATTTTGGTCTGTTATTATCGATTTTATAGACTTCTTTATTCTTCAGAGGGTTCATGAATTATGCGCAAAGAGTGCACTGGGGCCTTCTGCGTTTAGCCATTATCCGAGATAGCAAGACATCGAATTTCGCTACGCAAAGACGTAGGAGGGGTAAAGCCACGAAGGTATCACGGATTCGAAGACAACAATTTTCACCGCCTTTGGCGGGATGCGAATCGGGGACCTTCTTGTTCAAAGGCCGACGTCTTACCGCTAGACCATCCAACCTTCACCCAAGTACACTTTACTCTTCTTCTTCTTCTACCTTTCAACTCCCTGTGGAGCATAGATCTTCAACAGAAACTTTCAACTCCTTGTGGAGCATAGATCTTCAACAGAAACTTTCAACTCCATGTGGAGCATATATCTTCAACAGAAACTTTCAACTCCTTGTGGAGCATAGATCTTCAACAGAAACTTTCAACTCCTTGTGGAGCATAGATCTTCAACAGAAACTTTCAACTCCTTGTGGAGCATAGATCTTCAACAGAAACTTTCAACTCCTTGTGGAGCATAGATCTTCAACAGAAACTTTCAACTCCTTGTGGAGCATAGATCTTGAACAGAAACTTTCAACACCATGTGGAGCATAGATCTTCAACAGAAACTTTCAACTTCATGTGGAGCATAGATCTTGAATCTTGAACAGAAACTTTCAACTCCTTGTGGAGCATAGATCTTCAACAGAAACTTTCAACTCCTTGTGGAGCATAGATCTTGAACAGAAACTTTCAACTCCCTGTGGAGCATAGATCTTCAACAGGCACTTTCAACTCCATGTGGAGCATAGATCTTCAACACTTTCAACTCCTGTGGAGCATAGATCTTCAACAGAGACTTTCAACTCCCTGTGGAGCATAGATCTTCAACAAACACTTTCAACTCCTTATGGAGCATAGGTTTTCATAAAACACTTTCAGTTCACTGGGGAGCATAGGTCTTCAACAAACACTTTCAACTCTCTGTGGGGCCTAGGTCTTCAACAAACACGTTATGTTTCCTGTGGAACATATGTCTTCATCAAACACTTTCAGCTCTCTGTGGAGCCTAGGTCTTCAACAAACACGTTATGCTTCCTGTGGAATATAAGTCTTCAACAAACACTTTCCAAGCTGTTCTGTTTCTTGCCATTCTTTTAATATCATTTCATGTCTTCACCATCATCTTCACCTCTGTTTCCATGTGTCTTCTGTAAGAATATTGTCTTCCACTGTGAAGTACACTTTAATGCCTGCAGTGAATGAATTCACTTTGTTTACGCAGCAAATACGTTCACATCACATAGCAGTTTACGTTATTTTGATGATAGACCATCAACATTTTTCGAGCACATCATGAGAAGAGGAAAGTTGGAATACTTGGTTACAACTGGCAAAATAAAAGGAAAGAGAGATCGCGGACGACAAAGAGAGAAAATACTAGATGGCTTGGTTTCATGGCATCAGTCAACAACAGAACTGATACGATGCACTGTAGATAGAAAATTGTGGAAGGGCATCATCGCCTACGCCAACAGGTATGGCACACGATGATGATGATGATGATGATGCTAGACAAATGAATCTTTGTTACTGATTGCTGTATTTTAAACAAATGATTGTGCATAATATTTAACGATATGGTCATGTCTGCAATACTAATAAATATACCAATAACGAGGCTACAAAGGAGTAAACAAATTCAGTGTGTGCGTATAAGGCTACATGTTTACCACAAAATTGTAAGTAAGTAAAAAAAATCAAAAGTAAAGAGCCCCGTCACGCCAAGTGGTGTATGGGGAATATGGTGTTAGTGACCATAAATTTTATAGACCAGCACATTATTTTTTGGGGTAATGTGGTCGATATTACGCCCGTGGCGCTTCACTTTCCCAGAAAAAAATCCCGTACCCATTTAAGGCTGGGTGAACCCTGAAGCCGTCGGTTGGGATAGAACCATTGTAAGTGCTTGAGATAAAATAATTCCTCGTAATAAAATACATACTATATAATTATCATTCCTTATGATAACGTGTTAAATGTAAATCTATCGAAAGGAAAATACAAAAAGCTGTTGTTATCAACCACTATTCATAGAATCGAAAGCCGATCCTATAGGTGTCCGCTCTCCAGTCTAATTCCAGATATTCTATAATGCTGTAAAATATAGTTGTTTTGTTTTATTAAGATAAGGTGCAAATACAGTAACCCACATTTTGAATACATTTTTTTTACAAAGGAAATCATTTCTATACGATAAAGTAGTAGTACAGATTGTGTCATCTAAACTCACAGTATCTCTATTAATTTAGCGAGTATCTATGACATAAACAACAAAACAAACACACACAAAAGAAAAAGGAAAAGCAGCATGAAATGTTTCAAATATAAACGGAACGAATTGATGATAAAAGTAATACAGGAATATTTCGATTATATTTCAGCCAGCATCTATTAGTAAATATTTATCGTTTTATATAATAATAATAGTTAGATAGTATAGTGAAAGAAAGCAAAAATTAAGGACTCAGCCTTAATAGCAAAAAGACAGAGGTAATGGTAACAACAATGAAAAAAGTAATTACCGCAGTGCACTATAAAGACACACTTGAAAAGTGGAACAATATTAAAACAGGTAAATGAATTTAAATATCTGGAAACATTGTAAATTTCAGGTGGCAGATGTACAACAGAGGTGAGATGCAGAATGTCTCAGGCAAAAGCACCATTCTAAAAATGAGGAAGAAACTGTGCAATCCATTTTTGACAATAGAAACAAGAAAAAGAGTTCTTAAATGGTATGTAGAGCCAGTTTTAACTTATGAATGTGAATCATGGACACTAGGATAACAGACAAGAAAATCACTGGAGGCTGTAGAAATGTGGTTTTACAGAAGAATGTTGAGAATACCATGGACAGCTAAGAAGAGTAATGAAAACGTTCGGAAAGAAGCCAAAGCAAAAAGAGAGCTAATTTCCAATATTAGGAAGAAACAATCATCAAATTGTTGGCCATGAAATGAGAAGGGAACAGCTGGAATATATAGTAACTATTGGGAAAATCTAGGGACGAAGAGATAGAGGGAAGCAAAGAGTAAAGATACCAGACAACTTAAGATAATGGCTTGGCAGAAGGTCAACAAGAGAAATGATAATAACTGTCGAGATTGAAAGTTGTGGAGAGACATAATCACCTACGAGAGCAGGCACAGTACTTGATGATGATCATGATAATAATAATAAAAATAATAATAACAGTACATTGGATTAAGGTAATGGGAGTTTTTTTTTTTTAAATGGAATCAAACAATATTGTAAGTAGCTTAACATAATTAAAGAACTTTAAAAAATTATTCAAGTAAGACAAAGTAAATATGCACATCAAATAACAATGTACACAAGCATAATGCAAAAGCTATGTTCCGTGTAAACAAAAATGTTATTGGACAAACGCGATAGGCACTGGCAAACTAAAGCGGATTGATAACATTAAGATGCGAACTGGGAAATCACTTCTTCAGTTTAATATCAGATAAAAGGTAGACTAAAGTGGCTCTCTCCCATGTGACGGACACAACCTTAAGTGAGTAAAGGTCACTAAGTGTGATAGTAAGGTTTCGCTGACATTGAGTTCCAGACACAGGCTGGCGGTCAATTCTTATAACATATGAGTTTTGGTAAAGCTGACACATACAACAATCAGCTATAAGTATCTTAGACAAGAGATTATCCTGATGTCGAAACTTCTTAGAATTCCAAGGCGATTCTGTCTGCGATCAGGACTCAATCAGAGTAGGAGTCCAGACTCTCACATGAAGACAGCTGTCTGAATAAAGTAAATGGATCGACCACACAGACAGAATATCATAATTAGAGTCTGTTAGATCCACTTTGATTGAATATCTGTTAAAACATTGCACTGTGTTCTGCGCCAGTGGCCCAGTGCATCCGATTTCAGCCAGCATCTTATTCAGGCTTGCTTTCTTTAGCCTTTGATTGTCCCCAATCTTCCTGCAAGGCAGCAGATTGTCTTTTTTGTAGGGGGATTCTGCCCTTAGATGGTCGGCCCTCCCAGATTTACGAGCACCATCTGGCCAAGTCACTAGAGGTGACTAACACAGACATGCACACACAAAGATATGAGATGTGACTAACACAGACATGCACACACAAAGATATGAGATGTGACTAACACAGACATGCACAAACAAAGATATGAGATGTGACTAACACAGACATGCACACACAAAGATATGAGATGTGACTAACACAGACATGCACACAAAAAGATATGAGATGTGACTAACACAGACATGCACACACAAAGATATGAGATGTGACTAACACTGACATGCACACAACGATATCAGGCATGACTAACACTGACACACACCGAGATATGAGATATGACTAACACAGACACACACACACACACTAAGATATGAGATGTGACTAACACAGACACACTCTGAAAATATGAGATATGACTAACACAGATACATACACTAAGAAATGAGATATGACTAAACACAGTCATGTACACACAAAGATATGAGACATGACTAACATAAACATGCACTCACAAAGATAGGAGATGTGACTAACATAGACATGCACACACAAATATATGAGATATGACTAAACACGCAAAGATATGAGACATAACTAATATAGAGAGACACACATTAAGATATGAGATGTGACTAGCATGGCGATACACACAAATATATGAGACATGACTAACATAGACATGCACACACTAAGGTATGAGATGTGACTAACAGACATGCACACAAGGATATGAGATGTGACTAACATAGACATGCACACAAGGATATGAGATGTGACTAACATAGACATGCACACAAAGATATGAGATATGACTAACATAGACATGCACACAAAGATATGATATATGACTAACATAGACATGCACACAAAGATATGAGATATGACTAACACAGACATGCACGCACAAAAATATGACACATGACTAACACAGATACACACTAAGATATGATATATGACTAAACACAGACACACACAAAGATATGAGACATGATTAACACGGACACACACCAAGATATGAGCCGTGGCTAGCACACTCACACAAGCGAAGATATGACTCATGGCTAGCACAGAAACACATTAAGATATGAACCATGGCCAGCACAGACACACACCAAGATATGAAGCTTGGTCATCACAGACACCCACCAAGATATGAGCCATGGCTAGCACGGATATACACCGAGAATTGAGCCATGGCTGTCACAGACATCCACCACGATAGGAACCATGGCTATCACATACTCACACAAAGATATGAGTCAAGGTTAGCACAGACAACCACCAAGATATAAGCCGCGACTAACATATACACTTGGCAACGCCCACCAAAATGTGTCTGATGTTCTTGGTAAAGTTTCTACTGACGACCACGAAGATCCAAAACTTGAAGGCAAGGTGGACATGGCTGCGTGCTTGTAGATCAGCCGGATAAGACCTTCAGAGAATGCCAATTTCGTGTCCCCTGAGTCTTGAGTCCGCATCAGATAGTACAGCCTGGCCACGTGTCCGGGCGCGTTCATGATGTTGTAAGATAGAGACAAGGCAAAGAGCATCCTAGCCACACGAACCTGGGCGCTAGCTCGCACTGAGCTCCACCTAGGATCGTTGATCGGTTTCAGCTCGGAAACTTCCAACATCGGCAGGCCACTGAGCTTCTTCCACCGGGACTTGTGTATGATGGTCAGAACGATTGTGAAGAGCATGACAGTAATGGCGATAAGCGTTAGTAGCAACGTTACTACCGAGTCAATGTAGGTTATTATGTGCAAGAGCATCAGCCTTGGACTTGGCAAGCATTTCTCAAGAGCTATCTCGTTTGGCGTTACCTGAGCAGCAACAGCAGTGGCCATATACAGCAACAACGACAAGACTAGAATGCACATGACCACGATACTGGCGCGTTGCTTTGTGCGCATAACCACAAAGCTTGTTGGATGACATATGGTGGTGTAAATCTCCACTGTTATGCACACACCGTACCATACGGACTGAAAGCTAAATACGTAGGTGGCAGAAACGAGACTTTGACACATCCCGTTCAGTTGATTGACTCTGTAGCCAATGGTCTCAATCCACACAAACAGTAGGCCACCCAGAACACTCGTGTCAGAGATCAGCAATGGTCTCTATCCACACAAACAGTAGGCCAACCAGAACACCCGTGTCAGAGATCAGCAATGGTCTCTAACCACACAAACAGTAGGCCAACCAGAACACTCGTGTCAGAGATCAGCAATGGTCTCTATCCACACAAACAGTAGGCCAACCAGAACACCCGTGTCAGAGATCAGCAATGGTCTCTAACCACACAAACAGTAGGCCAACCAGAACACTCGTGTCAGAGATCAGCAATGGTCTCTATCCACACAAACAGTAGACCAACCAGAACACCCGTGTCAGAGATCAGCAATGGTCTCTATCCACACAAACAGTAGGCCAATCAAAACACCCGTGTCAGAGATCAGCAATGGTCTCTATCCACACAAACAGTAGGCCAACCAGAACACCCGTGTCAGAGATCAGCAATGGTCTCATTCCACACAAACAGTAGGCCACCCAGAACACTCGTGTCAGAGATCAGCAATGGTCTCTATCCACACAAACAGTAGGCCAACCAGAACACCCGTGTCAGAGATCAGCAATGGTCTCTAACCACACAAACAGTAGGCCAACCAGAACACTCGTGTCAGAGATCAGCAATGGTCTCTATCCACACAAACAGTAGACCAACCAGAACACCCGTGTCAGAGATCAGCAATGGTCTCTATCCACACAAACAGTAGGCCAATCAGAACACCCGTGTCAGAGATCAGCAATGGTCTCTATCCACACAAACAGTAGGCCAACCAGAACACCCGTGTCAGAGATCAGCAATGGTCTCATTCCACACAAACAGTAGGCCACCCAGAACACTCGTGTCAGAGATCAGCAATGGTCTCTATCCACACAAACAGTAGGCCAACCAGAACACCCGTGTCAGAGATCAGCAATGGTCTCTATCCACACAAACAGTAGGCCAACCTGAACACCCGTGTCAGAGATCAGCAATGGTCTCTATCCACACAAACAGTAGACCAACCAGAACACCCGTGTCAGAGATCAGCAATGGTCTCTATCCACACAAACAGTGAACCAACCAGAACACCCGAGTCAGAGATCAACAATGGTCTCTATCCACACAAACAGTAGACCAACCAGAACACCCGTGTCAGAGATCAACAATGGTCTCTATCCACACAAACAGTAGGCCACCCAGAACACTCGTATCAGAGATCACCAATGGTCTCTATCCACACAAACAGTAGACCAACCAGAACACCCGTGTCAGAGATCAGCAATGGTCTCTATCCACACAAACAGTCGACCAACCAGAACACCCGTGTCAGAGATCAGCAATGGTCTCTATCCACACAAACAGTAGACCAACCAGAACACCCGTGTTAGAGATCAACAATGGTCTCTATCCACACAAACAGTAGGCCACCCAGAACACCCGTGTCAGAGATCAGCAATGGTCTCTATCCACACAAACAGTAGGCCAACCAGAACACTCGTGTCAGAGATCAGCAATGGTCTCTATCCACACAAACAGTAGGCCAACCAGAACACTCGTGTCAGAGATCAGCAATGGTCTCTATCCACACAAACAGTAGGCCAACCAGAACACTCGTAACAGAGATCAGCAATGGTCTCTATCCACACAAACAGTAGGCCAACCAGAACACTCGTGTCAGAGATCAGCAATGGTCTCTATCCACACAAACAGTAGGCCAACCAGAACACCCGTGTCAGAGATCAGCAATGGTCTCTAACCACACAAACAGTAGACCAACCAGAAAGACCCGTGTGTCAGAGATCAACAATACAAAAATGTAAATGCTGGAAGAAAAGTTCCTGAGTTCTCGTCGAAGAAGATTCAAGAAGAATCTTCATAAATCAATGACAGCATATCCTGGAGCGATCCCTTCTTTCCACCAAAGACGAATATGGCTTGTATCTCACACGCTACTTGATGATGTCCAAATTTGTAGACGTTGATAAATTAAAGTCGTATGTGATTTGAGTAGCACACAAACAATGAATCGAGTAGTTGAGTTCTTGGCTCTTGTGTCTTGAATAAAACAGAACATGACAACCAAAATTATTTATCTTTTATTTATCTGACAAGTATTTTAAACTAAATGTTCTACCATATATATATATATATACGAATATATGATGAAACATGTAATTTACTATTTGGATAGTTTGTCAAAGAAGGTGTTGATCTCCTCCTGCGTTAGTGGACGAATGGTTATTTACTAATTTGGTTCATTTAGACAGCGTCCACAAGAGTCAGAGTGTAATGAATCTCCATTGTCGCCAACCCTCAATGCAGGGAGAAAGCACGACAAGATTGTGTTCTGAGCTTATACTCCAGGCATTGTGCTAGTAAAAGCTATACTATAACGGCCGCTGTTGAGAATGAACGAAATTCTGTAAATTCAGATCTTGGCCGTTGGGCTTTGTTCAAACGCAAACAAGCGTCCATTTTGGTGCGCCCATCAACCTCATATTATCTAGTGCATTTTCTTCAGGTGGTATGCAACGGAAAGCCATACAGGTAGCCTTTTTTTTTAATCAGGCGCTTTTTTTTTCAAAACTATTTGTCGCTGGTCGTTCGATGACATATACATATGTTGCGAATAATGATGAAACCTGTTTAGGCGTGTACCACACAGTTGTTTGTTTTCATATCAAAGTGGCATATTAGTTCTAATCTTGAAAATTTGCCATCGTTTGTGGTTGAGATAGTACTTTCCTCGAACTTCCGGTCAATATGGCGGCATGATAGGCGGCAGGAACCGTTATAGGCTGTGTTTGAAAAGTGTTCCTTGTTGTAGTTTCATCATATTTCAAGTCTGGCTTGCTGCTGGAGCTAATGAGTTAAGTGCCCTGTGCATATCGTGAGCTGTGCGTTTCATTCGTTTTGATCGTGTTTAATATTTCGATTGTTTACGATGAATGATGATATCGTATAACGGGGAACATATGGTTGTGTTCACTTTCTGATCGGTTTCGCCTTATGTAATTTGGCGTGTACTGGCGTGTACTATGATGGGGTCTGCAGCTACCTTTCTTTGTTTGGGAGATGAGATGTTAATTCGGATAATTCTCCTGGCACGGGCGGTTGAGCAATTATGAATTTTAATTCGTTTCCAGTGATACCGGGGCCTTCCATAACCATAACCATAGTACTCTCTCCTTCTTCTTTGTATTTATACTTCATGGAAGAGGTTTCAATTTTGTGACAGCGTAAATAAAACGTCCAATTTAAAATTAAAGTAAGTATTTATGTATGAGTGATATTTTAGTAGTTAACGCTCGCAATAATACGAAGGAGAATGGTTAAATCTGAGATTTTCTCGGCGTGCTTGATGTTTATTTATTAACCAGAAAGGTTTCTTAATTTCTAAGATTCATTTTCTTCTAATCACCTTTAATGTATAATAGAATAAGCATGCACATTTTATCTTTCTGGACTGGAAAGACTCAAATGATTTAAGTCAAATACAGTATAAATGACAAACAAATAGAACTGAAACCTATAGTGGCTGGTACTGAAACCTATAGTGGCTGGTACTGAAACCTATAGTGGCGGGTACTGAAACCTTGTGTTGTGACCTGAAACCTTTAGTGGCAGGTACTGAAACCTTGTGTCGTGACCTGAAACCTTTAGTGGCAGGTACTGAAACCTTGTGTTGTGACCTGAAACCTATAGTGGCAGGTACTGAAACCTTGTGTTGTGACCTGAAAATTTTAGTGGCAGGTACTGAAACCTTTAGTGGCGGGTACTGAAACCTTGTGCTGTGACCAGAAACCTATAGTGGTGGGTACTGAAACCTTGTGTTGTGACCTGAAACCTTGTGTTGTGACCTGAAACTTTTAGTGGCAGGTACTGAAACGTTGTGTTGTGACCTGAAACCTTTAGCGGCAGGTACAGAAACCTTTAGTGGCGGGTACTGAAACCTTGTGTTGTGACCTGAAACCTTTAGTGGCGGGTACCGAAACATTTTTTGTTGTGAGTACTGAAACCTTTTGTGGTGAGTACTGAAACCTTATTTTGGTGAGTACTGAAACCCTTTGTGTTGAGTACTGAAACCCTTTGTGGTGAGTACTGAATCCTTTTGTTGTAAGTACCGAAACCTTTTTTCATCCAGAATATATAATGCATAAACACCAGAGAAATCACATTTTGTCCAACACAAAGTATATAGTTCTGAATTATCTCATCGCACATACTTTATATTTTGTAATACAATCTGTATTTTGCTTTATATTGTAATCTCTCTCTCTCTCTCTCTCTCTCTCTCTCTCTCTCTCTCTCTCTCTCTCTCTTCATTACATTTAACTTCCTTTTATACCCACTCTTCAGGATGCGGAGAAAGATACAAAGTTCAAGTTTTTGACCCTCTTTTTGCCTCCAACATGATAAATTAATGTTGTAGCATTTCTCAAATGTTATCTTCCGATCTTACTGTGCATCTACCACGGGATCTACTTCCATATTCTTGTAAAATATATGGTCTTTTTTTGGTATAGAATTTCATAGCATTCTTTTTTTCAAATGAATAAATCATTTAATTTGTTGTCTCGTTTATAAGTTCAGTCTTGGTTCAATGCCCAATCTTTCTGTAATGACATTATTTCTAATTTCTGTCTCGTCAGTTCACTCGAAGAACTTTTCTCAAACATCTCATCTCTGATTACATTTGATTAACTTCGCTTAGTGTAACTTCGATTTTTCTTCCCAAACTGAATTAGACTGGCTATTTGTTTCTCAAAGTTTGTCTAGCCTGTCTTAAATCGATATAAAACGAATGTTTAGCTATTTATTTTCTATGCTCTTTTATCTTTTGTGATGTATATCATGCAAATCTTTGTGTGATTAAAGTTAGTAAAGAGCCTGCCACGCCAAGTGGCGTATAGAGAATAAGGTGTTAGTGACCATAATTGTTTATAGACTTCCGGCACATGATTCTTTGAAATGTGGTCGGCATTACGGCCATGCCGCTTGACTTTCCCAGGAAAAATCCGGTGCTATTGTAAGGCTAGGTGAACTCATAAGCCGTCAATTAAGATCGAACCCGACCTTTTGTCCTTTGTAGTCTCTTTGTGTGATTAAATGTCCATAATTCAGATGCTGCAATTAATTGATAACTTTATGTGACAGG
Organism: Megaustenia siamemsis; assembly: GCA_032433765.1. Taxonomy (NCBI): domain Eukaryota; kingdom Metazoa; phylum Mollusca; class Gastropoda; order Stylommatophora; family Ariophantidae; genus Megaustenia; species Megaustenia siamemsis. Next base: position 83,415,505 of record JAVIAB010000092.1, read on the forward strand.
TTGTGATGATGAGTTAAATTTTAAAAGGTCAAACCGCATCGTCACGTATTGGTCCTAGTCGATGTGGCCGGCTACGGTGGGGGCTTTGACTTCCTGGTTTCTAGAGCTCTCCGTTCTAGTTCTTGTCTTGTGCAGCAGCCATTTTAAATCAGCAGCTCCCATACTGCGAACATAACAGCGATCCTCACTCATTAACGCATCTGCTGTGGCGTTTCTGGGAAGCTGCACAGAAGAGTGAAGTGTCATCGGGATGAAACTTTACCTGCATGCCGATGGCATCTCTGCTAAATCTTGCGTCCTACAAATAGAACACACAATTGTGCACACTTTCTATTTGTCACGTATTTTTGATATTTTCGTGTGGTCAGAATATGCTTCACAATATCTACTGCATTGATCTCATTTGCATATTTATAAATAGGGAAACAATTTGTTCACACACGTACGTGATCATTGCCATCAAGTAGCGGGCCTGCTGGCGCAGGTGATCATGTCTCTCCACAACTTTCGGTCTTGACCGTTATTTATCATTTCTGTTTTTGACCTTCTGTCGAGCCATTCTCTTAAGCTGTCTGGTATCTTTTCTCTTTGCTTCCCTCTATCTCTTTGTTCCTTAACTTCCCCAGTTGTTACAATATATTCCAGCTGTTCCCTTCTCATTGGATGGCCAAAAAATGATTAATGATTCTTTCTAATTTTGGAAATTAGCTCTCTCTTTGCTTTGGCCTCTTTCAGAACGTTTTCATTATTCTTTTTATTTTTATTATTATATGTTTTTCTTAACATTATTCAGTAGAACCATATTTCTACAGCCTCCATTGATTTTCTTGTCTGTTGTCCAGTTGTCCATGATTCACATCTTTATGTTAAGACTGGCTCTACATAAAATTTAAGAACTCTCTTTTTTGTTTATATTGTGAAAAATGAATTGTGTAGTATCTTCCTAATTTTCTGGAAAGCTGTTTTTTTTAGCCAGTCTACATCTCACCTCTGTTATACATCTACAATCTTGGGTTAACATTGCTCCCAGATATTTAAAGTCATATTATATTTAAAGTCAATCTATTGATCTTTCGAGCCGTAGCCCGTCCATAGGGCATAGACCAAGTTACTCCTTCTCTTATCTAAATTTTTATTCTAGCAGTTTTCAATTCTTTTAAAGATATTTTATCAAATCGCGCCATTTGTCTTTGTTCTGTGTAATCAGCTCTATCTTATGTATCAGGTCTACGTTTCATTAACAAAATCGTTTTTACGATAGTGACTTGTTAAACCTCTGATCAACGGTTCTATACCAAGCCGGAGAAAAATAATTCCTCAATCTTGGATACATAATTCATATACCCGTTTTAATATTGTTTCACGCGTCTTTATTGTGCTTTGTGGTGATGTCTTTTTCTTTGTTGCTACCATTACTTCTGACTTTTTGCTATTAAGGCTTAATCCTTTATTTTTGCTTTTCTTCACCATTATGTCTAACATTTCTCGTAACTCATTTTTACTCTAGCGATTAAGTCTGTAACATCAGCATACCTCAGATTATTTATATAATGACCTCCAATTGTTATTCCAGGCATGCCCCAAATGGATCTTAAAATAATCTCACTGTATATATATATATATATATATATATATATATATATATATATATAAATGGTGACATCACATAAGCTTGTTTAACACCTTGTTTTATTTGTTGAAATATTCCCTATTCATTTTCAGCTCTTATCGCTGCTGTTTTTTGCCAGTACATGTTCTTTATTATACAAGATGCAGTCGATACATACTGGGACTGAAGAATTACAAACTTAACGGAGTACGTTGCACGGTGGTTGCCACCATCATTCTCAAATTATTCAACCTTCTGATTGTTCACAATGATATCTATAGTTATATAGATATTTAGGGAACATTATTGAACGTTATTTTCTTCTTGTGTTTAGAGAACGGCATGGAAATGTGCTTCAGTTTCCTTCATAGCCTGGCTGACATCTTCGTCCTTTTAGTTGAAGTGTTAATTTGGGGCACTGGTTGGACTCGAGGCAAGAAACCGGCCTCGAGACATAGGTTGTGAGTTCAAATCCCGGCTGCACCAGTTGGGATTCTTATTTGCGATTTCTCTGGGCGCAACCACCCCTGGTCTCAGTAGCGAGACCCAGCTTGAAATGTCAATTACTCATAGACGGAAAAAAATATGAGTACTCCCGAAGACGGTGTTATCTGCCTGTGCGGTGAGGGACACATGTACACACGGCTCCCAAGGAAAAACGGATTAACACGCAAAATGCAGTTCCTAGTCTCTATGGACTTCGTCAGAGCTCAAAGCTGGCGAACGCGAAAAATAATAATAATAATAATAATAAGTGTTAACTTAGGTAACATGAAAAACTCAACGTGTTGCAACGTTTATTGAATGGGGAGGATAGATCATCACATGCATGGTGTTACCGGCCAAAAACAATAAAATCGGGAGGACAGCATGGGCTGTTGCTTTCTCACGATGGAGAAGCCATGTTTTCTTCCGCCATTTGTCTGGTCGCTATGTGATAACATTCTTCCGTAGATGTCTGAACACCTCGAAGTTGTTGTCACATGGTCACTGTATGCTACACGAAGCCGTAGGTTATACGATGTTCCCCTCGAGGAAATCTGTGGAGATTTACCTCAAAGTAAAAAAAGAAAATATTTGTAGTTTTACCTCAAAGTAAAAAAAAAAAAAAAAGAAAATATATGAAGATTTACCTCAAAGTAAAAAAAAATATATGGAGATTTACTTCAAAGTAAAAAAAGAAAATATTTGTAGATTTACCTAAAAGTAAAAAAAAAAGAAAATATATGAAGATTTACCTCAAAGTTAAAAAAAATATATGGAGATTTACCTCAAAGTAAAAAAAGAAAATATTTGTAGATTTAACTCAAAGTAAAAAAAAAAGAAAATATATGAAGATTTACCTCAGAGTAAAAAAAAAATATATGGAGATTTACCTCAAATTAAAAAAAAGAAAGATTTACCTCAAGTTAAAAAAAAAGAAAATATGTGAGATTTGCCTCAAAGTAAAAGAAAAAGAAAATATGTGGTGATTTACCTCACAGTTAAAAAAAAAAAAGAAAATATGTGAAGATTTACCTCAAAGTATAAAAAAAATATGTGGTGATTTATCTCAAAGTAAAAAAAAAAAATATGTGGTGATTTATCTCAAAGTAAAAAAAAAGAAAATATGTTGATTGATTTATTTATCTCAAGGTTAAAAAAAGAAAATATGTGGAGATTTACCTCAAAGTATATAAATAAAATATGTGGTGATTTACCTCAAAGTATATAAAAAAAGAAAATATGTGGTGATTTACCTCAAAGTATATAAAAAAAGAAAATATGTGGTGATTTACCTCAAAGTATATAAAAAAAGAAAATATGTGGTGATTTACCTCAAAGTAAAAAAAAAAAATAAAATATGTGGTGATTTACCTCAAAGTAAAAAAAAAAAAGAAAATATGTGGTGATTTACCTTAACGTAAAAAAAAGAAAATATGTTTTGATTTATCTCAAAGTAAAAAAATGAAAATATGTGGTGATTTATCTCAAAGAAAAAAAAAGAAAATATGTGGTGATTTATCTTAAAGTAAAAAAAAGCAGAGTTCATTTTTTGCTATGGAGACGTAAACTTCTTGTGAACCATTCCTTCTTGACAAAAAATAACAAAAATCAGCAAGAACTTGGTGCTATCCTTAACTATTCGTGTCTTGTTTGGTAGAGGTGATTTCTGACTTTTCAACTCACTGGGGCGTGTTTTTTTTTTCTTTTTGGTTTCTGTAATTTAACGTAGACTCTTCAACACGAAATGTTTCAGGTCTAAGTTTTTATTTCATTGCCTAGAGAGAGAAAAAAAAACCGTTTGATTCTATCAGGATTTGAACCCACGTTCATAAGAATAACAGTTCCAGCTGCGAGACTCGGCTTGAAACGTCAATTACTCATCGACGGAAAAAAATATGAGTACCTCAGAAGTCGGAGTTATCTGCCTGTGCGGCGAGGGACCCTGTGCGCACGGCTGCCAGGGAAAATGGATTAACACGGAAAAATTCAATTCCTAGCCTCTAGGGACTTCGTCAGAGGTAAAAAGCTGGCGAACAAAAAAAAAAAATAACGAATTGTTCAATTTAATTGACTTTTTGTAAGAAGACAGTAGCCGAGAGTAAGAGAGAGAAAAAAATGATAAAACTATCAACGAGTAATTGTTTTATTGTTATGTTAGAGTTAATTTATTTTAAATTAGGATCGCCATCAAGCACTCCGGACACATTCATAGGTGCTTCGATATTCTCCTCAAAATGTTCGCCAGCACACAGCGACTAATTGTGCCAGTCTGGTCAGGTTGAGAAATCTCACTCGTCCAAAATATCGCTCTGCCCTGGCAACACCGGTCTACACTCACAGTTCACACTCTAGATAGCCATGTATTTGTACTTCTGTTACAGTCATTTTTGGACCTATCTCTCGTAGATTGTTAACGATAACTACCCGATCTATTGACTGTCCAGCAGCTAATATAACCGAAGAAGTCAATCTCTCCACTCTGTCGTTGTCCTCAATATCAGCATGACCCTGAATACATTTGAAGTGATACTGTGCAAAGATATATATTTGGGAGCTATTTGAAATGTGACCGCTCGCTCCTTTCTCTTTCTCTCTCTCTCTCTCTCTCTCTCTCTCTCTCTCTCTCTCTCTCTCTCTACGATCAGGACTCAATCAGAGTAGGATTCCAGAATTTCTTAAAATGTTTTCTTCCTTTCTTAAAATGTTTCAGTCGTTAGTGTATCTTCATACTTTGCATTGTGTTCTGGTTCGTCTGTTGGGCCGGAATACGTCACACTTGTCTACATGAACTTGATTGCACACACACAAGTCTCTTATTGTTCTTGAATGATGTCCAAGTTAATGAGATATTAGAATCGTGTGGCGGCAGCTACAAGAAGGGAGCGGAGAACATCAATTTCTGCTGCTATAAAGGAGACTTGCCTTGCTATCCCAGAATTGCCTTAAATGGGATCACTGTAGTTGAAAACTTCTCCTCTTGTGTAAACAACACATTCACATCTAAGAGTGAATCAGTGAAGGTCACAAAATCATATTCTCTCTGTGGTTTTACTAACTACAGGTCATGTGGCTTCTGTTGGATTGGAAATGATAACTTACCACCACTGTGTGTCTATATGTTTGGAATTGGAGTCATCAATGATGGCCTAACATCATCAAGTGCTATGACGATCATCATTTTCGGGAGGACGTGAACTCCCATGGTATATGGTGGAAAGGCGACAGGAACCATTGAAGGCTATGTCTGAAAAGTGTTCCTTGTTGCAGTTTCCTCATATTCCAAGTCCAGCTTGTTGCAGGAGCTACTGAGTTAAGTGCTCTGTGCACACCGTGAGCTGTGTGTCTCATCCGTTTTGATCCTGCTTCGATATCCCGCTTGTTTACGATGAATGATGATATCTTATGACAGGGAACAGTTGGCTGTGTTTACTTTCAGCGCGGTTTCGCCTTATGTCTTTTGGCGTGTGCTGAGACTGCTACGATGGGGACTACAGTTACCTTTCTTTGTTTGGGAAATGAGTTAGTAATTCGGATGATTCCACTGGCACGGGCGGTTGAGCAATTATGGATTTTAATTCGTTTGCTGTGATACCGAGGCCTTCCATAACCAATAACCAATAACCGATAACACAAGTCTCTTGTACAAAAGAATAGCAATACTTTATTTACATAATCCACTTAACAGAGGTTACCAATATAAACAGCCCAGAGGCGTGGAATCAACACTTGGGTATCAAAGTAAATGCTAAAGAGGTTCCAGTCACTCCAAACTTTTGTGATTAATCGCAGGGCTCTGTCATCAATCATTAAGATCACTTATCTCTGGCCACACTCCCTGAACAGTGTACATAACGTAACAACCATAACATAATGTCCACGTCATAAATCCATCTCACGAAAAATATCTCATTACAGACACTTCTTGACTAGTCTGCTCACTGTCACTCCACAGTATGATGACAAAATATCCAGCTTCATATACTGAAGGATTCAGTCTCACTCGTTCCTTTAACTACATTCAACTACTTAAACGAAATGTCAATCTTATGGTTATCCTTACACCTGGCTAGCTGATAAGGGCATTCGCCCTGTTACCACTAAAATATATACACCTCTCAAATAACTTGGATTTAAGGTAATTGCCTCTACGAATCTTTCTGAACACTGTATCCTTTACTCTTCTAACATGAAGGATCCACTTCTCTACTAACTTAGACCGACTGTGTCTTCCTACCTCCTTAACTTACATGTGATCTCCTGTCGTTTTATCTGCACCGGCTATTAAGTATCTCATGTCTCGATCAATTAAAAACTACCCACGTCATTTCACCAGCCAATGAGATCATGCCACGTCATAGTCTATATCTTAAACTTAACAGTTCCTTTAACTATAATCACCCCGTTGTGATTCTAACATTTTTCTCATTATCACAAGATTTGCATATCTCTACTCACCTAAACAACCAGCTCACAAACTATCCCGTGAATGTCACTTTCCCTAAACACACGACTCACCTAAACAACCAGCTCACAAACTATCCCGTGAATGTCACTTCCCTAAACACACGACTCACCTAAACAACCAGCTCACAAACTATCCCGTGAATGTCACTTTCCCTAAACACACGACTCACCTAAACAACCAGTTCACAAACTATCCCGTGAATGTCACTTTCCCTAAACACACGACTCACCTAAACAACCAGCTCACAAACTATCCCGTGAATGTCACTTTCCCTAAACACACGACTCACCTAAACAACCAGCTCACAAACTATCCCGTGAATGTCACTTTCCCTAAACACACGATGGTTCTCTCAATTCTCCTTACACTGTCCCCAAATCCATTATTTCACTAAATCCTTACATCCACTTGTGTAATGCTACATATCTTGGATCTCTGTATTGATCCCAACCATTGATTCCACTTTGCGAATCATGTTCATTGAGTCAGCACGTCCAAAAGAGTGCACTCAATCTCTTATTATAACGTCACAACCATAACTGTAAAATAAGAATGTAGAGAATACCATGCACAGCTAAACAGAGTCACAAAAACCTTTTGAAGGGTGCCAACGTAAAAAGAGAGCTAATATCCAATATTAAGAAGAAACAATCATCATTTTTTGCCTATGCAATGAAAAGGAAACGGCTGAAATATATTGTGACAACTGGGAAAATTGAGGGACGAAGAGATAGAAGGAAGCCAAGAGAAAAGATACCAGAAAGCTTAAGAGAATGGCTTGGCAGAAGGTCAACAACAGAAATTATAAATAACTGTCGAGATAGAAAGTTATGGAAAGACATGATCACCTACGCCTGCAGACTTGGTACTTGATTATGAACATAACTGTACTATATAGCCCATGCTGAGTTATCAATGTATTTGTTTATACAAGGGATCCTGTGAGACCTTGACCTTTGTAATAAACATTATGAAGTGTTGCCAGTTCTCAAATGTTTTCAAGTCTCGGCGTGCAATTTTCGATACGGAAGAACCCCTTTTATCCAGACTGTAAAATTAGTCCAGACAATCGATTTTTATACGATAATTGCTTTCAATACTTCGCTTGTTTTTGTCATTGTCCTTTCTGGCAATATGTTACCTTGTGTTTAATGAAGCTAAAGTCAAAGAAGATTGCAGATAATTTATCACGTTGTTATGAAAAGAAAAAAAGGCTGTCATGTTCTAATTTTTTCACTAAACATTTGCTCATGTGAATAACACAGATAATAACACAAGTCATACAAATGCAAGTAGATAAATAAAATGCATGTAAATACACACAATTCGTGTAGATATATAAAAATGAATGTCTTCATTATCATCATCATGTGCCACACCGGTTGGCGTAGGTGATCATGTCCTTCCACAATCTTCTATCTACAGTGAATCGTATCAGTTCTGTTGTTGACTGTTTTCCATGCCACGACACCAAGCTATCCAGTATTTTCTCTCTTTGTCGTCCGCGATCTCTTTTTTTTTTGTATTTTGCCAGTTGTAACCAAGTATTCCAACTTTCCTCTTCTCATGATGTGCCCGAAAAATTTTGATTGTTTATTTCTGATGCTTTTTACGAGCTCCTTTTTTGTGTTGGCCGTTTTGAGAATTTCCTCATTGGTCTTTTTAGGTGTCCAGTAAACTTTCAACATTCTTCTGAGAAATCTCATCTTTGTGGCCTATACCCGTATTTTCATTTGTTTGTCTACTGTCCATGATTCGTTTCCATAGGTCAGAATTGGTTCTATATAGCACCGATACTCTCTTTCTCGCCTCTATTGACATAGATTTGCTACATAATATATTCTTCATTTTCTGAAATGCTATTTTGGCCTGAGCTCTTCTGCTTTTTACTTCTGTGTTGCATCTTCCATCTGATGTTATTATTGGGCCCAAGCAAAATGCACGTAGATACATAATAATGGGAAGCTGATGTAAAGCTGATGATGAAGGTGAAAGAAAATACAAATGGAAAAGAAGGTATGTTTACAGCGTTACGTGATTGAAGGACAAGATAATCGAACGATGTTTCTGCTCAATAGGCCTTTTGTGGGAACTGTGGACAACACACGCGGTTATATATAATCTTACTATGTAGTGTATAGTTTATTTGCTTACTTATCTGTGTGTGTGTGTGTGTCTCGCTGTCCACCGTCTCGCTGAAGGTCTATTTAGCCGAAACGTTGTTCTATTGTATTCAGTCACGTAGAGCTGTTGCTTTACACCTTTCCTCCTCTGTTTCATTTCATCAGTGCAACGAATATTTTGTTGTTATCATCATCATCATCGAGTGCCTTCTTCGCAACGAAGGTTGGCTACAATGAGTCGCCATTCTACTCTGTTTTTTGCTTTGATGGTGCAGGCTGTCATAGATTGACTTGTCCATCTTTTGATGTTACTCGTCCATGTTAGTCTTGGTCTGCCTCTGCCTCTTTTACCTTGTATTTTCCCTTCCAATAATACTTTTAGTAGGCTGTTGTGTTTTTAACATGTCCCAAAAATCTCATTTATCTTGTCTTGATTGTATTTAGTAGTTCTCTTTTTATTTTCAGTTGTTTTAAAACTTCATCGTTTGTTTTCTTTTCTTTCCATCCAATTCTACCTATTCTTCTATATATCCACATTTCAAAGGCTTCAATTTTCTGTTCTGCTTTCTTGTCCAATGTCCATGTTTCTGCACTATACAGGAATATAGAGAAGATGTAACATTTTGCCATTCTTAGTTTCAGCCCTGCTGATATTTGTTTTGTTGTTAGTATATTTTTCATGGCATTAAAATTACTTTTTGCCATACCTATTCTTTTGTTTATTTTAATTTTACATTTTCCATCATTGGTTATAGTATGTCCCAGGTAGTTGTAACTCTGGACTGTCTCCAGATGTATTCCCTCAACTGTGATATTTAATTGTAGGTCTTGAGAATTTTCTTTGTTTATGATCATAGTTGATGTTATACAAAGTATGAATCTGAATCTGCACTATTCCAGTATCTGATATCCGTCGTTCATGTCTGGTGATGTCACGAAGTCTTGAGATCATGGTTTCATGTTAATTGTTCATCTTCACATATTATCATTGCAGAATAGGATATTTTTTGATTAAATTCCATTACCTAGTATTTGATGTACAATTTTATTTTTTGCTAAATTTATATATATATATATATATATATATATATATATATATGAGCCGCGATAGCTCAGTGGTTAGTGAACTGGACTACAAAGGACAAGGGGTAGGGTTCGATGCCAACCGACGGCTTCCGGGTTCACCCAGCCTTAAATGGGTACCGGATTTTTTTTCTGGGAAAGTAAGACAGCACGGGCGTAATACCGACCACATTACCCCAAAAACCATGTACTGAAGGTCTGTAAAATATAGGGTCACTAACACCATATTTCCCTATACGCCACTTGGTGTGACGGGGGTACTTTACTTTTTTTTTTTTACTATATATATATATATATATATATATATATATATATATATATATATATATATATATATATTACTTTTAGCCTTGCTAGCCAAATCTCGTCTGACTCTGCTGTGCTCGGTGCTGCGTGCGTCGCACACGCATACGTAAGTTGATAGTGATTTGTGTTTAGCCTGAGTGCTTAGTGTGCTCGCCTCGGTGGCTGAGTGTTTAGTGTGCTCGCCTCGATGGCTGAGTGTTTAGTGTGCTCGCCTCGGTGGCTGAGTGTTTAGTTGCTCGCCTCGGTGGCTGAGTGGTTAGTGTGCTCGCCTCGGTGGCTGAGTGGTTAGTGTGCTAGCTTCGGTGGCTGAGTGGTTAGTGTGTTCACTTCCTGACTAAAAGGGTCCGGGTTCGATCCCAACAGTGGCGGATTTGTTTTAGGATAAACAAGGGTCCGGGGTTGACCCAGATTCGAAAAATGAGTACCAGAGAATTTTTTGGAAAGTAAACCCTTCCTGGTGTTGTACCTACCACATCACCCAAAAATGTGCCATAGTCATAGAAACATATGGTCACTAAGACACTATATTCCCCATACGCCAAGCAGAGTGTGGAGGGAACCTTTACTTGTTACTATACTTTTATTTAGTGTCCCGACGTTCGTTACCAGAAGAGAGCAACCTTCAGGTATAGAGAGGATTATTATTTCTATTTTTAAACATTAGCTCATTCTTGACTGAATCAAATACGTCACCTTTTCCATTATCATTATCTTGCGGTCAGACATATTGAGACATACTCCATGGGCATGAAGATTGTGATTTATCACATAGATGTATGTTTTCCTGTCTGGGAGCAAATGAAATTCGGATAAGTTCTTTAAATTGTTTAGTTGTCCAATAATATAAAACATACATGCACATACACACACAACGTGCGCACACATCTCTGGCTTACAGATCAGAAGGACCGGTCTAATTTACAAAAGTGGTTGATTTTCTTCGGACAGACAGGTATAAAGGATTTCAACCAGATATTTTTATTAGAAGTAAGGTCGGATAGGTGTGGTAACGACCACTTCACCCAAAAATTCCCCGCTGGTCATAACAAATTACGGTCATTAACACTTTGTTATAAAAAAAATACTTGATCATAAAAAATACCGTCATTAACACTTGGTCATAAAAAAATTACTTGATCATAGAAAATACCGTCATTAACACTTGGTTATAAAAAAATACCGCCATGAACACTTGATTAACACTTGTTTCTATGCTAGTCATGGCTCATATCTTAGTTGTGTATCTGTGCTAGCCATGGATAATATCTTAGCTTGTGTGTGTGTGCTAGCCATGTGTCTTATCTTTGTGCGTGTATGTCTGTGTTAGCCATATATCATATCTTTGTGTGCATGTCCATGTTAATCATATCTCATATCTTTGTGTGCATGTCTATGTTAAACACATCTCATAACTTTGTGTGTACATTTATATGTTAGTCATGTCTCATATATTTGTGTGTATGTCCATGCTAGTCACATCTCATATCTTAATGTGTGTCTGTCTATGTTAGTCATGTCTCATATCTTTGTGTGTTTGTGTTTAGTCATATCTCATATCTTTGTGTGTGCATGTCTGTGTTAGTCACATCTCCCTTCTTTGTGAGTGCATGTTTATGTTAGTCATGTCTCCTATCTTTGTGAGTGCATGTTTATGTTAGTCATGTATCATATCTTTGTGTGTGCATGACTGTGTTTAGTCATATCCCATATCTTTGTACGTGTATCTGTGTTAGTCATGTCTCATATTTTAGAGTGTGTCTGTGTTAGTCACATCTCATATCTTAGTGTGTGTGTGTGTGTGTGTGTCTGTGTTAGTGATATCTCATATCTTGGTGTGTGTCAGTGTTGGTCATGCCTCATATCGTTGTGTGCATGTCAGTGTTAGTCACATCTCATATCTTTGTGTGTGCATGTCTGTGTTAGTCACCTCTAGTGACTCGGGCAGATGGTGCTCGTACCTGGGAGGGCCGACCATCTAAGGGCAGAATCCCCCTACAGAAAAGACAATTTGCTGCCTTGCAGGAAGAATGGGGGCAATCGAGATCTAAGGAAATCAAACCTGAATAAAATGATGGCTGAAATTGGATGCACTGGGCCACTGGCGCAGAACACAGTGCAACGTTTCAACAGGTATTCAATCAGAGTGGATCTAACAGACTCTAATTATGATGTTCTGTCTGTGGGGTCGATCAATTCACTTAAACAGACAGCTGTCTTCATGTGAGACTCCGGAATCCTACTCAGATAGAGTATTGATCGCAGATAGAGATAAAAAAATATGGTCATTAACACTCGATCATAAAACAATATGGTCATTAACACTTGATCATAAACAAATACTGTCATTAACACTTGATCAAAAAAATAACGGATATTAATTAACACATGGTCATGGAAAATACGGTCATTAACACTTGATCGTAGAAATTACGGTCATTAACACTTGATCGTAGAAATTACAATCATTAACACATTGTCATAGAAATTCCGGTCATTAACACTTGATCGTAGAAAATACGGTCATTAACACTCGATTGTAGAAATTCCGGTCATTAACACTTGATCGTAGCAATTACGGTCGTTAACACTTGATCGTAGAAATTACAGTCATTAAACACATTGTCATAGAAATTACGGTCATTAAACACATTGTCATAGAAATTACGGTCATTAACACATTGTCATAGAAATTACGGTCATTAACACTCGATTGTCATAGAAATTACGGTCATTAACACTTGATCGTAGCAATTACGGTCGTTAACACTTGATCGTAGAAATTACGGTCATTAAACACATTGTCATAGAAATTACGGTCATTAAACACATTGTCATAGAAATTACGGTCATTAACACATTGTCATAGAAATTACGGTCATTAACACTCGATTGTCATAGAAATTACGGTCATTAACACATTGTCATAGAAATTACGGTCATTAACACTTGATCGTAGCAATTACGGTCGTTAACACTTGATCGTAGAAATGACGGTCATTTAACACATTGTCATAGAAATTACGGTCATTAACACATTGTCATAGAAAATACGGTCATTAACACTCGATTGTCATAGAAATTACGGCCATTAACACATTGTCATAGAAAATACGGTCATTAACACTTGGTGATCAAAACTATGGTCATTGTAGCTGAGTTCAATTTATTGCTGTGCTTACAAGGAGCAGTTACGTTGTTTCGTTTTCTACCTTTAAATTATTAACTCCTTTTATGTTTTCTTTGTTTTCTGGAAGTGTATATCAGCATAATTGTTGTGTATATCAGCATAATTGTCGTGTATGTCAGTATAATTGTCGTGTATATCAGCATAATTGTCGTGTATATCAGCATAATTGTCGTGTATATCAGCATAATTGTCGTTTATATCAGCATAATTGTCGTGTATTTCAGCATAATTGTCGTGCATATCAGCATAATTGTCGTAAGACGTGGACAATAATGCTGGACATGTTTTGCTGCATGTAACTGAGAGATAATTACATTATTTTCACGTATGCTACTTTCTTGTTATTTTACTGGCCGGAATAAAATCACATACTACCGATCTTTTGAGCATTTATCTCATTATTTGGTTTTGCTGATTGAAGTCTAATGATTGCATACCCAGTGAAGTCAACATGAAGTAAGAATTTTTATTAATCCTGTAATAAGAGACTGAACTTATTTACGGAATTTAAAGTCAAACACATGCCTATATACATCGAAAAATTATCAAATTTAATAGGCCATGGATGTTAAATCAATTTTTGTAGGGGGTAGGGGTTGGGGGGTGTCTGTTTTGTAATAGGATGCTGACTGCGTACGTGTGGATGAGTTTTTAGTCACTGAATTTATACTGGTGGTTTTTTTTTATCAATTAAGGCTTCAAAATTTCTTGACTTAAACCTACATCTGCCATTTTCTCAGTGTGATTATTACCTTCACTTGTTAGATTCTTCTATTGAACTGTAACAAGCTCCTCGATAAAGCTGCCATCTCTTCGCTTCCAGTAATTAACTGGCATTCTCTTCAACTAGAGTCTGGTCACGTACAGTCTGATTGGTGCTCACTAGTCTGGTTACTGTAAGGACTTTGTCAATATTGCCAAGCTCTTTCCTTTGTTGACCACTTCTGCTACCGCACATTTCACACACGAATTTGCAGGCTGTTACATTGACCATTGAAACTCCCAGCAACGTCCCCTTTCGTAGCTAACTTTCATGAGAAGTGTTAACTTTAGCTCTGATCTCTTTATCAGTGATTTCTGCAATATGTGCCATTTTGGCATGCAAGGTTTCTGTTTTTGAGATTGTGGTTCTGCCCTATGCGCCATTTTGGCATGCAAGGTTTCTGTTTTGAGATTGTGGTTCTGCCCTATGTGCCATTTTGGCATGCAAGGTTTCTATTTTTGAGATTGTGGTTCTGCCCTATGTGCCATTTTGGCATGCAAGGTTTCTGTTTTTGAGATTGTAGTTCTGCCCTATGTGCCATTTTGGCATGCAAGGTTTCTGTTTTTGAGATTGTGGTTCTGCCCTATGTGCCATTTTGGCATGCAAGGTTTCTGTTTTTGAGATTGTGGTTCTGCCCTATGTGCCATTTTGGCATGCATGGTTTCTGTTTTTGAGATTGTGGTTCTGCCCTATGTGCCATTTTGGCATGCAAGGTTTCTGTTTTTGAGATTGTGGTTCTGCCCTATGTGCCATTTTGGCGTGCAAGGTTTCTGTTTTTGAGATTGTGGTTCTGCCCTATGTGCCATTTTAGCGTGCAAGATTTCTGTTTTTGAGATTGTGGTTCTGCCCTATGTGCCATTTTGGCGTGCAAGGTTTCTGTTTTTGAGATTGTGGTTCTGCCCTATGTGCCATTTTGGCGTGCAAGGTTTCTGTTTTTGAGATTGTGGTTCTGCCCTATGTGCCATTTTGGCATGCAAGGTTTCTGTTTTTGAGATTGTGGTTCTGCCCTATGTGCCATTTTGGCATGCAAGGTTTCTGTTTTTGAGATTGTGGTTCTGCCCTATGTGCCATTTTGGCATGCAAGGTTTCTGTTTTTGAGATTGTGGTTCTGCCCTATGTGCCATTTTGGCATGCACGGTTTCTGTTTTTGAGATTGCGGTTCTGCCCTATGTGCAATTTTGGCATGCACGGTTTCTGTTTTTGAGATTGTGGTTCTGCCCTATGTGCCATTTTGGCATGCAAGGTTTCTGTTTTTGAGATTGTGGTTCTGCCCTATGTGCCATTTTGGCATGCACGGTTTCTGTTTTTGAGATTGTGGTTCTGCCCTATGTGCCATTTTGGCATGCAAGGTTTCTGTTTTTGAGATTGTGGTTCTGCCCTATGTGCCATTTTGGCATGCAAGGTTTCTGTTTTTTAGATTGTGGTTCTGCCCTATGTGCCATTTTGGCATGCAAGGTTTCTGTTTTTGAGATTGTGGTTCTGCCCTATGTGACGTTTTGGCATGCAAGGTTTCTATTTTTGAGATTGTGGTTCTGCCCTATGTGTCATTTTGGCATGCAAGGTTTCTGCTTTTGAGATTGCGGTTCTGCCCTATGTGCCATTTTGGCATGCAAGGTTTCTGTTTTTGAGATTGTGGTTCTGCCCTATGTGCAATTTTGGCATGCAAGGTTTCTGTTTTTGAAATTGTGGTTCTGCCCTATGTGCAATTTTGGCATGCAATGTTTCTGTTTTTGAGATTGTGGTTCTGCCCTATGTGCCATTTTGGCGTGCAAGGTTTCTGTTTTTGAGATTGTGGTTCTGCCCTATGTGCCATTTTGGCATGCAATGTTTCTTTTTTTGAGATTGTGGTTCTGTCCTATCTTCGGCTCGAAAGGACAATAGATAGATAAACTTTATCACTGGAAGAGGAAGTACAGAATGGTGCTAGGATCAACCAAGTTAATTTCCTACTGACAGACACCAGCTGTGGAAAACAGTAACCTCAATAACACATAAACATATAACATTTTAGGATGCTCACGTTTGTATTTGTGTGTAGATTTTTTTTTTAATCCCTAAAATAAATTGGTAACAACTAAGTATTTTTGTAAACGTTGATGTATTTAATATTGATTATATGTGATACACGGTTGCTGATGTTATCTTTGTCATTTATTGATCAATATAAGGACATAAGCACACATCTAAAGCACATAACATATTAAATACTATGTGGGACTAGTGTTGCAGAGAACATGTAAAAAAAAAACACAAAACAGTATATAGCAGCTAGACTTATAGAGAGACAAGACACATTATGACGCAAAGGCCTTCAGCAAGTACAAAACAGAACGATACTAATCTGAAGTGACAAATATAAACATAAAAGTTACACACAGATCTCGTCTTTTGCTTTTTCTTCAACTCCCTGTGGAGCATAGGTCTTCAACAAATACTTTCCAAACCGTTCTGTTTCTTGCCACTCTTTTAAAATATTTCCATATCTTCCCTGTCAGCGTCATCTTTACTTCCATCTGTCTTCTCTAAGAACATTTTGATCTTCCTCTTTGTCTTTTTCCTTGGGGATTCCAAAAAAGGGGATTTCATATAATACTCTCAGCTGGCCTCTGCAGTGTGTGCCCTATCCAGATCTCATCTATTGTCTAGTTATTGTGTGACCAACAGGAACCTAAATCCTAGCCTCTATCCTTGTTCCGCCATTTTCATTTAGAAATCTGTGTTTAAATATAAGTAAAAAAGTAAAATTTCCCGTCACGCCAAGTGGCGTATAGGGAATATGGTGTTAGTGACCATAAATTTTACAGACCTTCAGCACATGATTTTTGGGGTAATGTGGTCGGTATTACGCCCGTGCCACCTTACTTTCCCAGAAATAAAATCTGGTACCCATTAAAGGTTTGGTGAACCAGAAGCCGTCGGTTGGGATCGAACCCTACCCCTTGTCCTTTGTAGTCCAGTTCACTAACCACTGAGCTATCGCGGCTCCCATTTAAAGGTAAGGTAAAGGTAAAATACGTGACTTGATTCAGCGTCTTAGCACGCGAGTTTTCACCCACGTGTGCTCAGCCGCCTATCCAGATGTGTTCGAAGACTTCTGAATAGTGTCGCTTGTAGCATCGAAACTCAACGTGCGAGGCGGCATTCCGCACCTTCCCAGAGTGTGTATGTGTTTATATTTGTCACTTTAGCTTGGTATCGTGCTGTTTTGTTCCTGAAGAAGGCTTATGCCGAAACGTCGTAGTGTATTCATGTCTCTGTAACAATTTACCTGCTTTACAATGTCGTCTGTTTATTTTGAATGGTCAGTGGAAGGTAGTTTTTAATCGTGAAGGTTTGAAGGAAATTGAGAAGTCGATGTCTAGAGCGCTACAACAACTGGTCAACGACTGGTGATTTAAATCAAGTTTACTCACTTATGGCAACTTTAGTTGTGTCGAGTTTTCTCACTTATGTCAACTTTAGTTGTGTCGAGTTTTCTCACTTATGTCAACTTTAGTAGTGTCGAGTTTACTCACTTATGTCAACTTTAGTTGTGTCAAGTTTACTCACTTATGGCAACTTTAGTTGTGTCGAGTTTTCTCACTTATGTCAACTTTAGTTGTGTCGAGTTTACTCACTTATGTCAACTTTAGTTGTGTCAAGTTTACTCACTTATGCCATCTTTAGTTGTGTCAAGTTTACTCACTTATGGCAACTTTAGTTGTGTCGAGTTTTCTCACTTATGTCAACTTTAGTAGTGTCGAGTTTACTCACTTATGTCAACTTTAGTTGTGTCAAGTGTACCCACTTATGCCAACTTTAGTTGTGTCAAGTTTACTCACTTATGTCAACTTTAGTAGTGTCACGTTTACTCACTTATGCCAACATTAGTAGTGTCAAGTTTACTCACTTATGCCAACTTTATTTGTGTCAAGTTTACTTACTTATGCCAACTTTAGTAGTGTCAAGTTTACTCACTTATGCCAACTTTAGTAGTGTCAAGTTTACTCACTTATGCCAACTTTAGTAGTGTCAAATTTACTCACTTATGCCATCTTTAGTAGTGTCAAGTTTACTTACTTATGCCACCTGTAGTTGTGTCAAGTTTCCTTTATAACTCACTTATGCCACCATTAGCTGTGTCAAGTTTCCCTTATAACTCACTTATGCCACCATTAGCTGTGTCAAGTTTCCCTTATAACTCACTTATGCCACCATTAGCTGTGTCAAGTTTCCCTTATAACTCACTTATGCCACCATTAGCTGTGTCAAGTTTCCCTTATAACTCACTTATGCCACCATTAGCTGTGTCAAGTTTCCCTTATAACTCACTTATGCCAACTTTAGTTGTTTCAAGTTTCCCTTATAACTCACTGCCAACTTTAGTTATGTCATGTTTACTCACTTATGCCACCTTTAGTTGTGTCAAATGTCCCTTATAACTCATTTATGCCAACTTTAGTTGTTTCAAGTTTCCCTTATAACTCACTGCCAACTTTAGTTGTTTCAAGTTTCCCTTATAACTCACTGCCAACTTTAGTTATCTCATGTTTACTCACTTATGCCACCTTTAGTTGTGTCAAATGTCCCTTATAACTCATTTATGCCAACTTTAGTTGTTTCAAGTTTCCCTTATAACTCACTGCCAACTTTAGTTGTTTCAAGTTTCCCTTATAACTCACTGCCAACTTTAGTTATCTCATGTTTACTCACTTATGCCACCTTTAGTTGTTTTAAGTTTCCCTTTTAACTCACTTATTCCAACTTTAGTTGCATCAAGTTTCTTTTTTACTCACCTATGCCAACTTACTTGTGTCAATTTTCCCTTTTTACTCTCTTATGCAAACTTTAGCTGTGCCAAGTTTCCTTTTTAACTCACTTATACCAACTTTAGTTGTATCAAGTTTCTCTTTTAACTCACTTATGACAACTTACTTGTGTCAATTTTCCTGTTTTACTCACATATGCTAACGTATGTTGTGCCAAGTTTCCTTTTCTTACCCACGCCATCTTTAGTTGTTTCAAATTTCCCAAAGTTATGCCCTGCCGGATTGGACAAATCTGTAGCTCTCACTCCAAATGTTTAAATAGCGGCTGTAGTCTAAAATTACCTGGCAGATATAATCTGAGATTGAATGGATTCTGCCTCGTCAAGAAGAAGGCAAAATCCCACAGACCAATTTGGCAAATATTTATCTGTTTATTATCTGTGTTGTTCTATGTTTCTCTGTCGTTATTTTTAATAAGCGAAGGCAACATAATACTATGCAGCCTGATTTATATTTGAGGGTTCGCCCAGACAATTGATCCATATCTTGTTAATGGAGTCCCAGAGGGACGCCACGTCATCTTGCTACATTGCTCGTTGGTAACTCTCGCATATATAATCCCCCATTCGACTATGTGTTTCACATTCATTTATTTATTCTGTGATAGTAATGCAAAGAGAAAACAGAGATGTTAGTCCGTTTAAAAAAAAAAGTAAAGTACCCCCGTCACGCCAAGTGACGTATAGGGAATATGTTGTTAATGACCATAAATTTTACAGACCTTCGGCACATGATTTTTGGGGTCATGTGGTCGGTATTACGCCCGTGCCGCTTTACTTACCCAGAAAAAAATCCGTTACCCCATTAAAGGCTGGGTGAACCGGTAGCCGTTTGTTGGGGTCGAACCCTACCTCTTGTTCTTTGTAGCCCAGCTCACTAACCACTGAGCTATCGCGGGGTTAGTCCGTTTGCTAAACGCAAAATTTAGGCTATAGAATTATCTGTGTTGATTAGAGATGCATTTTCATTTTCTTTCCTCGTTGGAAAGAATTTCTAAAAATTGACTCATTCTTCTCCTTTATCTATCTTTCATTTCTCTGTGGACCATATGCCTTAATGAAACATATTTAACGTTGCCCCAAAGGTACCAACAGGACATCTTAAAATATCACGGTTTCAATTTCGAAAGTATATTTTTACCTTCAATTTATCTTTTCTCTGGAGGATTCCAAAAAAAAGCATGTTAAATTATATTCTCAGCTGGCAATGTGTGTTAATTTCAGCGTCTCGCAACACAGCTGCTTAACTGCTACATCTTCACATTTCAAGGTAGTAATTTTGTTCTACCGCTACCATTCTATTATCCTGCGCAATGATCTATTTATGGAAGCCGCGTCTTCGTTACTATAGACTATAATCTTTGTTCTCCATGTTTCACAGTCTTATAATAGAAATTATTTAACATTCGAGTTTTAAAAAAAAGTATCTGATTTAAGAAATTAGATTTGGATTTCCGTTTGTTTAATGAATTGAAGAACCATTTTGCTTTTCTTTTTGTTTCCGTATATTGGTATAATTCTCTGCTTCTCATTCGTTGACTTTATCACTAAGATAAAAGGCGAGAGCGAAGCCGAGTGATAGAGGTAGAGGTAGACAGAAGAAAATATAAACAGAGAGATGCAGAGAAATGGGAGCAGAGCAGAAATACAGATAAGTAGAAGTGGAGAGATTGAGATAAAATAAGTAATAAATCAAGAGAAAAAGCGAGAAGTAGAAGTTGGGAGAGATAATAATAAAATAATAATAATAATGGGTTAGAAACACATAAATTGTCATACAGATATAGGAGCAAATATAAAAGAGCGAAGGAGCGCCAAATAAAAACATATATATATATATATATATATATATATATATATATATACAAATGGAGATCCTAGAAAATAGAAGCAAATAGAGAGAGATAGGAGAATAATGTTGTAATGTGAGAACATTGCTTCAGCCCAACAAGATTGTATGTTATTGCAGTCACCGACTGATATACGATTCGTAGACAAGGAAGTAGAATAGATATAACAAAAAACCGAAGTGGTATATTTATATATATATATATATATATATATATATATATATATATATATATATATATATATATATATTTGTATATCCATACATTTTGAGATGCCATGAGGAGATTAAGATAATTGCTTGCAAATGATTCGAGCTCGTTAAATGAAATATTTTGAACGTACAGAAGTGCATTTAATTTGATTCTTCTTCTTTCCTTCCTCATCTGCCTTTCAGCGTCGAGGGGAAATATAATTTGTGGTCTTTTGCTCTTCTGTTCACCTCTGCTGCTGTTATGTTTCCTAGTGCTTCTAATATTCCAAAGATCCATCGTTTTCGTGGTCGATCCTTGGGTCTGGTGTTCTCACAACGTTTGTTGAAGGCTCGTTGTGTTGTGTGGGGACTATTCCTAGCTTTTTTCTCAGTTCTTCATTTCTGATCTTATCTCTCAGACCGTTTCCTGTCATTCGTCTAACACATTTTAATCTCTGTTTAATTTGATTGGACGAACTTATTAGAAGGTAGGTAAGGTTAAAAGCTAGCGCACACAAGGTCTACATCTATACTGACTGGATAGGAACATCAAGAGAAAAATGTGTAATTGTCTCTTATAATTATTGTCTACTGCAAAGTTGACTAATATAAATTGCTATCTAACGACTGCAGCAAGACATTGATAACATAACTTTTTATTTGACGTCATTTGATATCGAGTTTACATCTTCTGTCATTCATTAAGTAAATATACTTACCTCTTTGCGCATATTTTATGTAAGCCACAGTAGCTTGCCTTTTATCCTTTAAGCATATTAACGCTTGAAATGAGAAGAGAGCGTTAAAGGTAAAGCCCATCTGGGTTTTTTTTCCATCTTTTACAACCCATTATAAGCGGTAGAGCTCGGGTATCAAATAAAAAAAAGATGTAACATACCTGGATGTGAATTCTCAATTGAATTGAAAGATCAAACAGAGGGATGAATTTGAGCATCAAATGGAGCAGAAAAATACACGAGCGGTTTATTTTCAAAACCCTGGCTGCCCCTTACATCTCTTAGTGTTGTTGAACAGAGCACAGTAATGGTTAGACTTCATAACATGCTGTCGTATCTGTGCTTTTTTTTCTTAGATGTGGCAGATAATAATTAGTGCATCGTCAAATCATACATTCAATTTATGAAGCAGATAAGTAAGGTATACATTTCTTTCACCCTCCATTTTGTTACCTACCTGCCTACCTTTCTACCTGTCTATCTACCTACTTATCTCTTTACCTTCCTATTTATCTACCTACAGACCTACATACCTGTTTATCTACCTACCTACCTATATACCTATCTACCTACCTACCTGCCTACCTACCTATATACCTACCTACTTACCTATATACATACCTACCTACCTACCTATCTACATCTCTACTGGGCCGAAACGTCTTTCTACTTTTGTTTTGTCTCCCACCTACGTAAAGCTGTTACCATATCACTTTTCCCTTCTTTTTAAATTTTCATTCACTCATACTTACCTGTCGGTCCGTCCTTCCATTCATACACCCATCAACTGGCACATCCACTCAGCCATCTATTCACCCTTGTATCCATCTATCTATCCGTACAGGCCAGCCTACAGAAATCTCAGCCATCCACCCACCCAACAACTCACCCATCCATCCGGACATGCATCCATCCACCCACCAACTCACCCATCCATTCACTTTCCCTTGCATCCAGTCATCCATTCATAGTAAAAAAACACCAAGTGGCGTACAGGGAATATGGTGTTAGTGACCATACATTTTGCCGACCTTCGGCACATGATTTTTTAGGGTAGTATGTTAGCGCAATCGATAGGCGGTTGGCTTACCACGGCAACAGCCGGGGTTCGTACCCTGGCGAGGACACCTGGGTTTTACTAATTCCCTAAAAATTAGTGGGAGCCGCGATAGCTCAGTGGTTAGTGAACTGGACTACTACGGACAAGGGGTAGGGTTCGATCCCAACCGACGGCTCCGGGTTCACCCAGCCTTAAATGGGTACCAGATTTTTTCTGGGAAAGTAAAAGCAGCACGGGCGTAATACCGACCACATTACCCCAAAAGTCATGTGCTGAAGGTCTGTAAAATATAGGGCCACTAACACCATATTTCCCTATACGCCACTTGGCGTGACGGGGGGTACTTTACTTTTATGGTCTGTATTACGCTCGTGCCGCTTTACTTTCCCAGAAAAAATCCGGTACCCATTAAAGGCTGGGTGAACCGGAAGCCGTCGGTTGAGATCGAACCCTACCTCTTGTCCTTTGTAGTCCAGTTCACTAACCACTGAGCTATCGCGGCTCCCATACATCCATCCTCTTAATTCTGTACATTCCATGTTAAAATTAAAGATTCATTCTACGCGGCGTTAACCGTCTTTCTGGCATCCCCTGCATCTTCTTTCAATTCCGAACGTATGGACTTTGTCCCTCCTTCGAAAATCCTTGAAACGAAGTCGAGAGGGGGATAGTGCGACTGGGTAAAGCAATATCTCCATATTCGGTGCCCAGGCAGAGTAGGCAAAGTGAAATGAGGAAGAAAGCACCAATGATTAAACTTGGCACATGGAACGTAAGGACCTTGTGCCCAGGACTTGCTAAAGCAAAGCAAACACACTGAAAGAAGGGCAAATTAGAGCAACAGCCCTCATAGATAAAGAACTAAACAGGCTACATGTCGATATTGCTGCCCTCCAAGAAACACGACTCTCAGACTGTGGCTCTGTAAATAAAGAAAATTATACTTTTTTTCTGGCGGAGTCTAAGTGTCGTAAAGCCACGTCTACATGGAGTAGGCTTCGCTGTACATAACAAACATATAAACTACATAACCACGCCAAAAGGAGTGTCCGAACGCTCAATGATACTTCAGCTGCAAACAAAGAGTGGATTAATAAATATCATTAGTGCCTATGCACCAACGTTGGCTGCATCATACAAAGAGTGGATTAATAAATATCATTAGTGCCTATGCACCAACGTTGGCTGCATCAGACGAAGAGAAGGACAATTTCTACCAACAACTTCAAATGATCATAGACTCACTTCCAAAAGAAGAGCTATTATATATACTTCGTGATTTCAATGCACGCACAGGATCTGATCAACAATCTTGGTCATCATGCCTAGGTCATCACGACATTGGAAAAATCAACGAAAATGGCCAGAGACTCCTAGAATCCTGTTCAGGCAATCATCTATGTGTAACTAATACCAACTTTAATGTAAAACACAAACATAAAGTAACATGGCGTCATCCTAGAAGTAGTCACTGGCACCAACTAGACCCAGTTCTTACACGTAGGCACTCTTTAAATAACATCAGATTAGCAGGAGCATATAGTGCAGACTGTAATACAGACCACGATCTCGTAATCAGTAAGATCAAAGCTAGTAGTAGTCGTATTTACAAATCAAGAGAGCCTCCAGCAGCCAAGATCAACATCACAGCGACTAAAATCTCATCAAAGAAAGACATTTTAGATCTAAGTTTGAAGAACTTGTAGAAGAAGCAGAAGATTCATCAAGTGTGGATGTCAACTGGTACTCTCTGAAAACAAACATCTATAATTGTGCTCTATCTACCTACGTCAAAAAAAGGTTCTCAAAGAACGACTGGGTCGAAGAAAATGCAAAGGGACTAGACCCACAAATAGCTAATAAGAAAAAAGCACTACTAAAATTAAAAAATAACCCCAATCAAATCTCCAAGGATCAGCTTAAACATGCACAAGCCACTCTAAAACGCGAAGCAAGAAGATGCGCAAATGAATAAATACTGGAACAATATTTGCTTTGAAATACAGAAAGCCTTAGACAGGGGCGACTCAAAAACCATGCATCACAATATAAAAAAGGCCCTTTGACCAAAAATAACCAAATTAGCCCCCCTAAAATCCAGGTTTGGAGAACCTATTACAGACAAAGGACAACAGATGGAAAGATGGGTTGAACACTACTCCAACCTATACCATGATGACAGACCAGCAAGCACAGTTCTAGCACAATCAATACCTAAATATCCTACAATGTCTGAGCTGGGTGTTGAGCCTACTATGAACGAACTTGCTGACGCCATACATGCCTTCTCAAGAGGAAAAGCTGCAGAAAATGACAACATTCCCACAGAGGTACTAAAGGAAAACTTAAACGTACTACTTCCACATCTTTACAAACTGTTAATCAAATCCTGGAGACAAGGAGAAATACCTCATTATATGAGATATGCAAAGATCATGACACTGTACAAAAACAAAGGAGTCAGGGGCGATTGCAATAATTACAGAGGCATTTCTCTCATTAGCACAGCCGGCAATGCTTTTGCTAGAGTCATACTAAAACGCCTACATAGACTTGCAGAACGTGTTCTTACCGAATCCCAATGCGGCTTCAGATCTGGGAGATCAACTATAGACATGATCTTCATACTTAGACAACTGCAACTGTCGAACAGCTTCTCTCGTGGTTATTTCTACCAATGTTTGACAAACACACACGGCCACCGAATGAACAAGTCAGGCCCACCGATCTACAGGGTTTTCAAACCTTTTTCATGAGTCTTTTCTCTTCTAAGTTTTGCCTTAGCTTAGTCTCAAATGATTGTATTCCATTCCTTATACATGCTCCCTATGATTTGCGATCACTTGCCAGATGTTCACAGTCATTTTCACAGAGGGAGAAGTCATTCCGAGATGATTTACAGATATCTCTATATCGTAATTTAGGTCTGCCGATTTGTATTTTTCCGTGTTAGTTCACCATATAGTATTTGCCTGGGGATGCGTTTTTGCTTCCATTCGCTGGACGTGCCACAGCCATCTTAGTCTTCGACATCTGAGCATGGTATGACAACCACAATCGGCCAAATAAATAGAACTCAGTGTAAACAATGAAACCAACTGGTGGACTCGTATTTTGTCGATGACGTGACACTCCTAACACACAATCACATCCAAATAAAGGACGAGCTGCAGGCACTAAAACTGAACTGTACCAAGATGGGAGTACATATCAGTGTAGCTTAAACAAAAATAATGAAATGCAACAAGACATGCTTGTAACTAAGTGGAAGATAAAGAAGCGCAAAGCAATGAAGTGGACCACTTTACATACGTGAGCAACATTAAGGGAGAAGAGCGAGAGAGCTGTTAAGCAGGGATATAAACAAGGCAAGAATTTTTTTTTTCCAGCGAAAAAAAAAAGTTAGCTTCTATAAGTAAAAAAAAAAAACAATCATCAAACTATGGCTATTTAATGTAAGCGCATAAATAGTTCCATAGCATGGCTCAGAAATATGAATGTTGAATAATAAAAGTAAACAAAATATACATGTATTTGTAAATAAATGTTTGAGAAAATTTCTGAACATTAGATGGTAGGACAAGATCAGATGTGAAGATGTCTAGGAATGAAACGAACAAGGGTCAATTGAAGAAAAGGTTGTACATATGAAATGAAGATGAGATAGGCACACACAAAGGAAATATAACACCAGCATAGCAAGATAAGAATTTTCATTGAACTTACAGGGAAAGAGGAAAACCTACAATTATTTTAACCGCAAGTGGAAGAAACTAGAGAAAACAAACATGAAATTGAAGGGAGAGACTTTGTCCATCGCTTATTCCCCCATATTAAGCCTAAAACAGAGGTGGGCAAACAACGGCGCACGGGCCAGAATAGGCCCGTCAAGCTATTTTGATCGGCCCCTGTGCTCGATTTGAAAATTACTATATGTTCCATTTCTTGAGCTATAAAAAATAAATAAAAAGTAATACATAAATGCACATACATTTACAATCCGTTAAAAAATAATGATTTGATTAGTGAATTCGTGAAAACGAGGTAATTGTTACCAAATCGTTGATCTATTAGTTGCTGAGTCTCACAATCCAAGACTGCAAAGTTCAGTGTCTTTATGGATAGACAATATGGCTCAGGCCAGTCCAAATACTCTCGCTAATTAGTCGACATCAATGAGTGGTGCAGCATTTTGTTGTTAGTGTCGCGATGGATAAAATATCGTGGTTTTGTGAGTTGATGGTGTGCTATTGCTATTGGTGTGACTATGCTGGCGTTGAAAGGTAGATAAGGAGACTTTTATTCGATGACAGTCCTGCGTCATGTTAAAATCCTTAATTATGATACCTGCTTGTAGTGCACTTTGTTAAATTCCATAAGTTATTATTATTGTTATTGTTATGGAAGGCCCGGTATCACTGCAAACGAATTAAAATCCACAATTGCTCAACCGCCCGTGCCAGTGGAATCATCCGAATTACTAACTCATCTCCAAAACAAAGAAAGGTAGATGTAGACCCCATCATAGCAGTCTCAGCACACGCCAAAAGACATTAGGCGAAACCGCAAAGAAAGTGAACACAGCCAACTGTTCCCTGTCATACGATATCCTTATTCATCGTAAAACAATCGCAATATCGAAACACAATCAAAACGGATGAAACACACAGCACACTGTGTGCACAGAACACTTATCTCAGTAGCTCCTGCAACAAGTCGGACTCGGAATTAATTCCATAAGTACACAATACTACCACTTAATTATAACATTAGGAGTACTAAAATACTATTTTCTTTGAACTTTTGACACACAACTGTATGTTTACCAATTAGACATACAGGGAACTCGGATTTTCTGTCTTAGGTTGATTTATGACCCGAAATTGACTGCTGAAACCAGACGTGTTATTTTGTCTATTCAGACGGACACCGTAAGTTTATCATTATGCTCGGCTACCTCAAATCGTCATTAAATGAGTTTCCTCGAGTCACTATGGGTTGTCTGATGTCACCGATGACCATGAAATTTCCCTGATCAAAAGGGAAACTTTAAAAAACTACCACTTTGTTGAAATTTGGCGATTTTTTACAATATTTAATAGGATCGTATCTCACAAAATGGGGGAAAAAAATCCTACATCAAGAGAAATAAATTAAACACTGAGGGGTCACAGTAAGTAGTAATTAGGAAGGTACACGGAAAGGGTGAAAAGGGGGGGGCGGGGAGGGGGGTAATGTTTGAACTCCGCAAACTATCAAACTTTGAAGAATTTGTGTTTTAGTGCGGTAATATTTACTACAGTATCGTAATTTATAATATGTGTGTCTGTCTTTAGCATCGGTTTTTATAGGTGTTAAGAATTGCGGTGGTGGACGGATATTATGTAATTTTTAATAAACTAGCAATTTGGTTGTTGCCAATTAGTTACACAACATCACTACTAAGCAAATGGAGGAAAGTAGATGGAGAATTTCGTACTTTTCATACAATTGTTGAATGATTTTGGACTAATTCCTTCTTCTGTATGGCGATAGCCACGTGTGTTTAGTATGTAATGGAAGCATGCATGTTCATAAAGAATACAACCTGAGACGTCACTTCCAATGGAAATATGAAATTACAGTTCACTTGAAAGACTAGTTAGGAGGACAAAATAACGTTTAAAGTAGTTTATGGAGTGTCTCCAGAGTGTGCTTTACAATGTCAATAAATGTTTAGAGCTGTTTGTGTGAGCTATTATATTAGTACAAATATTGTGCAAAGTTTGTGAACGTTTGAAACCATTTTCCGATAATTTGTTAAAAAGTGTTTCGACGCTGCTGCTATAGTACTTTGTCTATAGTTATAATATCTTTGTGTATAGTGCACCGATAAGAGTTATTTATTTCACCAAGTAAGTTTGTCACGTCAAACTGTCGAAAGACGCACAGATGACATGGGCAAAGATGTTAAACAAATCGTAAACGAACGTGCACCAGAGTCCGTAGCATTCTCCGCTGCCTCAGATGAGTCACGTGATATGACTGACACAGGGCAATTAGTTATCTTTGTTAGGCACATTGGCAAATTATTTAAAAATTACGGAGGCATTTTAGCGTCCCAACTACAACAAGCGAGGACATTTTAAAAATACTGGATCTTGTTCTTAAAGATTTGGGGTTAAGTTGGAACCGGATTTGTGGAGGGACAAAAGGAGGAGCACCAGCTTTGGCTGGTCAAAAGTTAAGCCTGGTTAACAAGAACAAATCCCGTTTATTAGATTTACAATATGTTATTTTGATGTTTCATTCCTAAATTGTATTATTCACCAAGAAAATGTAAGAAAGACGTCAATTCTGAGTATAAATGTCTGCTTTGCTATTGTGAAGTACGTTGGTTAAGTCGAAGGAAATTTCTAAAATAAAAACATAAAAAAGATATGAATTACGTGCAGAAATCGAATTTTTCAAAGACATAAAGGGTAGTCCGGCATAAGAAATATTGGACCCTCAGTGAACCTGCCAGCTAGCGTCTTTGGTTGATAGGCTCAACACTTTAATAACCTTAGTCTCAAGTTACAAACAAAAGGACAAGTGGTACACAAACTTTATGGACATATCAAAGCAGAAAAAATACTGAAACTGTGGGAGAGTAACTTAGAGAAGCAAATACACATTTTTTTTTGGCTGAGGCTGTGAAGAACAGAAGAAATCTCATATTAATTTATCCAGCAATGCTGACGCCATTAATGATATTTACATTCTGTTGGTGAAGCGTTTCAAAGTTTTTGTTGCACAACAAACAAGGTTTGATTGTTTCTCACAACTATTTGATATGGATTTAAATGCTGCTCCGGTAGAGATACAAATGGAAGCTATTGTCTTCAATGAAAACAAAAATATTATAAAATCAAAGTGCAGGGACTCGAAGATACTGGATATCTATACATCTTATTTCCCACTTGAACAATATCTAGAGTCAATATCATATATATATATATATATATATATATATATATATATATATATATATATATATATATATATATATATATATATATATGTCTAAAAAGTTACTTCATTGTTTGGTAATATTTATGTTTGTGAACACTTTTTTGTGGCCTTTTTTTGTTTGGTTTTGATGCAAGACGTCGGCCTCGAGACAGAGAGGTTGTGGGTTCAAATCACGGTTGGTTGAGATTTTTATTTATGATTTCTCTCTGCGGCAACCACCCCTGGTTTTAGCAGCGAGGCCCGGCTTGAACCGTCAATTACTCATCGACGGAAAAAAATATCGGAGTTATCTGCCTGTGCGGCGAGGGACCCCTGTGCACACGGCTTCCAGGGAAAAAATGGATTAACACGCAAAATTCAGTTCCTAGTCTCTAGCGACTTCGTCAGAGGTGAAAGCTGGCGAACGAAAAAAAAAAAAAAAAAAAAACATAAGCACTTTTTTTTCCAAAACTTCAGTGACTAAATCAAAAACAAGAAATCGACTAACTGACTCAAATGTATAAAACATACTACGCATTGCTGCTAGTACAATACCACCAAACATGGACATCCCTGTGCGTGAATTTCAGGCACAACTCTCTCATTAAACCGGTAGTCTTTCTATTTATAATTTATTGTTGAATAAAGTTCCGCCCTTTTGTGTCACACCCCTCTCTCTTTCATTCCACTATTTTTTTCTGTCTTCCACTCTCCATCATTAATACGATTTTGTACAGTTCTGTCATTTGTAAATTCAAATTAGGTAATGTATATAATGATGTATCTGGTCTTAGGTGATTAGATAGTTTCCATATCTGACCCTCAGAAAATAAAAGACTACCCACCACTGGTCTAAAGGTTTTTTAATTGATAGTTTCTTGTTACATTTTCTAAATAAGGAAACGGAAGTCATGTACGGTCTCACACAATACACGCTTATTTTAGATTGCGTGCTATGTATCAATTCTTACCATTTCTGCCTTGCAAAACATACTATTCATATCCATAGTCTGGTATTGTTATGTAAAGATGCACACCAGAGATTACAATTTTGAGATGTAATTAATATGGTGTCCGTTTTAATTCATTTTAAACTGGGCGATTCACGAAATACCTACAAAAGCCATCAAGGTATATGGTTTGTTCCATCTCTTAAGACAGATGGAGCACTTTGTTGCTTGTCAGAAATACTGCAAACTGAGTATTTCAATCAATAATTTTATTCAGTAAAATAAATATTATTTTTGTTCCCAATTTTTCTACTCGTCCATTAATATCAAGGAAGGCATCTCTGTCATTATTTTTCATTCGAGCATTTATTTAGAAGCAAACTAATGAGGTGAAATCGAGCATTGAAGTGTCTACATCATGAAAGCCACGAATCAACGAATTGTGGGTCTGGCCGGGAAGGAGATGTAATGAACTTTGACTTGCGGAGTCTTCACTTTTGAATGGCGCCGTTTGTTATTTCAGTTTTTCTCCCATTTTTCACCTCCTCTTTTCTTTCTCTTTTATACTGTTTCAGATATCGAGGGAGATATAATATCCGGGTTCTGGTTTCTCTGTCAGGCCTATTCCTTATCACTTTTAAATACTGTTGTAGATCCGAGGTTGACACCCCAATGTAGTTTAAGTCTACCTCGAGCTCTGTGTCTCAATAATTGTTTAGTATGACATCACTAGACATCCTCTCCAGGTGGGCAAACCATTTTATTTGTTGTCTTTGCTTGTAATTTACATTCAGTCAATGCCGACTTTTTCTTTTGTAACCTCGTTTATGATTGTTTCTCTTCTGGTTACTTCTACAACCATTATCAGATATCTCGGTTGTCATGGTGACTTTCTTTTCATACTTGTTGTGGATGATCGCGTTTGGCACTGATAACAGAGTATATATAATCATATAGGAGCTTCGTATAATGTTTATTTGTTCTGATATGCGCTGTCTTGAGTGTCTCCTTAAAAAAAAAGTGAAAAACACATAAACAGTATACTCGGCAGTCTTGCTGCTCCAGGTTGATTAATTACTAGCGATACTCTCACATCAATACTCTCACAGCGATACTCTCACATCAATACTCTCACAACAATACTCTCACAACAATACTCTCACAACAATACTCTCACAGCAATACTCGCACAAAAATACTCTCACAACAATACTCTCACAGCAATACTATCACAGCAATACTGTCACAGCAATACTCTTACAACAATACTCTTACAACAATACTCTTACAACAATACTCTCACAACAATACTCTTACAACAATACTCTCACAACAATACTCTCACAACAATACTCTCACAACAATACTCTCACAACAATACTCTTACAACAATACTCTCACAGCTATACTCTTACAACAATACTCTCACAGCAATACTCTCACAACAATACTCTTACAACAATACTCTCACAACATTACTCTCACAGCAATACTCTCACAGCAATACTCTTACAACAATACTCTCACAGCAATACTCTTACAACAATACTCTCACAGCAATAATCTTACAGCAATACTCTTACAACAATACTCTCACAACAATACTCTCACAGCAATACTCTCACAACAATACTTTCAGAGCAATACTATCACAGCAATACTATCACAACAATACTATCACAACAATACTCTCACAATACTCTCACAACAATACTCTCACAACAATACTCTCACAGCAATTCTCTCACAGCAATACTCTCACAGCAATACTCTCACATCAATACTCTCACAACAATACTCTCACAGCAATACTCTCACAACAATACTCTCTCTATCAATACTCTCACAGCAATACCTTTACAACAATACTCTCACAAAAATACTCTCACAACAATACTCTCTCTATAAATACTCTCACAGCAATACTTTTACAACAATACTCTTACAACAATACTCTCACAGCAATACTCTCACAACAATACTCTCACAGAAATACTCTCACAACAATACTCTCACATCAAAACTCTCACATCAAACCTATCACAGCAATACTCTCCCTAACAATGCTCTCACATAAATACTCTCACAACAATACTCTCACAACAATGCTCTCACAACAATACTCTCTCTAGCAATACTCTCACAGCAGTACTCTTACAACAATACTCTCACAACAATACTCTCACAACAATACTCTTACAACAATACTCTTACAACAATACTCTCACAACAATACTCTCACAACTATACTCTCAGAACAATACTCTCACAACAATACTCTCACAACAATGCTCTCACAACAATACTCTCACAAGAATACTCTCACAACAATGCTCTCACAACAATACTCTCACAACAATACTCTCACAACAATACTCTCATAACAATACTCTCATAACAATACTCTCACAACAATACTCTCACAACAATACTCTTACAACAATACTCTCATAACAATACTCTCACAACAATACTCTCACAACAATACTCTCACAACAATACACTCATAACAATACTCTCACAACAATACTCTCACAACAATACTCTCACAACAATACTCTACTCTCACAACAATACTCTTACAACAATACTCTACTCTCACAACAATGCTCTCACAACAATACTCTCACAACAATACTCTCACAACAATGCTCTCACAACAATACTCTCACAACAATACTCTCACAGCAATACTCTCACAGCAATACTCTTACAACAATACTCTCACAGCAATACTCTTACAACAATACTCTCACAGCAATACTCTTACAACAATACTCTCACAACAATACTCTCACAGCAATACTCTCACAACAATACTTTCAGAGCAATACTATCACATCAATACTATCACAACAATACTATCACAACAATACTCTCACAATACTCTCACAACAATACTCTCACTTGCAATACTCTCTCAACAATACTCTCACAGCAATTCTCTCACAGCAATACTCTCACAGCAATACTCTCACAGCAATACTCTCACAGAAATACTCTCACAACAATACTCTCACAGCAATACTCTCACAACAATACTCTCTCTATCAATACTCTCACAGCAATACCTTTACAACAATACTCTCACAAAAATACTCTCACAACAATACTCTCTCTATAAATACTCTCACAGCAATACTTTTACAACAATACTCTTACAACAATACTCTCACAGCAATACTATCACAACAATACTCTCACAGAAATACTCTCACAACAATACTCTCACATCAAAACTCTCACATCAAACCTATCACAGCAATACTCTCCCTAACAATGCTCTCACATAAATACTCTCACAACAATGCTCTCACAACAATACTCTCTCTAGCAATACTCACACAGCAGTACTCTTACAACAATACTCTCACAACAATACTCTCACAACAATACTCTCACAACAATACTCTCACAACAAAGCTCTTACAACAATACTCTCACAACAATACTCTCACAACTATACTCTCAGAACAATACTCTCACAACAATACTCTCACAACAATGCTCTCACAACAATACTCTCACAACAATACTCTCACAACAATACTCTCACAACAATGCTCTCACAACAATACTCTCACAACAATACTCTTACAACAATACTCTCACAACAATACTCTCACAACAATACTCTCATAACAATACTCCCACAACAATACTCTCACAACAATACTCTCACAACAATACTCTTACAACAATACTCTCATAACAATACTCTCACAACAATACTCTAACAACAATACTCTCATAACAATACTCTCACAACAATACTCTCACAACAATACTCTCACAACAATACTCTCACAACAATACTCTCACAACAATACTCTACTCTCACAACAATACTCTTACAACAATACTCTACTCTCACAACAATGCTCTCACAACAATACTCTCACAACAATACTCTCACAACAATGCTCTCACAACAATACTCTCACAACAATACTCTTACAACAATACTCTCACAACAATACTCCCACAACAATACTCTCACAACAAAACTCTCACAACAATACTCTAACAACAGTACTCTTACAACAATACTCTCACAACAATACTCTCAACAATACTCTCACAACAATCCTTTCACAACAATACTCTCAGAACTATTCATCATGATAATCAAGAACCGGGCCTTGTGGCGTAGGTGTGATGTCTCTCCACAACTTTCGATCTCGGCAGCTATTTATCATTTCTGTTGTTGACCTTCTGCCAAGCCATTCTCTTAAGCTGTGTGTTATTTTTTCTCTTTGCTAACCCTATCTTTTCGGCCCTCAATTTTTCCAGTTGTTATCTTCTCATTACATGGGCCAAAAAATGATGATTGTTTCTTCCTAATATTCGAAATTAGCTCTTTTTGTGCGTTGATCTCTCTCATAACATTTTCATTACTCTTCTTTGCTGTCCTTGGTACTCTCAACATTCTTCTGTAAAACCACATTTCTACAGACTCCAGTGATTTTCTTGTCTGTTGTCCTATTGTCCATGATTCGCATCCATATGTTAAGAATGGCTCTACGTAACATTTAAGAACTCTTTTTCTTGCTTCTATTGTCAAAAATGGATTGCATAGTATCTTCCTCATTTTTTTTTTAAAAGCTGCTTTTGCCTGAGCCATTCTGCATCTCACCTCTTTTGTACATCTTCCGCCTGAGGTTAACAAAGTTCCCAAATATTTAAATTCATTTACCTGTTTTAATATTGTTCCACTTGTCTTTATTTTGCACTGTGGTGATGTCTTTTTCTTTGTTTTTACCATTACCTCTGTCTTTTTGCTATTAAGGCTCAGTCCTTTACTTTTGCTTTCTTTCACTATAATGTCTAACATTTATTGTAACTCATTTTCACTCTTAGCGATTAAGACTGTATCATAAGCATACCTTAGATTATTTATATTATGACCTCCAATTGTTATTCCAAGCATGCCCCTTATGGATCTTAAAATAATCTCACTATAACTATTAAACAAATCTGGCGACAGCACACAACCTTGTCTAACACCTTGTTTTATTTGTTGAAACATTCCCAATTGGTTCCCAATTCTTATGGCCGCTGTTTGTTGCCAGTACATGTTCTTTATTATTCTTAAAATTTTGCAGTCTACGTTTATGCTTTCTAAAATTTTTATTATTTCTTGGTGCTTTACTTTTTCAAATGCCTTGGTGTAATCTATGAAACATAGGTATAGATCTGATTTCACCTCTATGGCTCTTTCTACTAAAGATCTTATGATATACATGGCATTGCTTGTTCCTTTATCTCTAACAAAACCACACTGTTCATCGCTTATTTCTGGACTGATTTTGTTTCGCACTCTTCGCATGATGAATCTTAGTAATATCTTAGTCATGTGACTCATAAGGCTTATTGTGCGATGATAATCGCATTCAATCGCACCCGATTTCTTTGGTAGGGCTATGAATATTGATTTGAGCATGTCTTCTGGTATATATCCGCTGTTGTAGATATCATTCAATATTATTGTTATTAATTCTATTCACCCAAAATCAGCCATGGCTTCAATCTCTCCTTTAGTTATACTATCTGGTCCAGGAGCTGTGCCTGCTTTCATATTGCACAAGGCGTCTTCCACTTCTTCTCGGAGTATTTCTGGTCCTTCTCCATTATCATTATAAAGATCTTTAATGTATTCTGTCCATCGTTCCCTTGTGTTTGCTTGATCAATCAACAGTTCTCCTTCCTTTCACACCTATTAGGATCTTTATAATATGATATTTTTAGCTATGTCGCTGAACCCATGTTTTCATGCTCCACGTGATTGTCTGCCCACTTGCTGCTCATCATCAGATATGTCTGTAGTAGACATTGGTCCAACATATGGACAAGTTAAGCTTCTGTTGGCTGTGATCGTGAAGAGTGTGTGCTCTACTCTTAATTCTTGGTTATTCCAGAATAAAATGGTATTTGTGACAATGCCCTGCTTTGTCGCCAGCCTTTCTCTAAAAATTATTCAATGTTTCCCCACAGACTATGCATACATAAGTAGCCCTGTGTTTCCAATAGACTATACTGTATAACTAGCCCTGTGTTTCCAACAGACTGTACTACATAAGCAGCTTTGTGTTAATCACATACAATGTATACATAAATAGCCCTGTACTTGCCACAGACAATGGATATAATTTTCCATTGGCAAAGCAATATGAAAATGGTTTAAAGTCCCAACCCCACCCACCTTGTGCCTGATTCAATCCACATGAAATGGCTAAGTGTTTCTCACCAAAAATGAATTTGCCACTGGCTCAGTGTTTCTCACCAATAATGAATTTGCAACTGGCTCAGTGTTTCTCGCCAATAATGAATTTGCCACAGGCTCAGTGTTTCTCACCAAAAATGAATTTGCCACTGGCTCAGTGTTTCTCACCAAAAATGAATTTGCCACTGGCTCAGTGTTTCTCACCAAAAATGAATTTGCCACTGGCTCAGTGTTTCTCACCAACAAAGAATTTTTTTTTCGTTCGCCAGCTTTGACCTCTGACGAAGTCCCTAGAGACTAGGAACTGATTTTTGCGTGTTAATCCATTTTTCCCTGGCAGCCGTGTGCACAGGGGTCCCTTGCCGCACAGGCAGATAACTCCGCCTTCGGAGGTGCTCATATTTATTCCGTCGATGAGTAATTGACGTTTCAAGCCGGGTCACGCTGCTGAGACCAGGGGTGGTTGCCGCAGAGAGAAATCATAAATAAAAATTCCAACTAACCGGGATTTGAACCCACAACCTCTCTGTCTCATGGCCGACGTCTTGCCTCGAGACCAAGCAGCCCCCAGCAATGAATTTGACACTGGCTCAGTGTTTTTCACGGACAATGCATGTGACTCTGGTTCAGTTTTCCCCACTGGCTAGTATAAAATGTTCATGTCTCTTAGGCATACAGTCATTTCTATACCCATGAGACATTTCGGTCTATATTTATTCGTCAGTTACGCTGCTAGTTTCTTTTCAAGCAAAACGTTTGGTTCGTGTTCTCTGTTTCCCTCTGCCCCTTTATACCCACAATTTTTCCAGGTGCCATACATCCCAGCTTTTCCACTGCTCATGGACAAGATAATTCATATTTCCTTCTGATGATTGTAAGAAGATTTTTGTTGTGTTTTTGACGTATTTATAAAGCTCTAGTTTGCCCATGCCTATCTCGACATTCAACTGTAAAACCACATTTCAGTAGCCTCCACCAATGTTCGTATTTATTGACTGATTACCCAGGACTATGAGTGGAGTCTGGTACTATACAACAATGGAGAACTCTTTTTTCTTTATTAACAACAGTAGTCAAAAACGGTTTGCGTAACATAGATTTCATTCGTTGAAGTATAAGCCGATCACTTTGAATTTCTGAAGTATTTTTCTTTCTTTTGACAATTGCTTCTGTCTTTTTATGTTGGAGCTACGACATATACCAAAGCCATTAGACAATTATACATGAAAAGTGTTTAGATGAAGCTTTAGCTGAAAGTTTAAACATGTTTGTGGTTAAAAGCTGAAGATGGCATTCCCTGAAACTCTCATGTTTTACCTAATATGTTATATATAATATGTTACCAGCATTAACTACTAATGAGACCCATTTGGAAGTCCTCAACTTTGCTGATAACATAGTCCTCATCAGCAGTCAGATAAAAACGATGCAGGAAAGCACAAATGAACTATCATCAATATCCAACAAAAATTGGGCTTGAGATCAATAATACAAAGACTAAAGTCATGAAAAGCTTACTTCCAACAGATGATATAGTATAATGGAAAGCAAAATAGTGGAAGAGTTTGATCACTTTATCTATCTTGGATATCACATTCATCGGGAAGGGGACACAAGAAAAGAAATTAGAATCAGACTGGCTAAAGCAGCAATGTCTTTTGGAAGCCTTGAAAAGTTGTGGAAATCAAAACTCACCAGTGCACGGACACAAAACTTAATTCAAATCTAATGTACCATCAACCCTTACGTATGCATGTGAGAGCTGGGAAACAACAAGAGACATAGAAACAAAGTTGAACGCTAAGAAAATAAATGTCTAAGGAAAATACTTGGTATAGCGTGGAACGAATTCAAAACAAACGAGGAAATTAGAGAAATCGCCAATCAACCACTAATATCTTCAGTAATCAATAAAAGACGATGATCATATGTTGGACATGTGATGAGAAGAGATAATAACCGAATTCAAGATTGGAACTAAAATATCCACTTTGGGATAAAAACAAACAGCTGTTCTCAGGCTGTTGCTAGTCTCCAACAAGTACACCGTTGGGATGAAGACAGTGTTTGTAGATCGTCGGTTTGCCTCTAGGGTTATTTCCTTGTTAAGCAGCAGTGCTTGCATCTGTCAAATGATTTTTCGGCAACTGTAATAAAGAAAAATATTTGTAACAACAATTATAGTCTTTATTTCAATAAAAACGAGATTACGAGATTATTGTTTCAAGATTAATTTTGTTTTTGCATCCTGAAAGCAGAATAATATTTTCCTTTCATAATTAAAAAAAAATTCATTAGCAACGGATTGTTGGAATTATTCTTAATTATACTAAATGTATCCTGTCAACAGAAAAAAAAACTAATAAGTTATCAACTTTACTAACTTTCGTTCAGCACATGAAACATACTGCTATGAGAGGAGAGTGAACAGAGTCAGAACAACGAAGAGATTTTATTATTAAAGTGGAAAATAAGTCATTTATGAAGTAACAATCTTACTATATGATAAGGCTTGTCTAACGATAATTATAGTCTTCTTATCTAATCACCCATTATCAGTGATAGTTAAAATCTTGCTTTCAAACTTTACTCATCTATTGATACTTAACAGTCTTGCTATCAAACTCAAACTTTATAAAGATAATTACAGTCTTGCTACTGAATTCCACTTTGCTTAGATAATTACAATCTTGCAATCAAACCTCACCGTTCTAACGATAATTGCAATCTTGCAATCAAACCTCACCGTTCTAACGATAGTTACAATCTTGCTATCAAACCACACCATTCTAATGATAGTTGCAATCTTGCTATCAAACCTCACCGTTCTAACGATAGTTGTAATCTTTCTATCAAACCACACCATTCTAATGATAGTTGCAATCTTGCTATCAAACCCCACATTTTAATAATAGTTGCAATCTTGATATGAAACCTAACTATTCTAACGATAGTTGCAATCTTGCTATCAAACCTCACCATTCTAACAATAGTTGCAATCTTGCTATGAAACCCCACCATTCTAACAATAGTTGCAATCTTGCTATGAAACCCCACCATTCTAACAATAGTTGTATTCTTGCTATGAAACCCCACCATTCTAACGATAGTTGCAATCTTGCTATCAAATCCCACCATTCTAACGATAGTTACAATCTTGTTATCAAACCTCACCGTTCTAACGATAATTACAATCTTGTTATCAAACCCCGCCATTCTAACGATAGTTGCAATCTTGCTATCACACTCCACCCTTCCAACAATAGCTACAGTAAAATAAAGCCTCGCCTTTCTAAAATTAATTATTGATTTATCATTATTGAGTTATCAGCGGGTCATCATCATTGCACTAACAACATGTCCGTAACACGGACAGTAAGAAGAGTAATGAAAACATTATGAAAGTGACC
The DNA here is from genome assembly GCA_032433765.1 of Megaustenia siamemsis. Taxonomy (NCBI): domain Eukaryota; kingdom Metazoa; phylum Mollusca; class Gastropoda; order Stylommatophora; family Ariophantidae; genus Megaustenia; species Megaustenia siamemsis. Next base: position 83,455,727 of record JAVIAB010000092.1, read on the forward strand.
AAAGCAAAGAAAGAGCTCATTTCCAATATTAGGAAGAAACAATCATCATTTTTTGGCCGTGTAACGAGAATAGAATAGGTGGAATATATTGTGACAACTGGGAAAATTAAGGGAGGCACAGATAGAGGAAGAAAAGAGAAAAGATACCAGACAGCTTAAGAGAATAGCTTGACAGAAGGTCAACAACAGAAACGATAAATAATTGTCGAGATCAAAAGTTGTGGAGAGACATGATCACCTACGCCAGCAGGCATGGTACTTGATGATGATGATGATATACATACATACATATATACATAATATTTTTTTTCACGGATGACATGTTGTGTGTTACCGGGGCCTCATTATGAGGGAAGTAAAGAATAGTGACACTGTGACCTTCCAGGCATGTCGTAAGAGGCGACTAAGGAGATTGATCGATGGCTTGATAAGCTGTCATTGTAAAAAGGTAATTGGTTATTGGTTGTTGAAGGCCTCGGTATCACAGCAAACGAATTAAAATCCATAATTGCTCAACCGCCCGTGCCAGTGGAATCACCCGAATTATTAACGCATCTCCTAAACAAAGAAAGGTAACTGTAATCCCCATCGTAGCAGTCTCAGCACACGCCAAAAGACAGTAGTTAATCCGGTATGAAAATGATACCACCCCCCTGAGCTCACCATCCCTGAAGCAAATCGCGCCCCCCAGCCCCCTCGAGTTTTGGGTGTCCCTCAAATCTACCTTTTTTAGATCGATTTGATATCGGACGGTGTCCAGAAACCCTACCGGGACCCTTAAGTTTTTGGGTTACCCAAACTCGAGGGGGGCTGGGGGGCTCGATTTGCTTCAGGGATGGTGAGCTCAGGGGGGTAGTATCATTTTCATACCGGATTAACTACTCAGGAAAAAACAGTTAGAGAGTGTAGCTCTATAGATATATGATATGGCGCCAGGCAAAAATCATTGTGCGTGGCTAGTGTGGGGATCTACTACAACCTGTGGGAAGACGTGCAGGGGTTCGTACTGCTGGATTCATAATGATAGAATACGGAAAGGTGGTGGAACAACACCATGTATTGGCTGCGGCGTGGGCGTCTCAAACAAGCTTAGTCTCTGTGTAAGATGTGGGTACCATAACGCACACACCAGAGAAAGCAAGGCACGCACGAGAGCCTTTCACAAGGAGTTTACACGCCTAGCGCGGATCGAAATTTCCTATTAGAGAAATGAGGGCTAATGACTATAGACATACAACATGCCTACTGTTAAGCAGTTGCGAATAGAAGCAAAGAGTTACGGGTTAAAAGGCTACTCAAAGATGAGGAAACCTGAATTGTCACAATTAATCACAGAGGCCCGACAACAAGTCCAACGTGAGCGCATAGCTCGTGGAGTAAAAAGTGGAAACTTAACTAGACGATACCCTGCCATGTTTAGTCTTAACTATGATGATCCCCAGAGGCTGGAAAAGCTGCGTCATGAACTAAAGATGTTTGATGCTGAGATAACTGCTACATTGCGAGCTCGTAAATATGAGCAAGCTGTCAAGAAAAATCCAAAACTTCGACTGCCAGCTTTGAGAAAGTGGAGCGCAAGAATGAGCTTGCAAAGGAAAGCCAGTAAATTATTTCGCCCCCTTCATCGCAGCGGAGAGCCCCCGGCTCGCAAGATCGCAAGATCGCAAGGGAGGGTGAGAGAATACTTTGGGAGCTCATTCCCAAGACGGGGAATCACGAGGAAGACGGGTCATCATCTGGAAATTATTTCGAGGTCTATCGAGGTTCGTTGAAAATGGTAACACCCCTGTCGATCGTGTGATGGAGAGGGTAGCTGAACTGCAGACAGCTTTCTATCTCAGATATAGCTACACAATTCAGATCCGTCACATCGATACTGGTAAAATCATACTTTTCCACCCAAATGAACTTGGCAGTCGACGTGGCAGTAATCTATTGACCACACAGGCCGCAGCTCGTCAGTGGTTAGAGGAACAGGAAGAAAAGCGTTTGGATAATGAAAAGAAGCCCAATACAAAATGGATCTTTGTTCGTTGGGTACAAGTTGAGATCAAAGCCATTCTGACCAATGAACTGTGGTAGGAAACGGACGATTACCAGACTGGCTGCGAAACAAGAAAGGGCTCGTTGCGCTGGACGGCTACAACGATAATTTCTGTTTCTTCCGGTGCCTAGCTGTTCATCGAGGATCCAGATCAGACCGTTGTACTGAGAAAGCGCACGAACTAGCCAGATCTTTCTTTGGGGCAAATGTTGACCTTACTAAAACACCAAAGCTAACGTTCGCAGACTTTAAATTGGCCGAGGAGCATTTTCGTCTGGGCATACGAGTTTACGTGCCGAGTGAGGATGGTATCTGGAGGCTTATAAGACAACCGGCACACTATTCTGAAATAGGCATCGAACCAATAACGCTTTCTATCTACAACGAACATGCTTCGCTGATCACGGACATCAAGAAACTAACCAACACCTATGCTTGCGGACACTGTAATCAGCGGTGCACGCAGTCAACTAGCCTGCAGCGACACGTCACTCGTTGTCAAAAGGGGGAAACCGAAGTCATTTGTAAGGGTGAGAAAGTGATACGCCCCCAATCTGCCTATGAAAAAGCCTTCGATCCTAAGTCAAATGCCAGTCTCGCCTCGATACAGTGGATTGAGCACGAATCACAAGCCCGAGGGTTACACATTCACCATGCTCACTGTGGTCACGGTGGGGAGCGGGAGATCGCAGGTGCTCCTGTAGACGGGTATGAGCCAATCACGAGGACAGTGTTTCAATTCCACGGTTGTTATTTCCACGGATGCCCTGTCCACTGTAAGCAGGACGAAACTAGAAAAATAATCAAAAAGACACGCCAGGGAATAAAGGAGGAGGCCGTCTATGTTCGAGATATACTCAAGAAGACCCGTCAGCAAGAACGAAAAATCGTAAACGCTGGGTACAACTTGGTGGTCGTGTGGGAATGTCGAAAGCCTCCGCGTTTAAATATCCCAATGCCTGCAGAAAGAACTGTTACATATCCACATTTTATCTTTTATGACTTCGAAGCTTTACTCGACAAAACGCAGAGAAATAAAGCCACCCTCGACCTCACATACGAAAACGAACACACACCGATCTCAGTGTCGATAGGGGATACTCTAGACCGTCAACCAACACATATTTGTGACGCCGACCCAAAAGCTTTGACAAACAAATTCAGGCTAGAACTCCAGCGACGAGCTGCAATCTTAAGGGCTGAGGTCGAGACCCAGTTTCTACCAGACGACATCACTTTACTGTCTCAGAAGCAGCAAAATAAGATACGAGATTGGTGCTCGCAGGTCCCGGTATTAGGTTTCAACTCGGGCAAATACGATCTGAACCTCATCAAGCAATACTTTGTAGAAGAGCTCGCCGACACCTGTAAAAAAGTCTTTGTAGCCAGTAAAGGCACAAAAATAATGTTCCTAGTAACACCCGAGTTCAAATTCTTGGATATCATCAACTATTTAGGCCCTGGTGCCTCCTACGACAACTGGAGCAAAGCCTACGGGTGTCAGCAGACAAAGTCGTGGTTCCCATACGAATGGTTTGACAGTCCGGATAAACTTGCGTATCCAGGCCTTCCAGACTACCCTGCATGGTTCTCTCGGTTGAAAAATGCGTACCCCCTGTCTAAGACAGAATGGGGTGACTGTCAATGTATCTTCAGAGAGAAAGGAATGACAACTTTCGCAGATTGGCTACGTTACTACAACGACCTCGATGTAGGTCCTGGCATTGAAGCGGCTGAGAAGATGAGAACCTACTACGGCGAAAAAGGCATCGATATATTTAAAGACGCTGTGTCACTGCCAGGGGTGTCCCTACAGTATCTATTAAGGGGTACACCAGAAGGGTCCTTGTATGCTCCAGGTAAAAAGGCATACCCGTATTTGAAAGCTGCAGTAACTGGAGGTCCCTCGATAGTCTTCACCCGTTATCACGAAGCGGGGGTCACACGAATCCGCTCGCATCAAAATCCTAAAGCAAAACGCTGTAAGCGGGCAGTTGGATATGACGCAAACGCCCTATATCTTTATACAATGCTTCAGGACATGCCAGCTGGTAAAGAGAAGGTAATCGAGCTTAAAGAGCCTGAGGTTGATGCGCCCAGGGTACGTGATCTGGTCTTAAGCGGTCGATTGTTTGGTTTCGTCAGGTGCAAGCTTGCCGTACCACGAACACTATGGAAGAAATTCGAGGAAATGCCACCGATATTTATAAACCGTGAAGTTCCAGAAGCTGCCGTGCCTCAAGAAATGAAGGATTATTTGAAGCAGACAGGTCGGAAACGTTCTTCCACAAAGAAACTGCTGGGTGTCCTTGAGGCCGATGACATTCTGGTATACACACCCTTGCTTCGGTGGTATCTGCAGCATGGACTAGAGCTCCAAGCCGTATATACAATAATAAAATATAGCCAGAGAAATGTCTAGCTTGGTTCGTCAAGGAAGTCACTGAGGCACGCCGACTGGGTGATGTTGACAAAGAGAAGGCACTCCCAGCCGAAATACACAAACTGATAGGAAACTCAAGCTACGGAAAACTAATCGAAGCCTTGGAGCGACACACCAACGTCTGCTACACAAAAGACGAGGAAACCGTGGACCGTGCACTACGTTCAGCCTGGTTCGATGATCTCACCGAAATAGGTGATGCCTACGAAATAAAAAGCCGCAAGCCTCGGGTATGTATATACAGACCATTCCAAGTCGGAATCGCGGTGTATCAGTTGGCAAAACTTCGCATACTTGAATTCTATTACGACTTCCTGGATCGGTTCGTCGACCGTCAAGACTTTGAGCTCATTCAAATGGACACCGATTCACTATACTTCGCTCTGAGCAGCACAACACTAGAGGCTGCAGTTCGGCCAGAGCTCAAAGAAGAGTTTGCTAAGTGCAAAAAAGACTGGCTTTCTTGGGATACCTGGAGCGGACGAACTCCGGGCCTGTTCAAGCTCGAATTCTCAGGGCATCGAGCTATTGCTCTGTGCTCGAAATGTTATTTCGTCGATGGTAAGAAAAAGAGCAAACACTCGTGTAAGGGGATGTCAGCGAGGCTTAATAACCTGACATGGGAACGGTACAAGTTGGCTCTCTACGGTTTCAAAGACCGTGCTGTGAACCGCGGCTTTCGTATGCATAACGGGCAGATGACCACCTACCACCAAGAAAAGCTCGGGCTCAGTGCATACTACGACAAGCGACGGGTCTTGCCTGATGGGATCCACACGGAACCCATTGAGTACACCGCTGCCTAGTCAGTAGCGTATATATGCTTACCTTGGAACACTATAACATCCCCCACGCCGTCTCTCTTGAGATCCCTTTCACGTATACCCGTAAATGTATAATCTTGGGGACTAGAGGCGAGAACTATACTCTGAATGACCACCCAAAAGCGCATGTTTGAGGTACCAATTTTAACGACGTCCCCCTGCGACAAGCCCATAAGGGCCTCGTTAGTCGGAGGTGGTGAACCGGGGCACTGTTGATGCTGAGCTTCTACTAGGACTAAAGGCATAGATGGATTATCATGACGCGCCATGGGTTCAAATGATTGAGAGTATTCGTCCTCCGGACGGGTAAAAGCCTCGCGCAGCGCCTCCGGACGGGTAAAAGCCTCGCGCAGCGCCTCCGGACGGGTAAAAGCCTCGCGCAGCGAAGGGTATATATCATATACATGCATGCCTCGAAATTCTATAACGTCCCCGAGACGAGCACTAGAACTTACTAAGTTATTATCAAGCACACCAGTAAATCTAATATCAGAAGCATTCCAGTCCTGTGGGTACTCTACAGTTTGAATCACTACCCAAAATCGCTCCTCCCCATTACAAACTTTTACGATGTCCCCTGATTTCAATCGCTGAAGCTCTTCATCGGGTGGGGCCCAAAATGTGCCTGGGTGTCGACGATGCATTTCTTGGGCATCTATTAGGAACATTATTTCTGATGACGCCGTTCCGGCAAAGATTACATGAGTCTCCTTGGGTTCAATTGATTGCAAGAATCTTACCTGGAGGAAGCTCTGTCCCCTCAGGAACAAGCATCAACTCTTCACGCACAAACCCACGCTGTGGACCATCTTCCAAATAGTACACAGCAGGCTGGCCATTCTGCCGCAATACATTTCGGATCGAATGCAGGGTCACAGACCACACGGGGTCAGTAGCACGTTTTCGACCACCCTCGAGCTCGCCAGGCTGGTACAAATACCGAACCATTGCATCAGACGGGATCAGCGGCTCCTCGAGCCCTACAGGGCGTCCTGGAACGACAGATGAGGGTTGCGCAGTCACTCTCTGAAGTTTAATGGCATCCACAGGCTTCTTACCTGTCAGCCGAGTCGGCTCATTGTTTAAAGCCGCAACAACCGCAGGGAGTCGAGCCACCCATTCTGCAGACCGCTCAGAAGACCCACGGGCAGCAAGCAATAGCTCCTGAGCATACTGGTGACCAAAAAGCCGCTCGGCCAGAGTCCGGTTAAAACGTTCTACTATACCTTGGTCTCTATGGAGGTCCACACGCCCACGCCGTATTTCAGTCCCATGTTTTGCCATAAGTGATGATACCGAGCCCATGAATTCTCTTCCCGGGTCGACCTGAAGAAGCTTTGGAAAAACTAGAGGGCCCCGTTTATAAATCCTCTCAAGGGCGTCTGCAACCTCTTGTGAATCTTTTGTAGCCAAGGGCTCTGCCTCTTTGTACCGGGAGGCTATATCGACGAGGGTCAAGGCGTATTTGTACGTGCGTCGTTTCACACGATCATGCGGCAGATATAATAAATCCCCTTGATGAACTTCGTTTGGCGCAGTCACGTTAAAATGTGGCCGTGGTATTCGTCGAGGAGCAGGCAAATAGAGCTGCCATATGTCTTGTTTCGAGAGCCAGTCCCGAGCATCCTTTTTGCTAACTCGGGCTGCCGCAGCAAGCTTCGGGATGGCCGCCAGCCCACGCCAATAGCCTTGAGGACTGTAGTAGAATTTCTCCATGATTGCTGACGTGCCGTCGGACTTCTCTGCCATAGAAAACTTCTTCAGTTTAGGAATATTTTCTACTACCTCCTTCGCGACTTTTTTTTAAGGCCCATCCCGAAGCGTGATTTCGCAGCCATAATCGCAGAAACCGTCTTAGCATCACGCTTTTCCCAGTCTGGAGCATCTGATAGTGCAATCTGCGATGCGGTAGCTGCCAGTACATCATCCGCATGATTCCGTCCGGGGGTATCTTTATGGGCTGCGTAGGCAACGTCGTGGTTTAGACAGGCACGATCAAGACTATTCACACCCCTATAGCCCTGAGAGAGGCGTTTGGCAATCTTGGTAAACGGCCCGCAATATGAGTATTTTCCAGTGTTTTGAAAAGTTCCACCCGGGACATCTTCAGATGGGACCCCTTTGGGGAGACGCATATGCATCTCGGGCAGAGGTAGGGCATTCATGGCACTGTTAAGAAGACCAGCACCTTCGCTGCGCGAGGAGGACGCAGAAAGAATTTGACTCTTTCTAGCCCCACAGACCGTGCAAACACCTCTCTTAGCTGGTCGGTTGTTCTTTAGAGTTATAGTCTCCTCATTTAAAGTGGGAGTGTGTTGTTTACAGCGAAGGCAGTACATCTCTCCCTAAATATAGAAGTATGGAAATCTTAAATTTAGATCTTGATGAATCGAATCCACACGAGCACAAACACCATTGGCTGCTTCCTAGTAGCATCCGTTGTGTAATTTGCGGCCCGTCCGGATGTGGTAAAACAAACCTGATGCTCAATCTCCTCCTAAGAAAGGATTTCCTTAAATACAATAGACTGCATATATACTCAAAATCCCTTAGACAAGAGAAATACCAGTGGCTGCAGGACTGGGCGGATGCCATTAAAGCAGTCACTGGGAGAGAGGTAGCCTCGTTTCACAGCATATCAGATGATATCATCCCAGTAGAGAGTCTGAACAAAAACGAACGTAGCATTATGGTATTTGACGACGTTATGTTGGAAAAACAAACCCCCATCGAGAAATACTTCAGCCAAGGCCGTCACGGTGGTGCGGACTCATTCTATCTAACGCAGAATTGTTTCAGGATTCCCAAACAAACGATTCGAGATAATTGTAACATGCTTATCATATTTAATCAAGACACGAAAAACTTGCGCGCCATACATGACACCTATGTGTGTGGTGACATGCCTTTCGAAGAATTTCGAAACTTCTTTAGTGCGTGCACGCGCGAGCCGTACGGGTTCTGTTGTATCGATCTGACCAGCCGGACCTATGATGGTCGGTATCGATGTGGATTTGATCGATTCTACATACCGAAGTCATCTATTTAAAGTAGGGATGAAATCTATTTAAAGTAGGGATGAAATCTATTTGAAGTAAGGATGTGGCGTAAAGTAACCGACATGCGCGATCGTACAGCTCTCGTCCGGAACTACCTAGCACTCAGGGACCAGGCTCGGCAACGCCTTCAAACAGAAACACTAGGAGAGTCGTCTCTGCAGGAAGAGGCAGCCAAACTTTTCAAACCAATCACCTCACACCAAGCAGCGGAGATAGGAAAAGTCACAGCCGCAATAGAGCGCTTGCCAGCACCTTCGCTGCGCGAGGCTTTTACCCGTCCGGAGGACACCGACGGCACGTCAAGACAAGCCTACGCACTCCACGGAGCGGCACCTTCGCTGCGCGAGGCTTTACCCGTCCGGAGGACACCGACGGCACGTCAAGACATGCCTCTGCCGGTAGAAGATGCCCCCACGCTATATATTAGTCCCGACCATGGGTTGGATATTGAAGTGATAAGGCGCCACAGATTTAAGCCCCCCAGCGAGCTCGACCTCAGCGACACACAAGAAATTACCAACACCATCAATCGTGTAAATTACATCAACCGCCATGTACTGGGGGCGGAAAAAAAGCGTAAAGTCACCACAGAAGAAAGAAAGCAGCAATTAACGATGGAAAAGGACGCTCTAAAACAATATAGTGAACGTCTTCGCCTACTAACACAGGGTTACAGGCTCGTCCGATCTAGTGGGGCTACTTCGCTGCGCGAGGCTTTTACCCGTCCGGAGGACGCTACAGCTACCGCTACAGGTAGTGGGTTGAAACTGAAGGGAAACCGGTTTGGATCCCTCACAATCGACCCGCAAGCTTTGCAGGCGGGGAAACTGCGGGCGTTCGACAATGGAGACAATCTAGTGCTCGAAGCTCCGGCAGATGAGTCGCTTTACAATCTCCTTACAAAGCGCTTTTTAAAAACGATGCAATATACCCCCGAGGCTGTCAAAACTTTCCAGCGGCTGGCTGAACTTGCCGGCTTGCCTCTCCATGGGCGAAAGAGCAAAAAACACCAGCTGATAAGGTCCTCCGGACGGGTAAAAGCCTCGCACAGCGAAGGTGGGGCTTTGCAATATTATAAGGATCCAGAAGCGCTAGTTGAAAGGCTACAGCTATTAGCTGCCTCGAAGCGTGCAGGTAATACGGGCCTTGATAATGAAATTTCGGCTATTTTAGACGAGCTCCTTCGCAGTGGCGCGGTTCCTAAGGCTTTGATTCTCGAATTGAACAGAAGCCTCCTATAAGTGCATACCCCAAATGGAGTTTCAGTTACAGAAGATTGAAAGCCATCTTCGCCCTAAAGAGGGTAACTCTTTCGTATTTTCGTCAAACAGCACCGACTGGACAACCACCTTCTCTCCGCCCTTTTACCTCGAACCCAACAATAAGTACGAATTAGCTCTAGTCAATTTGGAGACATATAACGCTGTCCCCAACATTACAGAAAGTAATAATACTTTCGTCTACAGCCCAGACGCAGGGGTTACCTGGAAGACAATTTCATTACCAGAAGGAAGCTACGAACTCGCTCAAATCAACGATGAGATTCAATGCCAGCTGAAGGGCAGCGGTGATTGGAATTCTGAGACGCAGGCACATTACATAGTTGTAGGAGCAAACAGGGCGACATTACGTGCCAACATCGAGATTACGAACCCTAGCTACAGAGTTGACATGAGCAAATCTACCATTGCGTCGACTCTCGGATTCGAGCAGAGGGTGCTATCCACTACTGGATTCCATACAGGGGACAAACCAGTAGACATTTCAACACTTAGTAGCATACTTGTAAACTGCGATCTAGTCAGTGGTTCCTACCTAAATGGCACCAACCACCCCGTTCTGTACAGCTTCTACCCAGGCGTACAACCTGGATTTAAGATCATTGAGACTCCACACAATTTGGTTTATTTGCCGGTAAGCCAGCGTGGCAGTATTCAAAGAATACGCTTGTGGCTAACGGATCAGAATGGCTCTCAATTGAATCTCCGAGGGGAACGAATTACAGCTAGATTACATCTTCGGCAGATTTGAAGTAAAATTCTTACATTAAACATTTTGACTGACATTATAGAAAATCTTCTAAGCTACCATGTTGATAATTTCGCGGAACGTGGCAGAGGGAAACCGGCGGATGAAAAGACAGCGCTATGTAATCGGAAAAGGCCTGTCGGACTGGATACAACGGGCTATTGGGGGTGTCGGTAAATTCGTTGTGGCAAACAAAGGCGCTATAGCAAATGTAGCGGACGTGGCCGGTAAAGTTGCTAAGGCCGGCGCTACAACCGCAGCCTCAATTAAGCAAATCGCTGACATAGTCCGCAGCAAAGCACGCTCGTCCACGCGAGCCGCTACAGGGCCGGAGAGAGTTATCTCTGAAAAAACCTTAGAGATTCTGCATGGGCTTGCGGCCCCCACGACTGAAGCGGCACGTCAAAATATCAACAGTCGGATAGCAGGCTCGGGTTTTAGGAAAATTCTTTATTAGAAAATAGAATTGTTTCTATATCTGAAGTAAATTTCTATGGCGGATACACAAGAAATTACCGATGAAATGTTGACTCTTGTAGAGCAGACGCTTGTTGACGAGAGCATCGAGTCGTACGTCTACAAGGAGTATCACCCACAAAACCCCGCCACAATAAACAACAATCAGGATATAGCAATCGAAGTAAACTTCCAAGACGTTTACACACACCCGTCTAAAAGTTTTCTCAATGTTGAAGGGAGGCTAGCATCCGGCACAGAAGTCGACTACACACCTACAACGCTTGCTTCGCTCGTAAATAACGCCGTTATGTACATGTTCTCGCGGCTAAGGTACCGGCTCAATGATCAAGATATTGAGAATGTTCTCAACCCTGGCCAAGCCACAACAATTAAGGGCCTGTTGACATATGGAGATGATTTTTCAAAGGCCGAGGGTCTTAACATGTGCTGGCAAAAAGATACCTCAGCGGCGGCTGAATCAGCTAATACTGGGTGGGAGGCCCGACGGCAGCTAGTAGTGGTCAAGCCGAATCCAAGCGGGACGTTTTCGTTCTGCGTCCCGTTAAGCCACCTGTTCGGTTTTTGCGAGGACTACCGCAAGGTGGTTTATGGTTGTAAACATTCGTTGATATTATCTCGTGAATCAGATACCAAAGGCATATTTCGCGATGCTGCGGCGCCTAGAGGGAAAGTCACGCTAACTAAGCTTGCCTGGGTAATACCGCACGTCATGCCTTCTTTGGCTGCCAAGACAGAATTAGTAGAGCAGATAGCCAAGAAAGTTAAAGTGCCGATATCTTTTCGAGCTCTTCAATGCGAAAGATTTTCCGTGCCGGAAGCCAGTTCGTTTACCTGGACTCTCTCCATTACGTCGGGCACTGAAAAACCACGATGGCTTTTGGTGGCTTTCCAAACCAACCGCGATAGCCAGACCAGCAATCCGGCTTGCTTTGACCATGTAAATTTAACTGACATTCATGTGAGGTTAAATACCGATCAGTATCCTGACTCCGAGGAAAAAATGGACTTTGTACAGCGAAAGATTTCCAGGGCTTACAAGAGGTTATGTGACTTTAAGGCAGAATACTATGGTATTGAGGGAAGCGTGTCCTCAAACCAGGTGACTCCGCTCGAATTTATAGAATTATACCCAATCCACGTCATCGATGTCCGCAGACAGTCGGAGCGGTTGAAAACGGCCGTCCAAACCGTACAGGTCAGGGCGACTTTTGGAAACAACGTGCCAGCTGGAACCATGGCCTACGCAGTGCTCATTAGCGACCGCCTGCTGACGCTAGAGTCTGACGGCACGAAATTTAGCAAATTGTATTAAACAAAAATCTCCATCAATATACAGTATAGGAAAATGAAGTATACTCCTTTTGGGTTAACACTTACGCAGGGGCAGAAAGAATCATTGGCAAAAGCCGCCCATGATGGGGTAGGCGTTACTATTCGGCTGACGGTTGAGCAGCTTCATGGCGACGATACCCTGGGGCTCACTAAGCGCCAAATAGCTCACCTTGAGAAGAAACGCGCCGCCAGTGCTGGGGCCGAGCTCGATATTTCCAAAACACAGCTAGCGGCTCAAAAAACGGGTGGGTTTCTCCCGTTTTTGCCCTTAATATTAGGCGGGCTCGCTGCAGCGGGGTCGCTAGCAGGAGGTAGTGCGGCTATCGCGAAAGCAGTCGACGATAAAAAAGCGAGTGCTCGAGCCCAGGCTGAGGCCGAGCGCCACAATCGTGAGGTTGAGAAACAGCTTGCTGCAGGCTCAGGGCTGTTCTTGACGACGGGGCGCGGCATGTGCCCCAAATGCAAGGGTTCGGGGCTCTACTTGGCGCCCCAAAAAAAGTAGAACCCCTGAGCAATTTTGATATTGAAAAGGCCGGCCGTACCATCCCCCACTTTCGTGGCGTGTTTTCGCGAAACACCCTGCCTAACAAGATTTCTCAGAAAGAATGCGGCATAGTTAATCTCGACTCCAGCAGTGGTGGGGGCACCCACTGGGTGGCGTATTACAAAGATGGCCGTACGATTTGTTATTTCGATAGTTTTGGGTTGGATCCCCCCAAGGAACTCGTGGAATATCTGTCCTCCGGACGGGTAAAAGCTTCGCGCAGCGAGGGTCTTCCTATACAGACACAGACGTTCCAACTGCAGAGACCTGAAGAGGTTATCTGTGGCCACCTATGTCTTCGAGTGTTGTGTGAACTCGCAGCTGGAAATGCTTTTAAAAATGTGATCTTACACATAGCTAAACAGAGAGTGTGATGCCTGTGGATAAGTTTTATATGGGACATAGCACCGGCTGTGGAGCGGCGGCGGCCTCGTGGGGCAGCCCAGTCGGCCTCGTACATAGGGCTGGCGATACTATGCTTGGGGACCTATCATTGGGGGGCTTTCAGCTGAAAGACGTAGGGAACCCTTTAGAGGCTAGCGATGCAGCTACAAAAGAGTATGTTGACGCACGTGATGTCCTGCCTCTATCCGGAGGAAGTATGAGCGGTGCTCTCCATATGGGTGGCAACGAAATTGCGGGTCTTGCTGATCCACAAACAGATCAAAGCGCGGCAACCAAAAAATACGTTGACGCCCTCGTTATATCCACAATGGATATATTAAACGCTAAAGTCCTACAGCTGGATGGATCAAAAGCACCAACCCACGACATTAAGTGGGGTCATCACAAAATATCCGAGCTCGCCGACCCCGAAGCACCCCAAGACGCGGCCACTAAGGCATATGTTGAGGACACCATAAAAGATGAGCTCGTGAGAGCCTTGGGGCAACGCTACGATATATATGAGATTTCCTTGCAATGGACGTTATCTAGGACCTTATCGATCACCCCGATTGGGAACCCTCAGCTTACACAGGATCCGCGTAACGAAGGCAACAGAAAAGCAATCCTTTCCATAAGAGCGCCTGGGGTCTATAAGATTCAGTTGGTAGGACTGCGCAATGGGAGTATCCGCGAGTCGATTGACCTCTCGCTGCATATAGGCCCTCCCCCTGCGTTAGTGTTACAACATACGATAACACCCTACATCCATTTCAACACCTCGGGAGTGTGTGTGATATCACAACCCTCGTCTTTAGAATTATCGATATCGATATCATCTGTGCGACCACCCATCAGTAATAGTACAAAGTTCCTTAATATAAAGGCAACTCTCCTCATTGAAAAACTGCAGTAGTTCGGGTCAATTCAACAAATATATTAGTTTTTAATATCGAATATGCCAGTATTACTACTATGCCAGTAGACAAGTTCTTGCAAGGTTCAAGCAATGAGCACAGACCTAAGGTCTGGGCCACGAGGAATTGCTTCGCCAACCTCGGAGATGTTCGAGGATTCGATGATCCGGGGGGCGCGGGGGTGATTTATGGGATGGAGTTAGCCAAAGGAGGCCTTTATCGGCGGGCCGCCATAGAAAGTCATACAAGTGGTTTTGAACCCAATTGGGAGCTCAGGCTGGACCTAGCCATGCGCTATATAGATTTGCAAAGTCCGGCCGAGGGTGGTATTACAAAAGTGGTATGGCTAATGAACGCTGGCAGCATGTTTGTCGGCTATCGCCCGTCCGGCGCAGAGCCGATGACCCTCAATGGGCACGTTAATTCTTACTACCTGGGTCCGAAGGGAGTTAACGTTGCGAAGTTACAGGCTCAAACAACGGTTCCAAGAGACCTAGAAATCTTAAGAAAACCCCCAAAGGGGTCAGTGATATATCTAGAAATTGAGACGGGCAGTATGCTCCCCAGCGCCCCGATCGAGATTTTGCCTGGGGTGTCAATCAAGTGGAAACGCCCCGAAATGACGGGTTTGGTTATAAAAATTGGGGAGGGGAAGGCAGACCTCTCAACGAATGTAAGCGATTTGGAAGCAAACACGGTGGCGGAAAAAATATCACTAGAATTTATATTCAGTGGATTGTCGTTTTACTTTAAACGGCTACTTTTTAGCCTGTCCCCGGTAAGTGATCGCGTTATTGAGCACCTAATTAAACAGATAAAAAGTTCTGCATAAAGCTTTATATACCTGTTCTGCCTGACTATGTATCCCACACTAGACGCGTCAGTTGATCGGCCTGTCGACCAGTCCTACCGCATTCAAGAGGTTGTCCGCCTGCGAAAATGTTTGGAGGACGAGAGAGATAAACGGACGTCCCTATACAAGAAATATCGGCGCGGTGCTAATAGTCTAGACGGTATTGATACGGCACTGTTTACAGTCACAGCTGGGATGGGCGTTGGCGGTATTGCGCTTCTTTCAACCGTTATCATGGCTCCTGTAGCTCTAGGACTAGAGATTGGGGCCCTAGCTTGTGGCACCTTTGGGGCAGTCAGTAAGGTGGTCTCTCGTCAGCTAAATCTCAAGGCTAAGAAACACGATGAGATTCGTGTTTTGGCTGAAAGTAAACTAAACAGCATCACCGGCATCGTATCCACTGCCCTAGAAGACGGGAGTATCTCCGATGTGGAATTTAAAATGGTTCTTACAGAATTTGATAAGTACCTGCAGATGAAAAAAGAAGTACGCGCCCCTGGCGGAAAAAATTGGACGAGGAAGAGTTGTCGGAGGAGAAAATAAAGCAAGAAATCCGAACCGAAATTGCCAAGCACATGGCCAGTTTCAAGTCTTCATAAAATGTTTCTTCAGCTGGAGAGATATTTCCTGTGGCTACGCCTCTGACGAGCGTGTGATTCCTACAGCGCCTCCTCCCTACAGTTATTAATTATATTTCTCTTACACACACGGTTCTCTTTTTACTACCACAAAAAAATAACAGCTGCACTTGACACGAGATAACGTGTGAGCTAACATTTCCGATGGTTAGAAAATTATGAGCTATCATTTGAACAGATATGAATACTGTATGTAACGCATCGTCGTATCGGAACCACATACACCAATATGGATCCATCATGTGACATAGCAACTGAATTGCCGGACACAAAACATACGTCCGGGTGGCTATTCTATCTTAGCGAGCTAATGTCAGTACCAGGGATATGGAGGCTCGCCGGCAGGTGGCTCAGCTGGCGAACATACTTGCGTCGTGGTTATCTATGTTACGGCATGCCGCTGAGTATCAGAGGGCAGCTTCAAAATTACAACAATGATTTCAGGTTTGAGTATACCGCCAACCTTATAGTTCTAGCTATGAATGAGCTCGTGCGCCGCACAAAAACGGGGTCTCTCGAATTACATATCCAACCCTATAGTCGTGATTCAATCGAGTTTGGGCTACCGCAGGGGAGGGGAGAAGCAGAGCTCATGAATCTAATTCTTAAAGACGCAGAGGCATGCGGCTATCACATAGAGCACGGGATAGACAAAATAACGATTCAGGGAAAAAAATAAGCGTGCGCCTCCTCCAAAAATATTATCAAGGAAGTTAAAAGTGCTATGTTTCGGGCGGCTTTTCCGCAGATTAACTGAATTCCCCCGTTAAGTGAGCCACTTAACAGTCACATGCATATCCTCGGCTGCTCATCTTTTGTCAACTGTGATAACAATTTTCAGCTCGAAAAAATGCGACAAAACAGAACAACCGTGACACTCTTGTCACGGTTGTCACAAACGATTTTTCGCTCACGCTTTTCCTTTTAAACCCCTGTCACGTTACATAATTTTCTATTTTTACATGGATCATGTGATGGAGCGTATGACTGTCATGTGTTGATCATTTGCTTTCGCTGCGCGAGGCTAATTATCGCGCCTGCCGTCCGCAGGACTGCTACTGGCTAATCTTTATGAATTCTATACTCTGGTAAACGGTTCGAGGGTGCGCGACGTCTGAAAACTATAGAAGAGCCATCAGCTTGCTTTTTTTTTCTAATACATCATATCCATTTTGAAGAAGAAGTCGTATGCGTGCCGCACTTTTTAGCTCCTCTCAAAAGTGGTACTCTACCCATGTTATATCCTGTAGGCATATTAGAACACTACGGTCTACATGTCTGTCTAACATACAGATGCAGAGTGTGTGTGCTCGTTATCATGCAATTCCATCAGTAATACACAAGATCCCAAGGATGAGGTGCTAGCTGTGGACCTCTATAATATGAAGTCTCAATCCAATCTTCATCCTCTGAATCGGTGTCCAGCCCCCTATCATATCTAGACATCCTCCTACAATATTTAGCTAGCGCGCTCGGTTTAATACATGAATCTACAGAATAAAGCTTCCTCCACTCATTTGTATTTGTGCAAATCGCAAAATATTCTTCCAACACATCATCGAAGCGGAGTTTATGTTCACGTCTCAAAATCTCATATTGCAAAAGTCGTGGGAGCTCATCCAATGGTAACCCCCTTCCCAACAATCGAGTGCGCATGATTCTAAATATTGCCAAATCTTGAAGAGAGGTATCAAGAGACTCCATGGGAATCAATAGGCCTCTATAACATCGGCAAAGTCGATAGTTGGTTATGACCCCAACACCACAAAGAGTGCACGTCCGTGTTACAGTCCCTCTTCGCAACTGCTTAACAGTAGGCATGTTGTATGTCTATAGTCATTAGCCCTCATTTCTCTAATAGGAAATTTCGATCCGCGCTAGGCGTGTAAACTCCTTGTGAAAGGCTCTCGTGCGTGCCTTGCTTTCTCTGGTGTGTGCGTTATGGTACCCACATCTTACACAGAGACTAAGCTTGTTTGAGACGCCCACGCCGCAGCCAATACATGGTGTTGTTCCACCACCTTTCCGTATTCTATCATTATGAATCCAGCAGTACGAACCCCTGCACGTCTTCCCACAGGTTGTAGTAGATCCCCACACTAGCCACGCACAATGATTTTTGCCTGGCGCCATATCATATATCTATAGAGCTACACTCTCTAACTGTTTTTTCCTGAGTAGTTAATCCGGTATGAAAATGATACTACCCCCCTGAGCTCACCATCCCTGAAGCAAATCGAGCCCCCAGCCCCCCTCGAGTTTGGGTAAACCAAAAACTTAAGGGTCCCGGTAGGGTTTCTGGACACCGTCCGATATCAAATCGATCTAAAAAAGGTAGATTTGAGGGACACCCAAAACTCGAGGGGGCTGGGGGGCTCGATTTGCTTCAGGGATGGTGAGCTCAGGGGGGTGGTATCATTTTCATACCGGATTAACTACTAAAGACATAAGGCGAAACCGCGCAGAAAGTGAACACAGCCAACTGTTCCCTGTCATACGATATCATCATTCATCGTAAACAAGCGGGATATCGAAGCAGGATCAAAACGGATGAGACACACAGCTCACGGTGTGCACAGAGCACTTAACTCAGTAGCTCCTGCAACAAGCCGGACTTGGAACATGAGGAAACTGCAAGAAGGAACACTTTTCAGACATAGCCTTCAATGGTTCCTGCCGCCTATCCACCATATACCATGGGAGTTCACGTCCTCCCGAAAATGATGATCGTCATAGCACTTGATGTTAGGCCATCATTGATGACTCCAATTCCAAACATATCGACACACAGTGGTGGTAAGTTATCATTTCCAATCCAACAGAAGCCACATGACCAGTAGTTAGTAAAACCACAGAGAGAAAATGTTTTTGTGACCTTCACTGATTCACTCTTAGATGTGAATGTGTAGTTTACACAAGAGGAGAAGTTTTCAACTACAGTGATCCCATTTAAGGAAATTCTGGGATAGCAAGGCAAGTCTCCTTTATAGCAGCAGAACTTGATGTTCTCCGCTCCCTTCTTGTAGCTGCCGCCACACGATTCTGATGTCTCATTAACTTGGACATCATTCAAGAACAATGTCAAATTAACATTCCATAGATGGATTCCATAACATTCATCTCTGCTGATGAAATGCTTGGTGCAACAGTAGTATCAATCATACTGGAGGCTCCTGGTCTGTGGTCATCAATATCACAGACGGCACATGATGTTGTTATATTCAGTATTTCTTTCTGGGGTGTAAATATGTGGCACACACATGGAGAGTGGTTTGTGGTCACAGTAATCCCATTAAAGGCAATTCTAGGGTAGCATGTCATAGCTGTTTCAGAACAGCACAATCCTGTGATGTTTTCTGTGTTCGCTATAAAGCTGCTGCTGCTACACAATCCTGACCAATTATAGGTGTGGACATTATTCACTTGCAATGACAAAACTGTTTTGTTTACATCATAAACCTCTGGAAGTGAATCATTTATGGGACTAATAGTACAATTTATTATTCCTTCGGGGATATCTTCATTGAGTCCCCCCCCAAAAAAGGGCTTTGGTTAAAAAGCACATATGATTTTGAGTTAAACACAAAATGAGCCCACTTCTTAGATTGAAAATGATCCTTGCCAATGCCATCCGTTTGCACAAGTTAGGTCCTTAGCTACCAATGTCACAAATGTCTGAAATGAAGCCATCGAATTAACGACTTTATCTACAGCGAAGGTTAACGAACTGTGAACAAACATTTATGTTCAAACCCTTGAAAACATTTTCAAAAATCTGCCAACTCGCTGCAATAACATATATCGTGGTTTTCAATGTAAACATTGCTTAGTCCAAAGCTCGAATTAAGCTGCCATTTTGGTGCGTCCCATGACGTCATCCTGTAAAAAGGTATTGTTATGGAAACAGAGCCATAAGTTTTGGAACCAGTGATCTCTGCAATATGTGCCATTTTGGCACACAAGGTTTCTGTTTTTTGAGATTGTGGTTCTGCCCTATGTGCCGTCTTCGGCTCGAAAGGACGATAGATAGATAGATGTTGTTAACTATCCTTCAACCTTCTTATTTGTCTCAGACGTAATGTATCTCAGGTAACAGGTTGTTAGCATATCTCCAACCTGCTTTATTGTCTTGTTCATCATGTGTGGCAGGTGACAGGGATTATTCTTTATTCCCTTTTACATGTTCAGGGAGGGCCCTGGTAGCTATACAAGTGAACAGTTTCGATAATCTCTTCAAATCATCATGACAAAAGGGGAAACGTTCTGATCTAGACACTTTGAATACAAACATTATCCCATAGGATAAGAATCAGCTGGGCGCTAAGCAATCGGTGGCTTCAGTTTCAAGCTGTGTTTAGCAGGCATGTCGATACGACCCTTGTAGTTTACTTTCTGTGACAGCTGAATAATCCAAACACATTAGTGCTGGAACAAATTAACGGCTTAACATTTGCACGGCCTAAACGAGAAGCGCTCATGTGATTAATTATTCAATCTGTATTGTTCTTTTTAGCACAGTCTATCAGTGTTAATTACCTGGTAATTCTTTCTTTCCTCAGTGACGCAGCTAAATTGAGTTCTTTAATTTTTTTTCTTTACTGGTTCTCCATGAATTGTTATTTAAATTTGACTAAACCGTTCTTGAATTTTGTGTCTGTCTTTTCATTTCACGGGGGCTGCTGTAATGTTTAAAATAGCGTGCTTAACTCACATACAAAATTATTAGAATCATATGTCTAGCAATCTAAAGTTTTTTCAGTGACTCTTGGTCACAATATAGATCGAGTGTCAGCTTCTGTCCGAGTTGTGAGATGAAAGGCTGATATTCTGTTTCAGCTGAACGAGGAAATAACCTGTTAAAAAATTAATCAAAAATAGCAGTTTTAGTAGACAGCATCCATATTAAAGTTCAAAAAAGATTACATTTCTATCAGTATTTAATGAAATTATTATAACGTAACTTGACATTGTGAACTTGGCTATATATAACAGAATAAGAATTATGTTTCATTCTTCATTGTCCTCAATACACTTTATTTGCACGCGTTGTAACTCGTTTATTTCCTGAATTACCATACATGTAATGTATGAGTAACCATACAAGTAAGCCACTTAAGTTAGGGAAATCTTTTCAAGCAGGCGCGATAACATTGCTGTGAAGTTCAGTTGTTCGTAAACCATAGATTGAGCCCTCTTCAGATTGATGTTATCAATGGATCGATTTATTTTCAGAGTTACGTAAACCATCGATCAAGCCCTCTTTCAGAGTTAAGAATGCATTGAAGCCTTTTCTCAAATTTACGCGGATTGTCGATCCTACTTCAGTTATGAAAATTTTAATTTCATTTTCAGAGGCACTCTGACTATCTACCCTTTTCTGAATTATGACAACTGTGTATACTCTTTAGAGGAACTACCTATTCCTCAGTTCTTTCCTTTTCTCTTTGTTCATTAGTCTGTAGTTTCCTACACCGAGTGTAATAGACATTCTTGTTTAGAAGAATATTAAACTAGAAGCAATTGTGCATGACATTGGCAACGAAATTAATCACTGCCTTGAGAAAAATATATACCTGCACTTTTTATACCGCAAAGTCTGTGCTAGACAGTTCACATTTTATCAGAGGTTAACACACATATATCACCAGGTCGCATGTCCTTTGGAGAATTTTGCCACAGACCATCTGAAAGAATCTATGGTCCTAGCCAGAGCTCCAACTTCTTCTGGTGTCATTGTCAAGATCTCCTTCACGTCTTGAACCCATATTTGTCTGCCCCTGTTGCGTGACCCAGGAACAATGACTTCCATTACTGTTCGTTCTTGCCTGCTGTATCTTTTGACGCGACCACAGACATTCACTTTATTCTGTGGACGCACATTAAAGTCTGTGAGCAGCTCCTGAATCGATTTCCAGCCGAAGGTGATGAATTATTCTTCTGATCATGACGTGTGATGAAATATCATCATCAAGCACCATGCCTACTGGCCTAGGTGATCATGTCTCACCAGAACTTTCGATCTCGACAGTTATTTATCATTTCTGCTGTTGACCTTCTGCAAGCCATTCTCTTAAGCTGCATGGTATTTTTTCATCTTGCTTCCCTCTATCTCTTCGTTCCTCAACTTTCCCAGTTGTCATAATATATTCCGGCTGTTCCCTCCTGATTAGATGACCAAAATATTATGATTGTTTCTTCCTAATATTGGAAATTAGCTCTCTCTTTGCCTTGACCTCTTTCAGAACGTTTTCATAACTCTTCTTAGTTGTCCATTCTGTTCTCAACATTCTTCTGTAAAACCACATTTCTGCACCCTCCAGTGATTTTCATGTTTGTTGTCCTATTGTCCGTGATTCACATCCATATGTTAAGACTGGCTCTACATAACATTTAAGAACTCTTTTTCTTGTCTCTATTATCAAAAAATGGATTTCACAGTATCTTTCTCATTTTTTTGGAAAGCAGCTTTTGCTTGAGCCATTCTGCATCTTACTTCTGTTGTACATCTACCATCTGAGTTTTATTAAATTTGGTTGGATAATTTCATCCTAACGACCACAAGAAGCAGCATGAAGTGTCTACAAAAGCAAAATCGCAACCGACTGCTCAAAATAGCATTGGAACACTATTCAGGGATATGAACAGTGTTATTATCCATGATCCAGGAGTGCAAGGCCACAATTAATACCCAGTAATGTTTAACATTGTTGGGTGGTACTGCGTAGCGTACGAAAGTCCATTAGCAAGAAAACACTTGAGATGTCTGGAAATGTCAATTCCATCCGTCCCTGACAATTTCGCTCTCCCATATGGTTTTAAAGACAATTCTTGTCTCAGTCTGCTGCAAGGTTTTGGCCCCGTCCCGTTCATAGTGATGGTTTAGTCTTCAGTGATTATATTTTGTTTTCACTTCTTAAAACGCATCTAGGAGGAAAGAAATCTAGGAAAGATCAATCTCTGTAGAGCAAATAGGGTTTCTAACTACAACTACCACCCAGTTCTGTCTAGGCCAAACAAATCAGTAAGCTGATTTAACAATGACAACACAGGGAATACTTAAAAAAAAAAAACTGACAAAGTTTAGTGATTATTGCGCTGTCCTTTTCGCTCGTAGAAATGAAGGTCTCGGAAAAACTTAGGAAAACCCCCTTTATATGTTGTTGTTCAGCTGCTCTCTGACCGTTCCTCAGTCTAAAACTGTTGGTTGGTCTCTTTCTTTTACGTTGTTAATGTTGTTATGTGTGTTCGACCTTGACCTGTTCCCATTTTCGACCATGAAATGTATTTAAAAAGACCTGTCCTCGTTTTAGACCTTGGCATTATTTTAAAAAGATCTGTCCCCGCTTTCAACCTTGACTTGTATTTAAAAAGATCTGTCCCCGTTTTTCCCATGCTCCTTCCATTCAGTCACTCTTCTCTACTGTTGAAGTTCATGATTTGTCTGGCTGTGTTTAATGAGATGACGGTGTGAAACTGTCTCAATCATCTCTTAGCTAATGTCTCTGCCAAAGTACAATAGATCCATTATTATCCAAATACTATTTTAATGGCAGCAAACATGTTCAACTCTTCAGCCACTTTTTATTAGCTCATTCCTAGTTTGATTGGAAAGCTTGGATGTTGGCCTCAAGTCAAACTAAACAAAAATATTATTTCTAAATTCATGATCCGAACACATCCTCGGCTTAAGGTCTCTAATTATTCCATCAGCTCGTGACAACATCGCTTGTGCATTTCAAACTTAAGGCCTTATTTCTGTGTGGGTGCAAGACTTGTTCATGGTCATTAGCATATACTGACGAGAACTGAAATTGCTAGCTCTCTCCGACTGTTCCTTTTCTTGTCCTTTTATTTCTTCTTTCTTACTTTTTTATTTCTTCTTTCTTACTTTTTTATTTCTTTCTTTCTTACTTTTTTTCTTCCTTCCTTCCTTCCTTCCTTTCTTTCTTTCTTTCTTTTTTCTTTCTTTCTTTCTTTCTTTCTTTCTTTCATTCTTTCTTTTTCTTTTTTTTTCTTTCTTACTTTTTTCTTTCTTTTTAATTTGTCTTTGTTTTACTCAGCCTGTCTTACAATCTCTTCGTCTTTCTCTCCCGTATACTTGTATTGGTTTATCTTGTTATTCCTTTTCCAATTTGTACCTATCGGCCTACCTGTTTAGCTACCTATCTACTTAGCAAACTAACTACATACCACTGCTCTACCTTCCTGTCTCACTGCTACTTTTCTCTCTCTCTCTCTCTCTCTCTCTCTCTCTCTATCTATCCATCCATCCATCCATCCATCCATCCATCCATCCATCCATCCATCCATCCATCCATCCATCCATCCATCCATCCATCCATCCATCCATCCATCCATCCATCCATCCATCCATCCATCCATCCATCCATCCATCCATCCATCCATCCATCCATCCATCCATCCATCCATCCATCCATCCATCCATCCATCCATCCATCCATCCATCCATCCATCCATCCATCCATCCATCCATCCATCCATCCATCCATCCATCCATCCATCCATCCATCCATCCATCTATCTATCTATCTATCTATCTATCTATCTATCTATCTATCTATCTATCTATCTATCTATCTATCTATCTATCTATCTCTCTTTCTATGTGTCTTTGTCTGATTCCTGCATTGATAGTCACATTATGTTCTCACACATTTAACGCAGATTTATGTATGTTTATATCTATGTCTTTATCATACGTTGTTTACATATTGTAGATAACGTTTCTTGCTCTCACAGCTAAAACTCATTTCCTCTCCTTTTTATTCTTAGCCATTTTAGTGCATTCTTAGTACAAAGTCTGCTTATATTAAAACTCCTTTTATATTCTATTTCATTTTCTTCTCTGTATATACAAAAGACGTCAAAAAATCGTTTTGAGTAACTTTGAGAAAATGAACAACCCTGTTAACAGGATAAATCATATTTCTACAGCATGCCATTTTGACAGATGATGTCGGGACGTGGGTTCTGTGGGCAGGTGAATACAGACAGCTAGTTCACCCATGTTAAATCGTTGCCCCGTGATTTGCATGACAGTTTGTATGTTTTACCCACAATACAATGGGAGAAGGACCATGGGAACAATCAACATCCACCTGACTGACACAAAGCAGGCAATATTTAATCCAGTTCCCCATGCTTTATGTAAAGCCATAAAGTTCCATTCACTCATTTCTTAAATTACGTTGTTTTTTTTTTTAATTTAACTTGCAAGAAATCACACGATGTGAATCACTAAAAGAAATCACACGATGTGAATCGCTAATCGTCGATAAAGAATGAGTCTGTCTACGGGGAAATAATTTATTTCGTCATTTCCCTTATCACAGATAATACGGTTCGTCTTCAGCGTTCATTTCTAGATGAAATAATAGTTCTAATAAAGCATTCGTCAGATCGAGGCTGGTGACGTTTACCATACATCTTGTCCCGGTATGGTGCCAGTGATGGCCACAAGAACCCTCTCTGTTCATCATATGTTGGGCATGACTCTAACAGAAGCTCAGCAGTAATTTTGACTGTGCCATAGTGACATTTGGGAGCTGCGATAGCTCAGTGGTTAGTGAACTGGACTACAAAGGACAAGAGGTCGGGTTCGATCCTTATTCCTGACGGCTTCCAGGTTCACCCAGCCTTAAATAGATACTGGATATTTTTCTGGGAAAGTAAAGCGACACGGACGTAATGCCGACCACATTACCCAAACAAATCATGTGCCGAATGTCTGTAAAAATTATGGTCACTAACACCATTTCCGTATACGCCACTTGGTGTGACGGGGTACTTTACTGTTTTACTTGCACATCATGAGATCAGCAAAGTGAAGAGACATATATGTAATGTTAAAATAGAACAGATCTACATACACATAAATATGATCGTAGACACAGACGACGTATTCAATTCTCCGACGTTGGAAAATTAAAAGAAAGCAAAATTTCAGAGTTTTGCCGCAAAAATTGGCAACCTTGAGGTGACCGCGTGACAGAAGCGATTAACCGAATACCATTAGAATTCTGGGATAAATATTTGCGTCCTGAGGTGGATTTAACTCGCACAAGTTGGATCAATTTTTTGTTGTGCGAGTGGGTAAGCTTGCGACAGTCGTGGTTTCTTTGTGTGGGCGGATTTCCAATAACGTTTATTTATTTAAAGTGGTATCCATTTGCCAAAAAAAAAAAAAAAAAAAAAAAAAAAAAAAACTACACTACATAATAAAAGTAAAGTAAAGAGCCCCGTTTGTGGCGTGTAGCGAATATGATGTTAGTGACCATACGTTTTATAGCATATGATTTTTGAGATAATGGTTGGCATTACGCCTGAGCCGCTTTACTTCTCAGAAAAAAAAATTCGGGACCCATTTAAGGCTGGGTGAACGCGGAAGCCATTCTGTCCTTTGTAGTCCAGTTAACTAACCACTGATCTATCGCGGCTCCCTCTATACCACAAGGGCGCCTATAAATGTAACAGGGGGAATTATCGATTTGAATTTAATTGAGTGGAAAGAGTTGCAAATGACAGATTCAGCTGGAGACAGACAATAAGTAATAGCTTGTAAGCAGCGACTAAATTTTGAAAATGTCTGCCGATTCTAACCACGTACAAAGGAATAATAAAAAAAGAATTTTACAACGGCTCTATATCCATTATCACTCGAAACTGATAACAACCTAATATATAGGCCTATATATATAATATATATATATATATATATATATATATATATATATATATATATATATATATATATATATATATACCACATTCTGGTGACGGAAAGCAAAAAGAAAGGACTGAGCCTAAATAATAAAAGACAGAAGTAATGATAGCAAGAAGTAAAAGACTTCACCGCAATGCATAATAAAGATAAATGGAACAATATTAAAACATGTAAATGAATTTTAAATGTTTGGGAACAATGTAACCTCGTATGGTAGATATTCAACAGAAGTGAGATGCTTGATAGCTCAGGCAAAAGCAGCTTTCCAGAAAATGGGGAAGATACTGAGCAGTCCATTTTTGACAGTAGAAAAAAGAAAAAAATAGCTCGTATATGTTGTGTTGAGCCAGTCTTATCATGTGGACGTGAATCATGGACATTAGGACAACAAACAAGAAAATCACTGGAGGCTATAGAAATGTGGTTTTACAGAAGAATGCAGAGAATATCATGGATAGTTATGAAGAGTAATGAAAACGTTCTGAAAGAGGCCAAAGCAAATGAGAGCTAATATCAAATGCGAGGAAGAAACAATCATCATTTTTGGCTATGTTATGAGAAAGGAATAGCTGGAATATATTGTAACAAAAGGGAACATTGAGGGAGGAAGAGATAGAGGAAAGCAACGAGAAAAGATGCTGGGCAGCTTAAGAGAACTGCATGGCAGAATGTCAACAACAGAAATGATAAACTGTCCAGATCGAAAGTTGTGGAGAGACATGATCACCTACGACAGCAGTCACGGTTCTTGATGATGATGATGATAATGATATATAAACAAGTAGGAAGTTCCCAATCCTCAGAGAGCTGTTTGGAACCACATGGGGAAGCAGTGGGAAAATATTCAGTAGAGTTTACTAAGAGAAATAACGCCTGTGTCTAGGATATGGAGCATCCTCATGGTGCTCAACATCATACAGCGCGCTACAGGAGCTGAATAGAGAAAAAAAACCAGACACTTAAGATCATCCCAGGGACAATGAAATCACTGGCTCCTTGCTACCAGCTTTACCGCAGCATTGCAATTATTTGCCTGTTCCCTAATGAAATCAACACCTTTGCCAGAGATGAAGAAATTATGGCGAGTACCGGCATTGAGAGAATACAGGGATACAAGGTGATGATACAGGTAGAAACATTCCCATACATGCCGAGACATCTAATGAAGGGCCGTTTCCGGAATCTTTTATTTGGGCGACTTAAAAGAAGCAGCATTATCTACTACAAAAACAAAGAATTTGTAGACAAACATTAAACATACAAGGTGATATCAACCCCTTCTGCTCATATCAAAACAGACACCCCAGACAGAGAAATCCGGATTGCTGATACATACATATACGGACAGAAGTGAAACGAATACGTGACAGTGAGGTACAAGAAACAGTAAACAGCGTAAAAGTCACTCTCAGATTCTTGAGTGAAGAATACACACAAGATCTCCGTGTTAATTTATACATTGATGGATCAGCACAGAATGCAATGACGTTGGTAATAGGAAAACTGTCGTAAATCTTGGCTCACAGTGTGTAGTGTTTCTGTTTGATGCAATATTAGTACTCAAGACACTATCATCCAGAAAATTACCACATCTGCAGACCATAGTGACTTAATTCTGCAAGCATAAAAGAAAAAAACCTTTCATACTTAACTTCATTGACTTAAAAAAAAGCGGTCGACTGCATTCATATAGATTTTGTGTGGAAAATTCTGAAACAATATGGTATACCATAAAAAATCATTAATATTATGCAAGAGATGTATGACGGCTATCATTGTGCAGTTCGTACAACTGCAACTTGTATTACGCAACTTCTAGAGAAACCTATAAAATTGAATACTTGCTGTTGTGACATATTTATTTTTTCTTAAATAATACATGAATACAATAGTCTGTGTGCTAGAGTGTCCTTGTTAAGGACTAGTTATGTTAATATTGTTTACGACAACCGTTTGCTGGATCATACAGCCTTCTTATTCTTCTAACTTTCAGCTCTCTGTGGAGCACAGGTCTTCGACAAACACTTTCCAAGTCTCACATTCTTTAAGATCATTCCATGTCTTCCCCATCATCTTCATCTCTGCTTCTGTCTGTCTTCTCCAAGAATTCTTTGGTCTTCCTCTTTGTCTTTTCCCCTGGGAATTCCAAAAAAGGGTCTGTTGTGTAATACTCTCAGTTGCCTTCCGCAGTGTGTGTCCTATCCAGCGCCATCGTCTTCGCTGTATCTCTTTATCCACATGTATTTGACTGGTACATTTCCATAATTCTATGTTAGTGATGTTGTCCTGCCATTTCCATCCTTTTATTCTGCGTAAGCATCCGTTAATGAAAGTCTGTATCACTATGATTGTTTGCACGCATTTTATAATTTCATTGTTAATGTATACATTTAATGAGGATTTCAATTATTAAAATGATTATAATGAGCCTCAAATGGCAGGACAAAGTACCAAGTCAAATGTCCCGCCGCATTTTTTTCCCCCTGCCATTTTGACATTACTCTAAGAAGATTAAAATGTATCAGGCATATTAGAAGAAGGGACAGCAAATCGCCATGTAAATATTGTATTGGGAGAACATGGACAGTAAACGGCCTCTGGGTAAACCATAATTGAAATAAATACAAATTATGTCTGCAAAACATCCTTGAGCGAATTCTCATTTAGTGATAAAACCTGTAGGAAGCTTGCGAATGATCGTAACGAATGGAGAAGATATTTATGATATGATATTATCATCATCATCATCATCACGTGCCATACCGTAAGCAATCATGTCCTTCTAAAATGCTCTGTCCACTGTGCATCGTATTAATTCTGTTTTGACTGTTTTCCGCATCATGACACCAAGCTATCTAATTTCTTCTCTCTTTGTCATCTGCGATCTCTTTCCCTATATTTCTTCTCTCTTTGTCGTCTGCGATCCCTTTCCCAATATATCTTCTCTCTTTGTCGTCTGCGATCTCTTTCCCTATATTCTTCTCTCTTTGTCGTCTGCGATCTCTTTCCCTATATTCTTCTCTCTTTGTCGTCTGCGATCTCTTTCCCTATATTTCTTCTCTCTTTGTCGTCTGCGATCTCTTTCCCTATATTTTGCACATTGTATCCAAGTTTTCCAACTTCTTTTTCTCATGATGTGTCCGAAAAATGTTGATTGTTCTTTTGATGTTTCTTATGAGCTCCCTTTTTGTGTTGACCTCTTTGATAATTTCCTCATTGATTTTTTTTTTTAGCTGTCCGGGGAACTTCCAACATTCTTCTGAGAAATCCCATCTCTGTGGCCTCTAATCGTCTTTTCATTGTGTTTGTTTTACTGTCCATGATTCGCTTCCATAAATCAGAATTGGCTCTATATAGCACATATGAACTCTCTTTCTCACTTCTATTGACAATGACTGTTGCACAAGACGTAATTCATTTTCTGAAATGCTATTTTGGCCTAAGCTATTCTATGTTGTATTTTTTTGTAGTGCATCTTCATTCTGATTTTATTATAGTGCCCAAGAATTTGATGCTCTGCACTTGCTTCAGATTTTTGTCCCATTTATTTTTATTTTCAATGATGGTGATAATTGTTTCTTCAAATGCCCATTACTTTTGTTTCTCTTTCTATTCATACAGTGACCTTTCATGTTGCTTTCCTTCACTATTATGTCTATCATTTCATGTAGTTAATTCTCCGTCTCTACTTTTAAGAGTGATCCACATATCTCAGATTGTTTACGTTAATGACATTACATCATTAAAAAGTTTAATGAAGCAAATGTAGGACAAATAACAAGAGGTGAGACACCTCAACATAAAACCCCAATGATATTTTGGCAGCTAGACATGTCATTCCAATATTGGAATGATCTGCACTAAGGGAAGATTTTCGGAAAACTACCACTGGGCAATTCCTATTCAAGATCAAAATCCGGCTATTTTCAACCGCCTGTGATGACGTAAAAACCTCTATCTATCTATCTATCTATCTATCTATCTATCTATCTATCTATCTATCTATCTATCTATCTATCTATCTATCTATCTATCTATCTATCTATCTATCTATCTATCTATCTATCTATCTATCTATCTATCTATCTATCTGTCTGTCTGTCTGTCTGTCTGTCTGTCTGTCTGTCTGTCTGTCTGTCTGTCTGTCTGTCTGTCTGTCGTCTGTCTGTCTGTCTGTCTGTCTGTCTGTCTGTCTGTCTGTCTGTCTGTCTGTCTGTCTGTCTGTCTGTCTGTCTGTCTGTCTGTCTGTCTGTCTGTCTGTCTGTCTGTCTGTCTGTCTGTCTGTCTGTCTGTCTGTCTGTCTGTCTGTCTGTCTGTCTATTTGTCTGTCTGTCTGTCTGTCTGTCTGTCTGTCTGTCTGTCTGTCTGCCTGCCTGCCTGCCTGCCTGCCAACCTGCCTACCTGTGCGTCCGTCCGTCCCCCCTTTCCCCCCCCCGACCCTCCTTTCTAGCCAAAATAGTTACAAATAGAAGATCTTTGATGATATTTGTTATCAAGTATCAGATCGTGCTCCGTCCTACATTGTACCTTTCTACACGACCTTGTTCTCAATCTCTGCAATAGAGCTTACGCCTGCCGCATATAGTAATAACTTATTTGCTTTTTTTTTGGTTTCATTATCTCCTGTTTCTAGCATCTTGTGAATACCTTGCAACCACTACAGAAAAAAAATGACTTAAGAAATTCTATTAAAGATTAGATAATATGTGATCACTCAATCATTGTTTTCTCACGTGCTCGCTCGTTTCTTTCACTCCATTTTCTCAAATCACGCCTCTTAAAATTCCACGAACCACTTTCTCTAAGTCTGAAGCACTAAAGATGTCTGGAGAATGTTAAATTCGTCCAAGCCATTTAAAATCCAGTGTGGAACGTGTCAGTCGTGCCTTTGCTCTTTTCTTTGATACGCAAATCTCTATTGGTTAAGTCAATTCCGAACTGCAACTGTATATAAATGTCAGCACGACTTGAAACGTGTTTGTCCAGGATCTATTTCAGATATTGCTCTTTTTGCACCCAGAAATATGGGTTTTATTAATCACGTGTATTATCAACAAAACTATTGTACAAATGTCAACAAAGAATTATCTCTCGCCATTTTATCATACTTCACATAATAAAATGTGTATACATAACGAGAAAGTCACTCATATATGCCTACCTACCGCTGTTTGTCGGTTCGTTTGTCTGTCCGTCTGCTTGCCTACCTGTCCTTCTTTCCATTCGTTTCGAAGACATTACATAGAGTAGAAATTCTAGACTCAGTGTCCAACCAAATTTGTTATTAAGCATTAGACCTTGCATAGGGTCCAGTTGTATCTCGCCACACGGCTCTGTTCTAAACGAGCCAGTAGTGGTGTGTGATAAGAACTCCAAGGTATGGTGACAGCTTTACAAGGAAGGAGCACAACACAACACTGACGTTTCGGCCTGTGGCCTTCTTCAGAATGCAGGGACAACAAACGGTGAAGCACAAATATCTATAACTACATGTCTGATGATAAGGTAAGGGTGAGGTGGACAGAGAGAGGAAAGGTAAAATGTTGAGATACAGAAAAGAGAGAGAGATATGTGTGTTACATGAGGTGAGACAGGATGAGTGTAGCGATAAATACAATCGTAAGATTAAAAATGAGAAGGATTTGTCCCTGTATTCTGAAGAAGGCCACAGGCCGAAACGTCAGTATTGTGTTATGTTCCTTCCTTGTAAAGCTGTCACCATACCTTGGAGTGCTTATTACACCCCACTGCTGGCTCCTTGCTGTCAGCTTTACCGCAGCATTGCAATTATTTGCCTGTTCCCTCTGTTCTAAACGAGTTTGTCTACCTAGTCGAGGGAGGTAATGTCTGCTCTTGTTCCTTCTCCCCTCATTTTTATTTTTAGTGTTTCTCTTATGTCATATCGTTTTTCTTTTACCCTCTGGTCCCATCTCAGGGCCTGATTTGAGAATCTCTTTGCTGTCTCTTCTCATAATGTGGCAAACAAATGACCACCACCCCTTGATTATCTTTATTCTTGGATGTTGTATCATTAGATCGCGCTTACCCACACCACATCACAGGCACACTAAAATTTGTCTATGAAAGGGAAACAAATACACAAAGAAGGAATGTGGTAGTATTGAGACGTTATTTATTTACATGCTTGTACGTTCCATAAATAGGTTTTTCATTGCCACGAATACCGTAGAGAAAATAATTTCTGAAGGTATGAATTGGGCTTTTCAAATTGCACATCCCGTAGAAGAACGAGACTTGTTTACAAAATTAAATTCAGATGATAATGGAGTCATTAGAAGAGAATGTTCATTTAATTTATAAATAAATATTGGAGCATTGTATGGACTTGATATAGAGAATAATGTAACAGAGAATGACAAAGTTGTGTTGGGGTAATTGCGATGTAAAATATTACTTTTTAAAATGTTTTTTTATTCAGTTTAAAAGAATAGCAAGAAATGAAGCGCGTGGAGGATCCAGTGTTGTGTTCATAATTGCTGTATGAACTGTATCTTGTTGCCATCTATAATTCTGTGAAGTAAAATCATGCTTGTTTTTTTTTGTCTTCTTTTTTTTCCGAACTTATTTTCTCATTAATCGTTTGTTCAGAAATGTTCTGTCAATTCTTATTTTAAGCATAATGAAGGTAAAGTATGTCCTTTGAAAGGGTGAGGGAAAAGGGGAGGGGGGAGTATTAAACTAGGCTACAACGTTTAGGCTAGTATTTTCTTTCACCTCACTGTCGATATCGTACTCAAGAGAGTGAGAGAATGAAAAGAAAGTGTCCCGTTACGTCACACTGTGGTGTAGAGGGAATAAGGTGTTGGTGCCCATAACGACTTTCGGTACATTTACCGCGGTAATGTGGTCGGTATTACGCCAGTGCCGTCTTTACATAGAAGAATGATCTGGTATTTAAATATCACATTTAGTTTTCAGTTTCAATTAGAGTTTTGTCTGTAAACATCACATTTAGTTTTCAGTTTCAATTAGAGTTTTGTCTGTAAACATCACATTTAGTTTTCAGTTTCAATTAGAGTTTTGTCTGTAAACATCACATTTAGTTTTCAGTTTCAATTAGAGTTTTGTCTGTAAACATCACATTTAGTTTTCTATTTCAAATATTAGAATTTTGTCTTTAAATATCACATTTAGTTTTCAATTTAGATGACTAGAGTTTTTACTGTAAACATCACATTTAGGTTTGAGTTTCAATGACATGGAGCTTAGTCTGCAATCAATGAAATAGAGTTTCGTCTGCAGTATCACATTAATGATATAGTTTCGTCTGTAATATAACGTCAATGACATAGAGTTTCGTCTGTAATATAATATCAATGACATAGTTTCGTCTGCAATATCATATCAATTATAGAGTTTCGTCTGTAATATAACGTCGATGACATAGAGTTTTGTCTGTAATATAACATCAATAACTTATTGTTTCGTCTGTAATATCGCATCAATGACATACAATCTCGTCTGTAATACACCAGTGACTGAGAGTTTCTTCTCAAATGTCACATGTACTCTCAATGCCATCAGGATGTATTTCCCCCATATTTAATGCTTACATTAATATGTGTTCCCACCTTCACAATCCCATTTTACCATCTCATTCCCAACATAGCGCCTGTTTTTCACTTTAGACGAGCCCACGCTTATGCCACTAAACATATTAGGGAGGCTTGCTATAAACATATTTGTACGCTCTTAATGCTGAACATTCTTGGCACATTCTTTGATCCTTACCTGTCAAAGAACATTGTTCACGTAAGCAAGTACGCGTGTTTGAGTTTCCTGTAACCGAGTCAGCTGCATTTTTGGCTTTCACATTTAGGCTACCTCTGCGGCATACGATTCACTTTATGCATGTCTTCTTTATAGATTTGCCAAGTTGGATGGTTTTCTCAGACTTATCGTACAGCAGACTGTATGCTTATTAGGATGTGGTTTGGCAAGTTTTACATTCTTTTTCTCTATATTTTGTACACAAACGTGTAAGTTTAATCTTTTGATATTCTAGCAGTAGTTTAACACAATCTCATTCTTTTCATCTTTCTCTTGTTCCATCTTTCCCTTGTTCTATCTTGTTTTGCTTCCTATGTCACTTAATTTATTTCTTATGCTCTGTCTCTCTTTCTTGATTCATGTTTCTCGCTCCATCTTGCTCTTAGTCCGTCTCTTTATTGCTTCATCTCACTTGATCAGTCGCTTTTCATTATATATCACGTATTTCTATTTATATTTCTCTTAGTCCATCTCTTTTGCTACATCTCTCTGGTTCCAAATCAACGGTGCTCTATTTATTTGCTGTAATTATATTTTTTTCTTTTCAATCCCATGCTCTATCACTTTGTTGCACTATCTCTTACTCCTTCTCTTTACTAAACCTGCATATCTCTCTCTCTCTCTCATGTTTCATCTCTCATGCTCTACTTCCCATGTTCCATCTCCCATGTTCCATATATCTTGCTCGATCTCTTGCTCGATCTCTTGCTGAGTCTCTTTCTCTTCAATCATCTCTCTCTCCCATGTTCCATCTCCCATGTTCCATAAATCTTGCTCGATCTCTTGCTGAGTCTCTTTCTCTTCAATCATCTCTCTCTCTCCCATGTTCCATCTCCCATGTTCCATATATCTTGCTCGATCTCTTGCTGAGTCTCTTTCTCTTCAATCATTTCTCTCTCCCATGTTCCATCTCTCATGCTCTACTTCTCATGTTCCATCTCTCATGTTCCATATTTCATGCTCCATCTCTCATGCTCCATGTCTCATGTCCCATATGTTTTGTTCCATTTCTTACGTTCCATATATCTTGATCCATATCTTATGTTAAATATATATTGTTTCATCTCCCATGTTCCACCTCTCATACTTCATATCTCATGCTCCATATATCTTGTTCCATCTCTCATATCCTACATCTCATGCTCCATCTCTCATGCTCTATATATTCTGCTCCGTCTATTTTTCTTCCATCATTTCTCTCATGCTCTACCTCCCATGCCCCATCTCTTAAGCTCCATATCTTGCTCTATATATCTCTCATGTTTCATCTATCAAGCCCCATCTCTTGCTCCATCTCTCTTGCTCCATCTTTCATGTTCTATCTCTCATGTTCCGCCTCTCAAGCTCTATCTCTTATGTTCCATCTCTACTGACCAATATTTTATACCCCGTCACTCATGTTCCTATCTTATGCATCATTTCTCATCAACCAACATAGAACTGGAGTCGTCAGTCGCTGGACACTGAGGGAATTGCTGAGGAGGGGATCTGAGCACCTATAGACATGTTCGGAGTGCAGTGATGATGACCCACAAATACCTCAATAACTCAATTCTCTTGCTCCATTTCTCTTTATCCATATCTCTTGCACCATCCCTCTTACCCCAAATCTAATGTTCCATGAATCTAGTTCGCACCATCTCTCATGCACCATCAGTCTTGCCTCATCTCAAATGTCCCACCTCTCATGCCCCACCTCTCATGCCCCATTTCTCATGCTCCATCTGTCTTTCCCCATCACTCATACCCCTTCTCTCATGTCCCACCTCTTCTTCCATCTCTCTTGTTCCATATCTCACGTTCCATCTCTCATGCCCTATGTCTCATACTATCTCTCTTGCTCCATACCTCATGCGTCCTGTAGTGCTCTACCTCTTGCTCCATCTCTCTTGCCCCATGTCAAACTCCATGCATCTCCCTTGCTCCATCTCATGCACCATACATCTCCTTGCTCCATATCCACTGCCCCATCTCTCAATTTCCACGCATATCCACTGCTCCATCTTCTATGCTCCATATGCCATGCCCTATCCTATGATCCACCTCTTGCTCCATCTCTCTCTTGCTCCGTGTCTCTCTTGCTCCGTCTCTCTCTCTCTCTCTCTCTCTCTCTTCCTGCTACTCTTTTTCACATTCCATCTCTCATGCTCCATCATTAATGCTTAATCTCTCACGTTTTATGCTCCACTTCTTGCTCCATCTCTCTCTCTCTCCATCTCTCTCTCCATCTCTCTCTCTTGCCCAATCACTCTTTTGCTGTTTCTCTCACTTTCATTCCTTTCTCACTTTCCATGTCTCGTGCTCTATCTCTTGCTCAATCTCTGGTGTTATATCATTCATGCTACATCTTTCATGCTCCGTCTCTAATGCTCCATCTCCCGTGCTCCATATCTCATGCTCAATCTCTCTTGCTCTTTCTCTCATACTCAATCTCACGATCCATGAATCTCTTCTCTTGCTCCATCTTCCTTGCTCTATCTCTCTTGCTCCATTTCTCATATTCTATCTCTCATTTTCTCATTTTCAGTTTCTCACGTTCTTTCTTTCATGTTCCATCTCTTATGCCCATCTCTCATGGCCAATCTCTCATGATCCACCACTCTTCCTCTAGCTCTAGTGCTTAATCTCATGCTCCGTACATCTCTATTGCTCTATCTCCATTGCTCCAAATCTTATACGTAATTTCTTTCTTTTCCATTTCTCTTTCTCCATCTCTTTTACTCATTTTCTCTTGTTCCATTTCTCATACTCCATCTCTCATGCACCTTCTCTCTTTTTCCATTTATCTTGCTCAATCTCTCTTGATGCATCTATTTCTCTTGCTTCATCTTTCTTTCTCTCTCTCTCTTTCGCTACATCTCTCTTTGCTTCATTTTTACTCTATCTCTTCTGCACCACCTCTCATGCTCCATTTCTCTTGCTTCTTTTTTATATTTGTACTGTGTCTCTCTTGCTCCATCAAAAGTTACTCCAATTGTTTTACTGCATCTCTCTTGCTCCACATCATTGTATGTCTTGCTCCATCTCTACTGATTCATCTCCGATTCCATCTCTCTTACACAATCTCTCATGCTCAATTTCTCTTCATTCATTTTTCTGTTTCTTCCGTGTCTTTCTTACTCCATCAATATTGAACCAGATTTCTTGCTGTATTGCTCTAGCTCCATCTCTCTTGCTCCACTTCAATACTCTCCTTTGCTCCTGCTCTCTTGCTCCATCTCACATGCTCCATCTCTCATGCTCTATCTCTCATTTGCCCAAACTCTCTTATTCCATCTTTCTCTTTTACTTATATTTCTCTAACTCTTCTCTCTAATTCTAATTACATCTCATTCGTGCTCCATTTATCTCAATCACCATAACTTCACACTCCCCAGTTCCCAGTCATTCTATTCTATATTTCCCCCTCCTATCGCTCTCATAAACACAACAATAATAACTGTCCCTCCCTCTTTACCTTGTAACGACAACAGCTTGTAAGTCATTATTATTATAAATTCTCCGTTTTCCTATTTCGGGTTTATCTGCGGAAGAGTGCCCCAAGTGTCCAACAATTCTCCAATTGATTGTTCTTGAAATGTCTATGTATATTTTCACCCCAAATCCACTGCAGTAACATTAACATTGTTCAGATATGTTCTGAGTGTGTCACCTGTCTAACTCTAACATCTTCCTATTATGTATTTAATCTCGATTGCGCTTGTTTATCGTCTCTTAGTTTTGTTCGAAAAATATCATCTATCTAACAAAAGTTAATGCCTAGTTTAATTAATATTTAATTAATAAAAGCTTATCTATGCATGAATAATTTCTATCCTATTAAATGCCCAGCTTTTTCTTTGCGCTTTGACATTCAACAAGCTTACGTCACGAACAAGACAGCGCGTTTGACGTCACTAGTTCCCGACAGTTTGACATGCTGGGTTTCTTGTTTCTTCTGGATGCCATATTTGTATTCTTTTAGTTGTTGAAAATGATGCAATCTCGCATGTTGTGTCTGTTTGTGCACTCCACAATCGCAAATTGCAGTGTCCAGTCATTACAATGACCAGTTCCGAATCTTCAAAATCGTGGCCTATGTCTTTTTTAGACTGTCATATCCTGGCTCATTATTGACGCATGTGTACATTTCATGCACTCAACCATTCCTCGATTAAGCGTTAAGTGACCAGTGAGACGAAGTCACAATAGAAGTGTTGAAAATAACGGTAGATGGCATTGTCCTCGAATGTTTTTTTTTTTCCCCGACGGTACCTATAGGAAAGTCCACGGCTAAATATATCTGACCCGCAGGTTGAGTGGGTTATTCCGAAAATACCCACAAATTTGTGTCGTAGTCAGTTATAGAAGCTATAGACGGTTGACGTCATTTTACCCACACCCGTCCCTGCTCATAATGCTAAAAACGTCACAAGCTTTGGATGATCCCTTTCAGCGGGCGGAACTGAGATTTCGTTGGCCATGAAGAAAGTCACATATTACAGTTATATTGAGGTCATTCAATACAAAAGGAGAAGAGGTCGGGTTCGATCCTGATCGTGGGTTTCCGGGTTCACCGAGCCTTAAATGGGTACCGGATTTTTTTTTTAATGGGAAAGTAAAACGGCAAAGGCTTAGTACTGACATCGTTACTCCACAAATCTTATGCCCACGAACTGTAAAAAATTATGGTCGCTAACACCATATTCCCTATACGCCAATTAGCACGACGGGGCACTTTACTGTATGTTTTTATTTTTACATGCAATGCAACTTGTTTAGGGCATATAATTGAATGAAGGAAAACAAGTGACAGTCAAAGCACGTGCTGGTGTAAAGCGAACCGAGATTGATGATGAAGAAGATGTTGAAGTAGATGTTGAGTAGATGTGAAGTTTAGATGTTGAAGTAGATGTTGAAGTAAGAGAGTTTGGACAAGATGTTGAAGAAGATATTGAGGAAGATGTTGAAGTAGCGATTGAGGAAGATGTTGAAGAAGGTATTGAAGAAGATGTTGAAGAAGAGATTAAGGAAGATGTCGAAGAAGGTATTGAGAAGATGTCGAAGAAGGTATTGAAGAAGATGTCGAAGAAGGTATTGAAGAAGATGTTGAAGAAGAGATTAAGGAAGATGTCGAAGAAGGTATTGAAGAAGATGTCGAAGAAGGTATTGAAGAAGATGTTGAAGAAGGTATTGAAGAAGATGTTGAAGAAGGTATTGAAGAAGATGTCGAAGAAGGTATTGAAGAAGATGTTGAAGAAGGTATTGAAGAAGATGTCGAAGAAGGTATTGAAGAAGATGTTGAAGAAGGTATTGAAGAGGATGTTGAAGTAGATATTGAGGAATATGTTGAAGAAGGTACTGAAGAAGATGTTGAAGTAGAGATTGAGGAAGATGTTGAA
Organism: Megaustenia siamemsis; assembly: GCA_032433765.1. Taxonomy (NCBI): domain Eukaryota; kingdom Metazoa; phylum Mollusca; class Gastropoda; order Stylommatophora; family Ariophantidae; genus Megaustenia; species Megaustenia siamemsis. The sequence goes on from JAVIAB010000092.1 coordinate 83,495,189, forward strand.
GAAGGTATTGAAGAAGATGTTAAATAAGGTATTGAAGAAGATATTGAATAAGATATAGAAGAAGATGTTGAAGAGACTGAAGAAGAGATTGGGCGAATTTTAAAGAAGAAAATGTTGATTTTGTGAGAAATGAAAACAAAAATATACATGAAGTGAGTGTATGTGTTTGTGCTTGTGGCTCTTAATTGTTGTGATAACTGCCTGACACACCTTTCTGCTGATCTCTTACCATTTGGTTGAAGGTGCCCTAAACAATACTTTTGTTGTTCGTGAGTGTATACAGTACCTGCGAGTTCATACAGGATAGTTATAAAATGTGTTGTAATACTCTGTAGGAGCGAGTGGCTCAGCGAGTAATAACCGCCTGCTATATTATATAAGATATGATAAATCACGGTAGTGGATAAGTGCGCCTGTCCACTGTCCTGATTGGCGTGTGCACTGGTACGAGTTTATGTTCACCCGGCCTCATAAATTGGTTACAAGCGAGAGATTGGTAAGAGACGTCGTCGTGGTGTGGGACAAACCACATCGTCAATGTGATCATAACAGATATTGTTCTATCTCATGGAGAAATATGCACCTAACACCATATGGCATACTCGACACGTCTTGACGATGTTTAGTTTATTTGAAAGAACATTAATTAGCTCACATATTGTTGATGTGTACTCTGCACTCGGAAACATGTGCGAAAAGAACAAACACATTTATCACACATTTCCAGCTAGATTAGTTGTTCGCGAACTTACTGAACCAAGGGTTATTTGTTTCCATTACTTTGCCGTTTTACCCAATTGGTTCCACACAGTCAGTTGTCCTCGCCGTCTCCTCGATTTCTGACGACATTATGCTGTCGTCCTGTGCTCATTTATGTGATTACTGCAACCTTTTAAACCTTATGAGAACGAATAATCATTTCTTAAAAAAATAAAAGAACGTTTCGACAAGTACCCAGTTTTGATTGCTTCTCTGAATAAACTTTATTGTCGTATTAACTATCTCCGTCAACTAATCACAGTTTTAAAATGGTTTTCTTCTTTTATGTGGATATCATTGCGTCGTGGAGGAAAGTGTGACCTACAGTTAGATCGATCCTTTGTCGTCAAGTCAACTTTTATTATTACATTCTTTACCAATTGTTTACCTTTGATAAAGCTTCCAACGTCTTCGCCCGTCTTTCTAGGCGTGTTAGCATAACAGCAAACTAACAATTAAAATAAAGCTGCAGTTCACAACACCTGCATCGTTAGTATCGTTCTGTATGGCAGCGAATCATGGACGGCTTATGCAAAGCAAGAGAGAATGCTAAATGTATTCCATATGCGATGTCTGCGCCGTATTCTTGGTATCACATAAAAAAGGCTAAAGTGACAAACTTGTAGGTACTCATCGGCACAGGCTTCCGGAAAATCTACACGCTGCTCAAACAACGTACGTTACGCTGATTGGCCACTTACACCGTATGAAAGATGGCCGCATACTAAAGTATACACTTTATGGACAACTAGCAGATGGCAAAAGAACTAGGGGGCACCCAACACTTCGATGTGTGTAAACGTGACATGAAGATTCCGATTATATATCCTGCAGGCTGCGAAGAAATAACTGCAGACCACAATTCTTTGGAAACACACTCTAAAGCTCCAACTCAAACAAGAAGCAGACTAATTCACAGAAAAGAAAAGAGAATACACGACGAAAAGAAAAAAAAAGTATTTCTAGACGCGCTGCAGAATCCAGTCAACTTTGACTGACGGAGGCTACTATTCTATTTTTCATAACATTTCAAGTGTATTTTGTTATTGGACGTGAAATAAATACTCTTTATTTTCAGTCGCTTCGTAAAACGCCCAGACATAACGAAGAAATGGTACACTGCTGTAACGGTAACGGACAGCAGATTGTCAATTATATTTTAGTTAAAACCTAACATAATTACTGGACATGTTGGTGACTTTTCATTTCGTCTCTCTCTCTCTCTCTCCACATCCCCCTCCACTTTTCTTTCTGGCAATGTGTATGTGTGTATATATATATATATATATATATATATATATATATATATATATATATATATGCTGCAATACAGATGTAGAAACAATAAATTAGCTTAAATGTTTCAGCTTTGCGGAAAAGACATAATCATCATCAAGTACCGGGCCTGCTGGCGTAGGTGATAGCATTCACAAATTGCTCTGGTGCTGAGCTCAGATATGTTGAGCAGAAAGGCGCAAATATCACAGTCATACTGCAAACCTCAACGCAGACACGCCCACTCAGCGTCCTTTTAAGGCGGATGACAAAGTGTGTATTTCTTTTGGTCATCGGGAGAACGCAAGCAAGCACATATTGCTCCCAGCTAGACCAATTTTGTTAAGCCCTAATAAGTTTTGTTCATGCTTACCATCTTGGTGCCGCTACTACAGACGTCTTTGTTAGTGAGGCGAGGTATTTCCCTCGCTCTGTTTGCATGGGGCCGACTCAAAATAAAATTAAAAGTTTAAAACCGCTCACCTGACTGTTGACACAAGTTACTCAACAATGCTAGACGACATTGATAGAGGACAGTGACTTTGCTGGAGATTGTAACATGATGATGATGATCCACTGTCTCGTTACTTAGTTCGGAATTGGTTGCCAGCTTTGAGTAAAATGATGCCTTACTAATGTGGACAACTTAATGACACCAAGTTCAAGCTTCTTTATTGAAATTGTGAGCTGCCTGCCAAATGATTTCAAGTTCACGTTACATAACTGAAATTGCGATCTAAGTCCTGAGAGCAAGTACAAATTTATTTACTGAAATTTTGATTTACCAAATGACATCAAGTAAACATTTACGGTAATTTTGATCTACTGTAATTTTGATCTACCAATGACATCAAGTACACATTTATTTACTGTAATTTTGATCTGCCAAATGACATCAAGTACACATTTATTTACTGTAATTTTGATCTGCCAAATGACATCAAGTACACATTTATTTACTGTAATTTTGATCTACCAAATGACATCAACTATCACATTTACGGTAATTTTGATCTACTGTAATTTTATCTACCAATGACATCAAGTACACATTTATTTACTGGAATGTTGATCTGCCAAATGACATCAAGTACACATTTATTTACTGTAATTTTGATTTATCAATGACTCAAGTACACATTTACGGTAATTTTGATCTACTGTAATTTTGATCTACCAAATTACATCAAGTACACATTAATTTACTGGAATTTTAATCTGTCTACTGGCATCAAACTAAATACGTTCATATTAAAGCTTATTATAATAGAATATTATATTTGTTGATGATAATATGCCCGCATAGAAATGCGAAACACCATGACGAATAGCGGAGTTAGAGTTAATGACTGATCACCTCTTATAGCTCTGCGCATCGTCGTTTCGTTCAGGCTGTTTGATCCTATATAAACTGGTAGTTTTTGTTCTGACTATATAAACATGGAGGACGTTTCTCAAGCTTTCAGGCATAGAATGTAACAGAAGGCTATAGAAGTTGACACATTAGCTTGGGGGAGCATAAGCGCATGCAATAGCAGGGCCGGCGCACCATCAGCTGGCCAAGACCTAGCATTCTACCTCCTCGTGGTCTCCCGTGTAACAGTCTGCGTCAAAACAGACTGGCTGACAGAAGCTAGCATCGACGTGTTCCCTGTAGTGGTGGCTGTTACTGATTGAGGACCCAGTATTGCAGTACCTCTGGGCTGGACTAGTAGTTTCCCAGCGTAGCTGGGACAGACGAACTCCAACCTCCATAGAGCCGGGAATGTCAGAAAGCCATTACGACCCGCCACATCTTATGAGTCAAAGGGCAAACAAGCTCGTATCTTCGTGGTAATCCATCAACAACAACACAGGTTAGCTCCCTATTGTGACAAGAAGCTCAAGGTCGAAACACTTTATTTGACGGAATGTCTTCTGATGATCAAATTACCTAATGTTTAAAAAAAGCACAGTAAAGTGTTTTCCATTTAATATGTGTGGAAGGCATCACAGAACATCAAAATACATTTATTATATCAAGTGTAGTCCACAATTCGCTAACATAAAGTATAATGTTGATGGGGAGTAAGAGCTTATAAGACAAAGGAAGCAACACTTTATAAGGCAGTAAGAAGATGCGTACTTAACATGGGTAACTACAGAGCCCGATTTTCTATCACTCAAATTTATTACAACAAATCCTCAATGACAAAAAAAACTGCCTTGTTCCCACAGAGAGTTACGCTGCGTCGTGTTTGGCACCAGCGATGCAGTATAAGTGTCTTCAGCACATATTTGTTTGGAACTGATTCCTTAGTCTCATATCTTTCTAAACATGACCCGTCAAGGTTGCTTATTGTTAGAATTTTTATTTTCTAAAATTTTCATGTCAGACTAGCCAGGTCGTCTGCCATGCTTTTATAATGTTCTCCTTTATTTTACATGGAACACCTGCCAGGCCTACTATGTTCCACTGAATGGATTTTTGACTAGGTTTTCTCTCCAGTCTTTACTTTAAAATGACGTTTTTTGTAGCCTTGCTTGCTGCGTTAATTTGGAAACATGAATTTGAATTAAATTGGTGAATAAAGGTAAAAAGTAAAGTACGAGATTTGAATCGACGTCTTAGCACGCGAGTTTCCACTCATTTGTGCTCGACCACCTATCAAGAAGTGTTCGGAGACATCTGGAAAGTGTCGCTTCCACCATCGTAACTCACGATGCGAGGTTGCATTCCTCACCTCCCCAGAGTAATACCCTGATACCCATTTTTTTTTTCCAACGGCTAGGTTGACCGCAGGAGTATTTTTTTTCAAACCACGAGTACAACTCACACTGCTTCCAGCGGGAGTCGAACATGGATTGTCCGAACGTCTGTAGCCTGGTCGTGTGTTGTGGAATATTGGTAGGAAAGTGGTAGCAGTACGGTTGTGCTTTTAAAGATGATCTCTAGTTTTTTTGTTTTTTGTTTCTGCATTAATTCAACGAGAATCTCTTGAATATATTGATGCCTGTAATGTTTATTTGCCATGTCTTCAGTGTTTCTCTCTTATTTACACTTTCGAATGCCTCTCTCTTTAATTCTGGCATTTTGTAAGCGTTACTAGATCACTTCTGAGTGTGTGACCTAATCAACCCCACTCCTTTTAGTTTACTCTGGAACATTTAGTCGTCATTGATTCTTCTTTAACACGAACTCTTTCAATGTCCAACGTTCTCTGAATTTATTTAGTCGTCATTGATTCTTCTTTAACACGAACTCTTTCAATGTCCAACGATCTCTGAATTTATTTAGTCGCCATTAGTTCTTCTTTAACACGAACTCTTTCAATGTCCAACGATGTCTGAATTTATTTAGTCGTCATTAGTTCTTCTTTAACACGAACTCTTTCAATGTCCAACGATGTCTGAATTTATTTAGTCGTCATTAGTTCTTCTTTAACACGAACTTTTTCAATGTCCAACGATGTCTGAATTTATTTAGTCGTCATTAGTTCTTCTTTAACACGAACTCTTTCAATGTCCAACGATGTCTGAATTTCCCGTTTTCAAACACATTGATCCAAATTATATACATTTACTAAACTGAAAAATGAAATCAATCAGTCTTTAAAGAAATATCGATTATAGATTATTCTATCCATGGCGTGTGTCAAAGGGAGAAGAAGGTGTGAATGTTATTATGTCCCTGATAGTGAATGAAGTATATAAAAATGCATTTCACTCTATATTCGATGGAAGTCGTATGAATCGTCGCCTGTGCTACTGATTAGGGCTGCACTCTAGTCGATCTTGTCAACTGAATTTGCCAACGCTCTTTGGCAAGAGGTCTGAGTGAAACGATTAAGGATATTCTCAACTGCAGTGAAATTAATCCCATAAACAAAACAGAAAATTATCTGCAAGTAGAGGACACGTTATAGTTTTAATTGCACTCCCGAAGCAAAAAAAAAAAATCCACTGGCAGCCATAAATCGCTCCCGATCTCTACTTGACAGCAAGCAACTGGTTTAACCGAATTGACCACTCATTTTGCAATCTATAAACATCAACAATAAACTGCAAAATAAATCGAAGGGACTTTCATTTTCATGATAACGAAGAAAATCAAAAGAACTGTTGCTTTATGATGAATATATTGCAATTTAGTATTGAACTTGTCACGGTGAATTTGCATTCTCTCCACTCGATGAAAAGATGTATTGATTTTACACAAAATTATGAGTTATTGGTGATTGATGATGCATTATAAAACCTGCTTCCTAACTGGATTTCAAATTATATTCTATATTTGTATGTAAAAATAATTAACTCCCTTCGTGAACATTTTCTTAGATATTTCTATTGTATCTATTATTATTATTAACTATTTAATGTCAATAAAAAGATAAAAATGCTTTTTTGGAATGCTCATTAATTCCTATGTAATCATTGCATTTAGAAAACGGAAATAAACCTGATCTTAAAAGATGAAAATGATGAAGATAAAATCGTGCCAAGATAGAAGCTCTTTGATCAGAAAGCTTTTCTGTAAGAACATATCGACGGTGCTATTTTCTCACCACCCCCACGAGCCCCCGATCAACTATTCTATCTCTCTGTCCCACTTTGCCCTATTCCATATCCTTTATGCAGAGCAGAGCTACAGTTACAACTACAAAATACAAGCTATGGAGACGACTTTTCATCGGACGATTTTAGGTATTTATTACTTAGATCCTATCACGAATGAAAAAGTTCACAGGATACAACAAGAAATCGAAATACATGATGAACTTTTGTCTATTCTGGAATCGCAAAACGAAATAGTTTGACCACCTATCTCGGTCGTCGGGTCTTATACAGATCACTTTGCAAGGAACTATGAAAAAAGCGAGGAGAGGCAGACAAAGTAAGCGATAATACCACATCGACTTCGTTGAGTCCCGAAGAATGACTGAAGATAGAAAGAAAAGATGACTAAGCCTGTCAGGGCTACGACTCCCCCCCCCCCTCCCGTTATAGGATGAAGAAGCAGCAGTCCATTTTTTTTTACTATCTCTTCATCTTTCGGAAACACCCAACGCAAACCTTACATTTTCTATACGAGCATACAATTGAAACTCATTTCCGACTAATTTCTGTTTTGGGATGCGTCTCTATCCACATTATACTTGTGCTGTCGTGTTCTCCTATTTACTGGTATGGTTGGCCGTAACTCTCTTCTATATAATCCGTAACTCTTTTCTATATAATATAATTCAAGCTCTCCTAATCTGGCCTATATAATTATGTCGATCTAAAAGTACAAGACATACTCATTAGTTTCTGAAACATATTGTGCCATCGTCGTTACAGAGATAGTTTTTCCTCTGTCCGCCGTGTAATAATGAACAAATGTCTTGCATGAATGGGAGATAATGCTGCTCAATATAATTGTTAAGTGTGTTCTAGTATAAATGCGACCGTCTTTATTGTAATGAGACAGCGCCCTGTAGTGATGCTAGGTCTATGGCTTCATCACAACAATGAATATCCCAGCGTGAGTGCGCCAACTCTTTAGCACTCGTTATAGTTCCTAGAATAAACTGATAGTGTTTGTTAATATTACTTCCATCATGGTAGACACTTCGCCATTCTTCATTTTTGTATTTTAATGCTCAAACGTCATCGACTTTCCAATTTTTAGCAGCAAAGGGTTCTTCTACTTGTTCAGTTGGGATTTGAAATCTTATTTTACAGTCGAGGATACCATCCGGGCACAAGGAGAAAAGGAAAGCCCAGACAAGATGGAATGTTTTAATCTAATAGACATTAATTAAATTCAACATGACAGAAACTCAAGGTACACAAAAAGCAAAGGCCATACAATTCCACAATTTTCTTTCTCCGATGTTACTTAACACAACAGAAGAACATAAAAGAAGGAAAGAAAGCAAGATAATATAGTCCGTCTCCGATAGGATTTCTCATTCAGTCTTTCCTTGAAATCAGGGGATCACTCAAAGCAAATGAAAAAAAAACGAAGGCTTCATTCTGATTCTAGTAAAATATTTTAACATTTGAAGCAAAGATTCATAAACCTGCGTCTCGCAGATCACTAAGATAGCTACTGAGCATACATTTCATAAAACTGACCGGGTCAATGTCTCAAATGTGACAGAAACGCAAAACTCTGTGTTGCAGAATATCAATAACAGATTGCACATCTCATCAGATGATCGAAAGAGTTGTCAAATATAAACCTATACAAAAAAAACAACAACAAGAAAATCATCACCTTCTTTTGCTTCTGTGTTCAATCAACGACATTTTTGTTCCATCTTTCATCTTGAGACGTTATATTGGTGTAGATGGGTTATATTTTGCGTATTTCGGCCCAAAATGTTCGATTTGAACACGGCATTTTTGAGTACTGATTTGCTATCTGTGTTTTTTTACCTGCTCGCTTGGCCAGAATGCTTTGTTTGGCTATTGTTATTGCGAAGATGTGTAGTAAGATCTTCATCAGTTCTGATTCACTGATCCTAACGCAAACTTCCTGTCGCTGACCACGTTCAGCAGAGGTTGTTTTTAGATCAGGCGTCTCTGCCATCAAAAGAGTATAATCATCATCAGGAGCACTATCTACAAGCGATAATATCACATGCCCCTGTCAGTCGTGTCCTCTTTACTTCTATTTTTGATCTCTTTTCAATTTTTTTTTTTCAAACAGTCTTGCTCTTTTGTGTCGACGCTTTAACCTTTTTTTTCCATATTGTTCATGTTGTTTCATGTTCATATATTTTTCATGTTGTTTCATGTTCATATATTTTTCATGTTGTTTCATGTTCATATATTTTTCATGTTGTTTCATGTTCATATATTTTTCATGTTGTTTCATGTTCATATATTTTTCATGTTGTTTCATGTTCATATATTTTTCATGTTGTTTCATGTTCATATATTTTTCATGTTGTTTCATGTTCATATATTTTTCATGTTGTTTCATGTTCATATATTTTTCATGTTGTTTCATGTTCATATATTTTTCATGTTTGTTTCATGTTCATATATTTTTCATATTGTTTCATGTTCATAATTTTTCATGTTGTTTCATGTTCATATATTTTTCATGTTGTTTCATGTTCATATATTTTCATGTTGTTTCATGTTCATATTTTTTCATGTTGTTTCATGTTCATATATTTTTCATGTTGTTTCATGTTCATATTTTTCATGTTGTTTCATGTTCATATATTTTTCATGTTGTTTCATGTTCATATATTTTTCATGTTGTTTCTTGTTCATATATTTTTCATGTTGTTTCATGTTCATATATTTGCTATATCAGTAAAAGAAACTGGGAAAATCTTACGTCTGTCATTACCCACGGAAAGCGAAAATTAAAATAAAGAGACAGCAACATTCGAGGAAGTGATGATTTTGAAATCAGAAAGCAAGGGCGCAGAACAAAGGATATGAAGCCTGGCACCACACATGCATCTTGATCTTTCTGCGGTCGGACCTATCTATTCATCATTGGCAGGTTCAGTCACCAGTGACTCTGCTCAATTAAAAAAAACATAAAATATAAATACTAACATATTATTACTGACAAATTGTGATTACTTGCTACAAACCGCCTGTTAAAACACCATAGTTCTCGCTTTTTCATTTCTCACTCCCCTATCACACAAACACGCGTGTACACACACACACACACACACACACGCACACGCACACACTATATCATAAAACATGTATCTCCTCTTGTTTATTAAAGATGGTAAATGCTACTTTATTAACTAATAAAATAAAGTAAAGAGTCCCGTCACGCCAAGTTGTGTATAGGGAATATGGTGTTAGTGAACATAATTTTACAGACCTTCAGCACATGATTTTTGGGGCAATGTGGTCGGTATTACGCCCGTGCTGCTTTACTTTCCCAGAAAAAAATCCGGTACACATTTAAGGCTGGGTGAACCCGGAAGCCGTCGGTTGGATGGAAACTCTACCTCTTGTCTTTTGTAGTCCAGTTCACTAACTACTGAGCTATCGTGGCTCCCTTTATTAACTCATGCTATTCACAAACTTTCTCTTTCTGCACAGATTTCATTGAAGATAACCTTATTACTATTTGCAACTGTTCATGACAAAATCATTATTCTTCTGTAGACTGATAGTCAGGTTCTTGCGAATTCATTAATAATTTTGTAAGGTATAGAGTCAAAACATAGGGGAGTTTAGAATCATGAATATATAGACAACATCAGTAAAGAACCTAGGATTAAACATGTTAATGATATGATGTGCCACACCGGTTGGGGAGTCGCGATAGCTCAGTGGTTAGTGAACTGGACTACAAAGGACAAGGGTAGTAGGGTTCGATCCCAACCGACGGCTTCCGGTTCACCAGCCTTAAATGGGTACCGGATTTTTCTGGGAAAGTAGAGCGGCGCGGGCGTAATACCGACCACATTACCCCGAAAATCATGTGCTGAAGGTCTGTAAAATGTCTATGGTCACTAACATCATATTCCCTATACGCCACTTGGCGTGATGGGGGTACTTTACTTTTTTTTTTTTTTTACACCGGTTGGCGTAATCATGTCCTTCTACAATCGCTGTCCACACTGGATCGTATCAATTCTGGTTGACTGTTTTCCATGCCATGACACACAGCTATATAGTATCTTCTCACTTTGTCGTCCGCGATCTCTCTTTCCCTGTGTTTTGCCAGTTGTAACCAGGTATTCCAACTTTCCTCTTTTGAGGAAGTGCTCGAAAAATGTTGATTGTTTTTTTCTTTTTTTTTTTAAATCCTGCACTGAAAGAAAAAAAAATGTGACTACTCACAACAATGTTCCGGTGTGCAATAGAAATTGTGCCAAGGAAATTTTAACCGGCGTGGTAAAGATTTTTGAGTACAGAAAGAATGGCGGCAAGAAACAGACACAACTATACGTCAGGTTCCGTGGACAAATATTGGTCAATGAGATCACGTCTTAGATAACTCAGCTTATTGTACAAAACATAGATCTCATTAGTTTTTTTTCTCAGCTTCACTTCGATCGCGCGAACTTAAATCCTACTGTGACAGTTACAACCAGTCACATTCGTTAAAACAAATTCCAGCATCCAGTTCGCAATTACTTCCATTGCATAAATCCATCCAGCGTCCATTACAAACACTTTGATACAGTGAATCCATTCCGTTATCATATTTACAATCACTTTAATTCATTAAACATATTCTAGAACCCAGCCACTGTCATTTTGTTGCAGTAAACACATCCAGCATCCAGTTATAACAATATTTAAAAAATATTCATTAAATCCTTCCATAATACTTGCAACTACTTTGGTTCATTAAATCCTTCCATAATACAAGTTGCAACTACTTTGGTT